>CABEEJ010000444.1:166537-233771 GCA_901482245.1 Timema douglasi
GGGGGGGGCAACATATGTGATCTGTAGCTATGTTTGATTGAGGTATAGTAAATAACCTCCCCTTCACTCCCTCCCAGGGCAAATGACTGAACTGCATGGTTCTTTTGCTTTTGGCAGAGATTATTCAAAGGAGCCAATCTGCGCTTTAATCTTGGACATAATTTTTGTGTTTTCCCCACCACTTTCTTTACCATATCTATAAAATATCTCTCTCCTAGTCTTTGAATGCAACAATATAACTACTTAAAATAAACAATACCAGCTAATTATATTACATACGTATCTGTAATCATGTGTTTTAAACACATGTTTATAAGTTATTACACTTAAATAAACATAATTTATTTTATTTAGTAAATTTTACTAATCATTTACAGTGATAATCATTCCTTTCTATAGTCTTGTGTTTAATGTGATGTTAACAAACAAAAACAAAAAATTTCTCTACAATTAAGTTAAGCAAACCTAAAATTGTGTTCTTATTTTTTAGTTGAAGCAAAATCTCAATACTGAGAGGAAACTTTATAAGGAAATAAGTTATCGGCAAGAACAGAATCGAAAAACATTTGAAGCACAAAAAAAAAAGGAATATAAAGTAAATAAAGAACGATGGAAGCATGAATTGAGTTTAGCTGAATCAACTCCTAAAAGACAACGGGATGCAACATTACAGTNTATTCCTTAACAGTTAGCTTTTGTTTTTGTTTCCCTTAGTGCTTATGCAAAGTTCCTGGGTCTTGGAGGTAGTACTAACAAACATATATACTTTATTTTTATGATTATATCCTTATTTACTCTGGAATTTCAGCTCTTAATAGAAAAATAAATAAGATATACGTTTGTTTAAATAGATAGTCATGTAAATGTAAGATCAAAAATATATGTGAAATATTTTCTTTTAACTTTTTCACTAAACACTTTTTACCTTCTAATGTTAATATCAAATTATGAAATATGTTAACTGCATATAATCTCCTTCAATCTATCTCTGGATTTGAAGTAGAGATTTATTCTTTGTGATTAAATTTAAATATATAATAAATTAATATTATAATCAATAATATATATTGAGAGTGAATAACCATTATTTGTTTAGCTTAAGGTTTTAGGAATGCAATAGAAATAGATTTAAAAATAAATATGCCCAGGTGGCATATTCTTAGAGGTTTCCTAAATTAGGGATGTGAAAAAAATATTGATATGTTACTAATATCGATATTTTCCTTTCGATGCTAGTATTTTTTTACTTGATACTTTTATTGGTATTAGTACGCGCACTCCGGTGTCAGATCGGTATCGATAGAAACAGCTTTTTTTTAATATTCACTCATGCTGGGATTACATTTTTACTAGAGTGGACTGTAGAGGAAGAACAAATGACACTATTTCTTAGTTCTCACTCATTTTCTGCAACTTTAGCATTCAATCTCTTTTGGTTGATCATAATTCAAAGTGGTTCTTTCATCTTTGTTTATCAACACTGTCTGATAGCTTACCAGGGAGTGAGTGGCAACTAGTCTACAACCCCTTTATCAATGAGCATGGTCATCACAAACTAAACAAAAAGAGCTTTTGTAGAGCTCAATGACCGGTCACCTCAAGGTGTCCCAAATAGATGAAGCAGTAAAGTTTAGGTCACCTCAAGGTGTCCCAAATAGATGAAGTAGAAAAGTTTATATGTGTTGTTTAGCAGATGAATCAGGGCAAGACATCCATTCTTCTTTGGTTTGTCAATAATTAATAATCTATCTTGATAGGGTATATAAACGACAAATGCAGTTAAAAAATGGCACCTCCCAGAAGGGAATTCTAGAAGTTTTTTTAAAGTAGGAAAGTGAAAAAGCATCTTGTAAAATTTATTTTTAGATTATTGAAAACCATGATAATTTTCATTGTTTGAATAAATATGAAAATATAACTATGATGCAAAAGTTGGAATTATATTACTAGATAAGAAAAAATATATTTCCATATTAAAATTTCGATACCAAAACTTACTAATAGTGATACTTTTCTTTTGATACTAGTACGGTGTCAATATTTTTCTTCCAGTACTTTTAATTAGTACAACATCGATACTTTTCTTTTGATACTATATCCCTATCCTAAATACATAGGTGTATGCCAAATTTCAGCTTTCTATATTCTTTAATTTTAGAGTTAGATCTTTAATGAACACGCAAATGCACAAATACATGTTATATTTCATTTAGATGATTTTAAGGTAGGTGTAGAAAGCATTTTACCACCCGAACGGGTAGTAAGACGCGGTGCTAATAATAATAATAATAATAACATTTTACCACTCATAATTTTAATTAAACTCGTCCTTTTAAAAGATTTGTAAACCATCTCAAATCTAATCCTTGATCATTATTTTGCTATAAATTCAATGCACCCCTTTTTTCAGCGGTTATAAAACCTCTATCCATCTAGATAAGCCTAATATTTGTATTGATACCAAACCTACAAACCTATACGAAAATTAAAATCCAACAAGGATCCATCTCAAATTTACACAGGACCTTAATTTTTCTAGTGCAACAGATTAACTCAACAAAATCATACGATCATTTGAAAGGACCATACAAATTTTGTCTATCCAAAATGTGTGGCTTTTTCATTCAAATTGACTATTTGTAGCAAATACCATTTTTTAGTTCACCCCAAATCAATTATATCCATGCAAAAATCAAATGAAACAATTTACTCTGTTAATCTCAAGTTTCTACTCTAGGCAAGCTTATAGCAAATTTAATTAAAATAAATTGTTTACATTAATTATATTTAGCCTGAACTTTTTTCTTTAATTGGTGATACCTTCTAATATATTTATTTACAAGCTAAAGAAGAGAAGAGTTTACCATTACACACAAAATCAACAATTGAAAAAAAACCACCAAATAATTAATAGCTTTGATACCGTTTGCATTATTTAAATCTCTTAATTACCATAAAACAACTCCAAATAGTTTCTAAAAGCACTTATTCATAAATATTCTTGGCTTTCAAAGGGTAGGGGGTTGTGGGACCCCAAACGCTCTCTCTCCATCAAAATGTCATTCTTGCTACTGTCTTGATTGAACGCCTTCCCCCAAAGTAAATGGCTGGGTGCACCGCTGTCTAAGTAAATTATATGAACATATATTTTATTTCACCTTTTGATTCTAAATCATATTGAAAGGGTGAAATTACACTACTGACTTTTAGGATTATTTGATGTATATTTATATAAAATCACAATAACTAATAAGTCTTTAATACAAGACAAAAATTAAAAGAACACTATTAAAACTTCACAAATCCTTTCTACTAAAGAAAAACAAGAATTACTGTCAACTACGATTAAAGTAGCCCCCCCCATTTTCTCACATTGCCAGTGCTGACACGCCCAAATCTAAAAGAATGGTTAGATATGTTTGCCAAATGCATGATAAATTATGTAACTAGAATGCATTAACATAACTCATTGTATTTAATTAGTGTATAATTTAAAGCTTGTTATGTATACTATTATTTTAAAATTAATTATATATATTATGTAATTTTACTTACACAATACAAAATTAGGTGGTTTAACAAATAAACATTGTAATCTTAAATCTTGTTGGCACAGTGCTTAGATTGTTATACATGAACAGCATGACCTGGGGTGTAAAATCCCAAACTCATTGGCTAATGACTTGTGGGCGAGCGAAAAGGAAATGTGTTGCAACCCCCTAGACATTGGGCAAGGTCATTAGAGCCTCCCTAGCTTGTCTTGCGGTGTTCAAGCAGCAGGCACTGGGTTTCCTATTGTGTTAAGTAGAGCCTTTTGGAAGAATAATTACTTTAAACACAGTATTTTTGGAATATGAACAAATGTTAGTTTTAAAATTAATAATTCATTACATGTATATTTATTAACAATTTAAACCTTAATATTTACTTTGTTAGCATAGACAGCGTTGAATTTTTAAAAACTAGTCCATATCATTACGGGTATGCGGCGCAGGACTAGCATACCCGGAGAATACGTCACCACCATTTGCATCTATAGCTTCCCAATGGTTTCTTCCCATTGTGTTTACCAGTCAATACCCTGAACACAGTTCTAGATTCATCCTTTTGCACTGCATATCCTATCTACCATAATTTACGAGATTTTACATTTCTAACAATGTATTGTAATTAGTACTGGGTATGTAATTAATTATGTAACCTCCTCCACTTTCCAGTATCTTATCACTTTTTGGCCCAAATATATTATCTAGCACCTTGTTTTAGAAAACCTTAAATTTCTTTTAGTCACTATAGGTAAGAGATAATGTTTCACAGTCCTAGAGAATAACCGGTAAAACTATGATTTCGTATATTCTGAGTTTGACCATCACTAAGGTAAAGATATTAAAATTAAACACTGTGTATGTGATATTCTGATATTTTATTAATAGATTGCATCTTAATAAATTTGTCCACTATTTCCAAGCTAGTAAAAAGTATGTGGTGTAATCCTAATGAATTATTAGATGCAGATAAAGATGTTATTTGTTTTTGTTGCATAATTATTTAATCAATTCATAATTATCAGTGACAATATGTATGTATTTGTGCCATTTCTTATTTTGTTCTAAGCTGTGTCACACGTTGACAATTTTTTTTAATCAAGGCTGATGGTGCTCTTTCTTTTAATGCCTCTAGTCTTATTAAGTCCATCATTATCATACAAGTCGCTCCTTATGCAATTAATAAATTATGCTTTTGTCATCTATATTATCACCTTTAAGATTAAATATCAATCAGAATATTTATTTAAATTTCCATTTTCTGAATACTTATGGTAAGACTAGGTACAGGAAGCTGCCCCTGAGACATTCAATCAGATTGTTGATAAAAAAAAACTAATCGCTGTACCTCAACTGTGAATTTTATCATCTAGAATTTGTTGCAGAAATCAAAAAGATAATTTGAAGCAAGTGGAGGCTCAAGAAGAACAGAGATTAATACGAGATCAAAAGGATTACCTTGAATTGGAAATTCGTAAATTTCGTAGAAAAAAATTACTTGTCTTTCATAATTTAGAACAGGAACTTTTACGAGAGGTGAGTGATTATTTTCTTTACCAAGAATTTAAAAAAAATACTAATACCAAGAAGCTTGATACCAAGTTTTTAATCATAATATTAAAATGAATCTATCTTTTAGAAACTTAATTATGAGATTTGCTATTTTCACTTTATCTATTATTAAGAACATGGTAATTAGAATAAAAATGAATTAAGTGTATTAATCTGTTATTGCTTTACCTGAGCCACCTCTCTCTCTCTCTAATTTTCTAAGCAAAAATATTTTTTTTTACCAATCCTTGTAACTTACACTTATTTAAGGGAGGCAAATGTCACTAAAATGCATCAGCATTCACCCGAATATAAGATGGGAAAAACCACTAGGTCTCTGTATAAAATCCAATTTTAACATTTCAGTGGTTGTTAAATGTTTGCTTTCAGAGAAAATCAAGTTTTGCAGTGATGTCTTTGGTATTTTAATTAAATAAATTTTAGTAACTCCTAACACTAAATTTTTTGCTTACTTATAGTACTGTGATGTCTAAAAACCAATGTACTTAATAATACACTAATCTGACATAATCATCAACTGTTTCCAGCCTCTGGCCAAGTCAGTTTAGTAAAATGCCTCCATCTTCCCTTCACATGCACACTTTCTGTTATTTGCTTCTCCCATCTTTTTCTTGGCATCCTCTCCCGTTCCATCATCATTACATGCCCATACCATCTTGGACTGGCTTTCTCTACTATATCACATACTCCCTGTACACCCACTCTTTCCCAGATAATTTTATTCCTGTGAAAAATTCATATTAATATTTTCTAGCATTTATTTACATCTATAATGTATATGATCGTTATCAATATACAGGATTTATTTGTAGTTTTCCGCCATTTAGAAAATTTTACTTCGATCAACAAGAGTCAAAATAAACAGAAATATATCTAGCTATTTGTGATAATTTCCATGTAGGTTGGTTGTGCAGTAATGTAATAAATTGTCTGCTTCCCATCATGCTCCATCCTAAATGACTATCAATAATCTTATTGATAGCCAGGTTTCCCGACCAAGCCATTTTCCCTCAAGCAGCAACATTCATCAAATTAAGTCATGTTCTTATTCCAGTTGTCCTTACCATGTTACGGAGATAACATATTGGCGACGAGAAAAAACAAACTATGGTGTAACATGTTCTTGGCTATTTGGAAGTCCAGCTATAAAAGCTTTTTGAATTAATTTATTTAAATGAAGGGGTAAAAAAGTTTTTCAATTGGAAACGTATACGGGACAAACTTGAGGCAATTCCGAGCACATTTGAGGGTTTTAATAACTTAAAGTGTGGTCTATGAAAAATCATCCAAATTAACACAAAATGGTGGTTATAGGAAACATGTGTAGTTTCGACAGTAATGCATAAACTGAGTCATCATTAATGCATAAACTGAGTCATCATTAATGCATAAACTGAGTCATCATATGTGGAATGATTTGAGTTAATGGTCAAATGTAATAGTTTAATTAATGAGAACCAGGTAAGTATGCTACTGACAGTAGTAGGCATGAAAACGTTTAATCTTTTACGAGATTTATGTAAACCTGACATGCCGTCAACAAAGGACTATGTGGATCTAACTAAAATTATCCAAGAGCATTTACATCCTAAACTATCGTTTATTGCCAAAAGGTATAAATTTAGTTTAAGACACAGCATGACCATGAAAGTGTCTCAGATTACATCGCTAGCTTAAAACCAATGTCTAAGCATTGTGAATTTAAATAATCATCTAATTATCTACGAGATTGTCTTGTAAGTGGAATGAGAAGCAACTCTATTAAGCAACAGCTTCTAGTGGAGAGACATCTAGACCACGAAAAGGCAGTGGTGATTTCAACATGTTTGGAGGCATCCGAGAAGGACGCAGCATCACTGGCCTTTGGTCATAACACGGTGAAACAGCTGATCGTCAATCCCAAATTCTTCAAATGTCGAAAAAAGAATAAAGAAAGGGTGGTACTGAGAGGTGAGGTGTTATTGCTGTGGAAGAAACGGTCATTTAAAAAATGAATGTCATTAAAAACAGTATGAATGCAGTGTATGTAAGAAGAAAGGTCATTTCTAAAAGGTGTGCCGACTGAAACATTTTGGTAAGTCAAACCATTCTAATAGGGCTACTCGTATGATTGCTAGCAAATCTCACAGACAGAGACAGAAGTATGGCAGTAATAAACAACATTTTGTGGGGTTGGGTGTGTTAAATGACAATATTGTTGAAAACATTGATGACATTTCAAATTTATTTGGGTTATATAAAAATAAATTTATTGAGAAACGTGAAAGAGTAGAGCCTTTTAGAATAAATGTTCAGGGGGAAGGGATAGAAATTCCTTTTGCAGTAGACACAGGTGCAGGGGTATCTGTAATCTCTGAAAAGTATTATCTGTATAAATTGAGTCACTTAAAATTTCATCCAACTGATTTAATCTTAAATTCATACATACATGAACCAATTATTCCTGTGGGTGTTAAAAATGTTAATGTTAAATATCAGAATTTGTCACACAATATGAAATTATTTGTAATTAAAAATGGAGCTAATCCTTTACTAGGGCAGGATTGGATTAAGGAACTAAAAGTTCAATTATTGATTTCAGAAAATTTGCATGCTGCTAACAGTGTAAGAGCAGATAGGGTACAAACAGAAATGGTAATTAATAGGGTTAGGGTTTTGATGATCTTGCATCTCTTTTTTTGGCAAACCTGGAATGTTGTTCAAGTGTATACAAATGTGTTTCATAAGAAACTTTGCTGATTTCAGTAGTTTTGTTGAGGCATTTTTTTTGCATTTTCTCATGTTTTTACATGCATATGGTATTTTTAGAGGTTTTTCGGTCATTCTAAGTCACTTTTCTTATTTTTGAGTCATGTCCCCATGTTTATAATATCTATGCACACGACATAGCAAACAGTGTTGCCAAGACGGAGGCTAGACTAATTCTAACCCTCCCCTGTCTCTTCCTTCAAGCCGGTGATAGCTTTATAGCTCTTCTTTCCCTACCTCTCTAGCATAGTGGGGCTGTAAATTAACTCGTCTAAACTAGTCTAAGTATTTTTTGCAGATAACTGAGGCTCATTGTCTCTCTATATTTTTCGGAAGTTGCAAGTGTTGTTTATGTGAATTTCAACATTCAGCATGTCTAAAATGAAAGAAAGTGCCTTGATTAAAACTTTTTTTTTTTGCTGAATATGGTGAAAAAGTATTCTATATTGATGAACAGATACTATATACTATATTGCAAACTCTGTAACGTGAGAGTTGCCTTGGAAAATAAATTTACTGTGCAGCAGCATGTCAAGAGAGAAAAACACAAACAAGGTCATCAACCATTCCAGGATGAGAAAAAACTACAGCAAATGCTCCTTGACCAAACCAGCGAGTCTTCAAAACATTCTCCATTTTACGAAGAACTGTGCGAATCCTTCATTTATGCCGATATTTCCTTGAGCAAAGTTAACAATCCGGTAATGCGTGGCTTTTTAGAAACACACATTGAGAAGTCTTTGCCGAACTCCTCCACACAAAGAAAAAATTATGTCAGCTGTTGCTATGAAAACACCATGAAGAAAATACAGGAAAAGTAGCAGAAAAGAAAATATGGGTGCTTATGGATGAGACAATTGACTTTCTAGGACGAAATGTATCTAACGTAGTAGTAGGTTCGATGGAAGAAGTTGGGCCTGGTGAACATTTTCTAATTAGTTGTGAACATTTATAAAAAGTAAATTTTTCTACAATAAGTGAGCTCTTTGCTAGGTACTTGAACTTAATATGGCCCGATGGCATCCAATACGACAATGTCCTGCTCTTCGTGACTGATGCTGCACCTTACATGATAAAACCTGCTAATGCTCTTAAAGTGCTGTACTAAAAAAAGGGTGGACCTAACATGGCTAGCACATGCCTGTCATAGAGTTGCTGAAGAGATACAAGGGCAATTCATTGAAGTTGACCAGCTGATTGGGTGCGTGAAGAAAGTTTTTCTGAAGACATCATCTTGTGTGGCATCATTCAAATCGGAGGCTCCAAACGTTCCTTTGCCGCCGGCTTCCATTTTAACTAGATGGAAAACTTGTTTGAAGCATGCAACTATTACCGTGAGAACTTCCAAGTTTTGAAAAAGATTGACTCATTTGACAGCAACAAAGAGACCTCAATTAAAGTTGTGCATGAACTTCTTTTTGATCCTGAAATCGCAGGTAAGTTTACGTTCCTAAATTTAAATTTTGGCTTTCTGCCTAGTGTCATTACTTCCTTGGAGAAGTCAGCAGTGCTATTAGTGGATCAAATATATTTGATGAAGAAAGTTGTGAATGACCTAAATATTGTGAATGGAAAATTGGGAAAGGCTGTGCAAAAGAAAATTGAGCTTTTTTTAAGGATATGAAACGCTGTGCTTGATTGCAGATGGGCTATCAGGGAAAAACTTTTGCCTTGGTGAAATTTGAACAAAGTGACATAGTTTATTTCAAGTATGATCTTGTGGTGTCACTAGAAGTGGAAAAGAGCTTTTCTTTGTTTAAAGTTTTGGTTGCAGATAATAGAAAATCATCTCTTTTGAAAATCTGCAAATGGTTTATTCTGTGCATTACAATTCTGGAATGTTGAAATAAAAACTCTTAAGTTCACCATGTCAAATTAAACTGTCAGAAAATGTAAGTTGAATTTTTATGTCTTTTCCTTGTTTTATTTTGTATGGAATATCTTTTGTTGACAAAATAAAAACTTTCAGTTTGGCACAGAAACAGAATGTTAAATTACATTTTAATGTTTTTCCTTCTCTAATAAGACTTGTTTTTAGCAAGGATAAAAAAAAAATTATATTTTTATTTTTAGAGAGCATTTTTTTAAATTTTTTTGTCATAAATGCATTTGTAAAAGGGCATTTTATAGCAATTTTTAGATCATCAAAATCCTAGCCCTAGTAATTAACTTGTTATGGGAATTTCCAGAAGTTTTTAGTAAAATTTTAGGCTTGGCATATTTTTTAAAATCTAACCTAAGTATTGCAAGCCAAGATCAATTCCATTTTTACTTTAAGGACAGATAGAGCAGGAGTTAAAATGCTTAGTGCAAGAGGAGGTATTAACTCTTATTTCTAATAGTGAATGGGGTACACCAATACGCCCTGTACTTAAAAGGAATGGTAATATTAAAATATTTGGAGATTTTAAAGTGACCTTGAACTCTAGTCTAGAACTAGAGAGACATCCTATTCCTAGAATAGAAGAGTTATTTGTCACTTTACAAAAGGGAGAAACCTTTAGTAAACTGGATCTATGTCATGCTTATCAACAGGTTAGGTTAGGCGAAGAATCTAAGAAACTTTGTGTTATAAGCACTCACAAGGGTTTATTGAAGTACAACTGAATTCCTTATGGAATTTCTCTAGTACCAAATTTGTTCCAAAAATTAAATGAAAAAACATTACAGGGGTTGAAAGGAGTAATCATAGTTTTGAATGACATTTAGGTTAATGGTAAGAACATTTAGGAACATTATGACAGACTCAAAGAGATATGTAAACATTTAATTGACAGATTTCTAGTGCTAGTCAATTACTGTGGGAAGTTTGTTCCAAACTTATCCACGATACTTTGTCCTTTGTATCGGTTGTTGAGAAAAAACACAGATTTTAATTTTGACAAAGCATGCATGAAATCTTTTTCAATAATTATAGAAACGTTAGTGTCAGCAGAGGTATTAGCTCACTATAATCCTAAATTACCTTTAAAATTAGCATGTGATGCATCAGGCTATGGTCTTGGTAGTGTACTGTCACAAGTACAGAGTGATGTAAGTGAACTTCCAATAGCCTATGCTTCCCTTATACTATCTAAAGCTGAGCAGGGATATTCACAGATTGGCAAGAAAACTTTGAGCCTTCTTTTTGGAGTAAAGAAATTTAATCAATACCTGTGGGGTAGGAAATTTATACTATGTACAGATCATAGATCTTTGTTAAGCATATTTGGGGAGAAAAAAGGTATACCGGCCTTTGCAGCTAGTAGATTAAAAAGATAGGCTCTCTTCTTATTAGGGTATGATTTTGATATTTGCTATATAAAATCAGGAAATCATGGTAACGCTGATGGATTATCCAGATGGCCATTAGTTAACTCTGACAATGATTAATTAGAGAATGATAGTTTTATTGGTACTTATTTACAATGTTTTAAAGTTACTTCCCCCCTCCCTCTTTTATGTATTCTTATACCCATAAATAACAGACAGGTTGTTTACAAAGAGTTTTATTTTTATTCAACAAAATGACTAAAAGGCTCTATGAGAGGGTGAGGCATGTCCAGCGTTATGCGCTGTATCCATATACAATGGCCGAAGAGTAATAATAACACAACAAAAATGCGGGACGCCTCCCCGAGTTCATAAATGCCCAAACAAACAATTTAAACAATTACGGTTAATTGACCTTTGCATAAATCTGGTAGAGATAACAATATTAATGAAGGATGGCGATAGTAAACCCTAGAGTATGGTAATTTCAAAAGGACATCAGCTAGTCGCCATCGGCGACTCTCAATTTATCAGGATAATAAACAAAATGTTCTAAATAAAAGAATATCTTAACAGACATAAATGGGTGTAATAGAAATATACAACAAAAATAGAAACATATGTTATAGTTAGGAAAACTAATGTTAAACATTTCAACAAGAGACTAGAGTTAAAAGAATAAGCACTCTGACTCGCGGCCCCTGATTTAACCGACAAAGAATAAATCTCCGATGGTTAACAATAACACCTAAACTTCCCATTAATAACACGTGGCATAATCTTAAAACATAGGATTTGGGAAGATTACAATATAATACAGCCCAATACAACACAGGACCAAAAATGGCGGCGCTCTAAAATGTAAACCCATCCGTGAAGAGGATATAAGCGTTTCCCTATCAGACAAATATTTTGGGTCCAACCGTGCAACAGTATTACATTTAGCCATAGTCTTTAAGCGAAATTCAGGAGACCCGGTAAAAATGAATAAAGATTTGATTTATAATATAACATCCCAAACGGTAATTTTGAATGATTTATACCAAACAGACTTTAGAAATAAACCAAGCTAAATTTATCCAAGACCAAAGTGCTCATTTAGCGATCGTAGTGCAATGTATACTGGCACTACAGAGTTCTGCCATTATATACACACGCTTGGGGTCATGTGTTCTCAAAGCGCAGGAAGCAAGAATGGGTAGAGGGGTAAGGGGGGTAGCACTGTTCTAGAACATGCTCACACAGTCTAGGCATAATTCAAACACGTGCCAAACAATAGTTCCGTTATCTTCCAATCACAGCTGTCGGTGTGCCCCCAACCTGTGCATATCGACTGTCTATTATTTTCTTGGAAGAGGCACAATTAGAGGTGAGCAGCGAACTATGATCCCTCAGGTCAGTTTGAAATGAGTCGTGCCGCGATGTTGTTGTGGTGTGGAGCCTTGTCGTGATGAGTCAACTGGGTCAGAAGTGGTAAGCCAAACCATCCTCTTCTTTACGTGTTGTAATAAGGTTACAGTGGAATACCTATAAAATGTGAAGATATATAGAGAGAAGTACAAAAAGACCCAGAATTTGTTAAACTTACAGGTTATGTGAAATTTGGTTGGTCTTATGATTATGATAAGAAGTTGACCATAAAAAAGATTAGAAAATTACTTTACATTAAATTATATTTCAATGTGCAAACAAAAATAAGAAATGCTATGTTAAAGTTTACAAGATAATTACTTTTATCCACAATTTCAAAACTATTTACATTTAACTCTTTCAATTCAAAGTCGATTAACAATTGTGGCTATCCAAATATTTAATACTTGAAAAAGACTAGCGCCCAAGTGGTGACAGACAATATATATAGAACCTCATTTCAAATTTAAAGATCAGGTAAAAATCAATAGATTTAGAAAATAGAAAATTTAAAATATCTAGCATTGCTGACTCTAACAGTTAAAATTAAATCAGAGTCCAATAAACAAATCGCCATGGTTACGATTCTGATCAAGATATATTATATATTGTAACGTGGGGCGCACGTGACCTGGGAGGGTCACAGGCCGTTCACACGTGAACGCGTAAACCACGAGTTTTTTTAGGGATATTGGGGTACGCTGCCGACCAAACACGAATGAAAATGCCCGCGGAATATTCAAAGTTTTAATTATTAAAATTATCACTACGTACACACACCGATTAACTGTATATATATATATATAAATTATAACTAAACAAGTAATTGAATAAAATAAAAAGAGTCTTAATCAAGTCTTTAAATTAATAAACTAATAGAACACATAAAATTATAAGTAAATTAAATAAACAAATTAACAACTATAAAATACGTCATAACTATTCAAATATTTAAAAGACAGTCACAAAAATGTTCATTCACACAGTAGTCTACCATAACAATAAATGTCTACATCACGTGTGTACTTAGGCCAACACTTGTAGCGCACACGATACAGTACGATGACTCGCAATACACAAACACCGGACTCGCTGGTCCACTCCCGTGCCGTACACACTACCGCGCCACACGAACACTGGGAACTCCCGGACTCATCAGCCGCGAACCAAAAACTGAACTGAGGCTACCGCTGAGCATGTATTTATAGGGGTGGTGACAGCTGAGGGTCTGGAATCCTCCATTTCTAGATAAAAAAGGATCCAGAACCCTCCAGACCTGTCTCTGTCCTCCCCCCACACCCCTTCGGCCCCTCTAATCCCCCAGTCAAGCGAGAAGGTCGCCGCCCACCCACCAGACAAGGAGGGAGACAGAGAGAACAAGGAGCGCAGATACAAGGGCCAACAACTAGAACACGCCGGTCCCACTGCCAGACTCTAATCTTGTTACAATATAAATGTTTTATCCTGACATTGTCTAGCTCCAGGACAATGTTCCTCGGTCAAGCGATGAAATAAAATAGTTATTTTGGCATACACGCACATCACAATATATAGTGGGTTTCATAACAATAGAATCAAGGTAGGAGAACTGAACACATGCTCGAGGACGTCAATGCGGCTTTTTAGATAATTATGTAGACTCTGTTGACAAGGCTCCATCAGACTTCCATCCGTTTCTTCAATCACCTGATGTTTTGAAAGTAGTTCATCTTTCTACCATCAGAGGGCAGGTGAATGGGTGAATAGTCAAGTCTCTTTCTCTAGTCGTGTCCAATATTGGCCGGCCCATTACATGTTAGTAGACCAGGAATGGAGAGGACTACATCTTGTTGGGACATTGTAGCTCACTTGGCCCACTTGTCAATTTAGGATGATAGGCGTAGGCGAGTCTTGGTGGTTGCTAGTTTCAGAAGATTCAATTGTTAAGTACACGAACAGTTTTATTATATTGAAATTGATTATGTAGAGGGAATATATTATGGTTCAGAATTGTTTTATTATATCGTATCAACCTACAGGAACTACAATAGAGAATAGTACTACTGTAGGGACTCTATTTGTGTCGGTATACTTGGAGCGGCTAGTGTGAATTACAGAGAGTTATGTGTAAATATCAGCATGGGGAGGGTCCTATTGTTACATAATGCAATGTAATGTTACAAAAATGTCAAAGCATCCTAGCATTTGGGGGGATGTATAGAGTTTAGCCAGGTAAAAACCTATAAAAACATTGTTCTACAACCTGGAAAACATTGAATTTGAAAAGGCCAGTTTGCTGACCACCTTGTAAACGGCTACAACAATATCTACCATATATTACTAAATATATAGTACAAGTACTTTCATAACACAACACAATATTGACTCGATAAAATGTGTTAATGTGTGTACCGATGGTGGTTGATCAATGTAAAGTCATTATGGCAGACTACAAGCTCTCATACGGAACAAAGCACCCGATTCTGTGTAGACACACTGCATTATTGATAGGGAAGCACTCGCATTCTAACACATAAATGCTGCTCTATATGAGGTTTTAGAAACATTTATCACAGCAACAGAACTTCAGCAAAACACGTGGCACGACCAGTAAAGGCCAGATTTTTTTTTTCAAATATTTGTATTGATATGGAGGCTCAGCACATCTCTCTACTATTGGAACTCTCGCTGGCTTTCCGTGGGAATGTTCTTGCACGGGTATATGAACTGAGGAGGGAACTGTATTCATACCTTCTTGAAGAAAATTATGCCAATGCTACAAATTTCCTTAATGAAAATGAGATTTTCTTTTGAAGTTGGCATATCTCTCTGACATTTTTGAAAAACTGAAATCTTTGAATATGTCCTTGCAGGGCTATGAAACCCACATCCGTCAACTTTAGGACCAAGTGTTGGCCTTCAAAAAAAAAATCTACTCTGGAAGAGTAAAATAGATGAAGGCAAAACTGACTGCTTCCCTCTGCTGCAGAACTTTCTGGAAGAAAATGAAGTTCATTTGAATGAGGTAGTGAAACATGTGTTTCTTGAGCAGTTGTCACAGCTCCACGTTCACTTTGGAAAATATTTTCCAGAAGATGGGGTTGAACAGTACCAATGGGTCTGAGAGCCCTTCAATGCTGAGTCCCCAACAAATTTCACTACTGCAAAAGAGGAGCAAATTATTGCTCATTCATCAGATTCCACAATGAAAGCGAAGTTTATTTCTGTGTGGGTGCCTCAATTTTGGAGCCTGGTGAAGCAGGAATATCCAGCAATAATTAACAGCTTTGTGAATACTAATCTCATTTGCAACTCCCTACCTGTGTGAGGTCGGATTTTCAACAATGTCAGTTATCAGATTCAAATACAGAGCAATAGTTATTGTTGAGAAAGCAATGCGATGCTTCCATTTCCAATATATTTCCCAAGTTTGATGAATTGTGCAAGAAGAAACATTAAGAAGGATGAGGGTAAAACTGACTGCTTTACTATTTTATAAAAGTAATTTCAAATGCATTACTTTTTTACTTAGTTTTTGTAAAGTTTTTAGAACTCTTTAAATTTAAATTTTGAATTATATTTTAAAATAATTTTATAAAATTTGATGTTACTGTTTTACTAATTTTTAAGTCTCATATAAAAAATCTGTTATATGCATTAATTTCTTACTTAATTTGTGTAACGTTTTCTAAAAAAAAATCTTTAAATTTAAATATTAAATTTAATTTTAAAATGATTTCATACAAGTTTATGTTATTGTTTTAGTAATTTTTTAGTATCATGTAAACAAATTAGTCATAAGCATATATTAATAAAACGTGGCATATAGCGACATTGCCGAATAGGTAATGATATTTGGCTCGGTGGAAGCATCATAAAAATGTTGAGAGGTCAAGGGAGTCACGGGCCCAAAAAGTTCGGACACCTTTGTACTAGGGTACTTAATGAGACGTTTAGTAAAGTAAGTGTTTATATACAAAATCCTAAAAATTATCTATACTTAAAAGTAATTTTTGTCACAATAAATGATTATTTTATAATTTCATATTTACATAATTATTTATTTTAATATTAAACTTTATGTATTCTTATGATTTATAATACATATAATATAATTACAAAATTACAATATAACAGTAAATGTTCATTAATATATGCCTTATAATTTGTTTCCGAGCTCTCAATTCTGACTTTTATGACATTATTTCAAAATTTAAAGATATATTCAAAAAGTATTCTACAATTATAATTGCACAATTGTTTTAAGTCTTTCATGTGTTATATTGGATTGTAAATAATTTGTAGCTCTCTTTAGAGCTAATAATGATTTCTCTCCACTACAATTTGTTATTGCCATGGATAAAATATTACAAAGAACTATTTCAACATTTGTAAATAAATATTTGAAGTGAATTTTTATTTTTAACACAGATGTCTTGTCAATTCAGGTGATATTATAATTTCCTTATTATGAATGTATTCATTAGGAAAAATATCATTGATGTCTTTAGAAACCTTTCATATTTTTCTGGAGCAGTTTCAGATCCATGTGAATCTACCTCATCAAATTCTGTTTTCTTTTTCGAGCTCTCTTTTCCGCACTGGCATATTAATTAGTACCATAAATGGCTTTTTCTTTTTTGTTTCATATCCAGAAAAAATAATTGGGCTAATTTAACATTAATTAGAAATATGGTCAAATAATTTTGCTACAACTGTGATGTCAATATTTTAAATTTGGCATATTTTGACCAACTTTAAAAAACCTTTCCATTATATCTGATCAAAATGCTAATAAAATAAATTTCTATAATATTTGTAACTGCTTCAAAATTCCTTTTGCTTCATTTCTTGCAGTAAGTTTCTCATCCACTTTCTTGTCAAAATCTATTAAACTCACCTTATCCTCGTCATATGATATGTAGCTTTCGTAGCATCTGCTCATGCAAGCCAGCAAGAATCAGAGAGAGATTTTACAACTAATCCTTTTGCCCTAGGTTTTTTTTTCAAAATTTCCCATCTTTGGGGTGATGTAGAGAAAAACTATAAATTTCCTGAATGAGTTCAAAAAAGCGAATGACCCACCACAAGCTTCTGCTTCTTGCAAACCAACTAAGTCTAAGCTGTGTCACGGGCTAGTTATGTAAAACTTATTTTTGCTTTGTTCCCGTTTGTGAGCTTGCAAGACTTTTTACACACCACACATACTACTTGCATTGTCATAATTTTGTCTGCAACAATTTTTTATTTTTATCGAATGTTCCTGCATTTCATCCTCTTCATGAAATGTATTTGGCAGAAATTTAAAAAAATCTTTCTTATGGATTACTATCTTGGCCTATATAGGCCTAGCTATTTTATTAATCATACATAATTTGATTTATTTTATTATTATTAATTTGATTTAATTAATTAATTAATTTGAACATTTAACATCAAAATGCTTTTAATTTTATAGGAACTAACAAAACGACAGCATCAGTTGGAACAGGCCCATGCAATGCTACTGAGACATCATGAGAAAACTCAGGAGTTGGAGTATCATCAGCAGCGAGCTGTTCACCAACTTCGTGAAGATCAGATTCATCGCCAACATACAACAGAGTTGCATAACCAGGATGATTATATGCAACTATTAGAACGAGAACTTCAAAAAAAACATGCTCTTGAGCTCAAGCAGCAACCCAAGAGTCTTAAGGTAACATTTATTTTTGAACTAAAACAAGCTTGAATGTTTGCTTTTTGATTATTTTCCGCAGTAATATTTGGTACAAAAAATTGTGTAATGATCCCTCTCTCAGTGTTATTGGTGGAATGGTATTGATTGTCATACTGGTGGTGATGGTGGTTTGATTTAATCCCTTCCCTTACACATACTTTTGTTTTAAGTTTTCCTATGGACTTTTCTTCCATGCAAAATTATATTTTCAAAAATGTAACTACACTGATAAACACACAAGTTCAAAGAGAACAAAAATATATAAAATATTATATTAACTGGTCACACCCAAATTAAAAATATTTATATAAATATAGAATTTCTTAATTCATTAGACTTATTATCTAACAACTTAGAAGAACTTTTTGTAGTCTTGGATTTGGAACATTATTTAAAGAAATAACTTTAATCAAATAATAAGTCTCTCATCAAGTTTAATTTAAAATTAATTATTTGTTAAAAAATAAAGGTCATATTTAAAACTGAAGTATTTATGAATTTTAAAACAGCTTATGCTCTATTGCCTTATGTTCACTCTTGTTTGTAAATCTATATAAATAACTTTATTTTGATTTATTTTTCATGTATACATTATGATTTTATTTGTGCTTTAATCTTGTGAATTAATTCTCTTTTGCTTCCAATAAGGTGCCTTAATTTCTTCTTTCATGGTTTGTCATGACCTGTACCCCAGATCCATAGTATCGTAAGTCACAACTGGTCATTTTTTCAGGAGAGCCCAAAAACATATTCTAACTCTGTTCACGCTTCAGGGCAAGACAGAGAAGCCTTATTATAACTTTTTTAGCAGTGAAAATGTAAAAGTCTACAACCATTTTTTTTATCTTTAGAAGAATTTTTCTTAAATACATTTAGTTTTATTAATAAATGGACTTAATATGTTGTGGTTCTAAACACAAGCAGTTAATATGGACTTACGCTCCTATGCTATAATGATAAAAATGGTAATAGGGGTTAATAAAATTGTAGAATGATTAATAATAGTTATGATTTATTAATGTTATTGGTAATACAGTAACAGTAATAATAGTAATAAGGCCTAGTAATAAAGAATAACCTTATTTTAACTTTCCTAGTTAAAATTACTCATTATTCACTGCACTATTGGATAAAATTCAGCTGTTGGCAAAAGAAACATGTTTATAATCAGATAGGCTATATCCTGTTTTATTCTAGTTCAGTTGAATCCTCTTCAGGGAAATCTCCAACACCATCTCCATGTGGAATGCTCTCGAAATACGCTCTATACTCTTCAGGAACCCACTGCATGAGAGTCTGTATGTCCCTAAACTTTTCATTACTTATTTTCTTTCTTGTTGTTCTTAATAGAGGTAGAATCTCAGGCATTGTTAAACCTATTCGTTTATTCCTCTTCAAATCAACCTTTTTGAAAGTGTCTTCACTGAAACTGGTTTTATAGTAAACAACACCTTTATCTTCTCTTCGCAACTGCAGCCACACTGCTTCAGATATCAGAAATGGTCCTCCATCTGTGTTCTTTTTTCTTGATATAAGTGGACCATTTTTCTGCTTTAGATGTAAAAAATTAAGAAAGTTTTCTAAAGCCATTCTTTTAGTTACAAATGGATTCTTCGAATCACAGGTCAAAATGAAATTTAACCAGTCATTGGTTGTATAAATAGTGTTTCTCTGAACTTTTTTCTTTGCCTTCTCAATGATACTGTGCTTCCCATCAACCTCCATGTGTGTGTGACCAGCAAGAAGGAACTTGTGATTTATTACTTCTAAATGTGGGGACTTTTCCATTAGCCACATGTACATGAAGATCATATTCAGGTTTCTATTTTGTCCACTGCAATTATCCGTCCACACTGTGAGGTTCTCTGTGTTTGTTAATTCTTCACTTGCCCAAGCAAAAAAGCAAGAAGCCATTTCACTGCCCCCTCTTCCTCCAGTAGTCTCATCCCAAATCATGCAATGAGTTTTGTTTTCTGTTGTATCATATATTGTATAGTTTAGTGTCCATAGTTTTCTTAAATAAAAGCTTTGTGAATTTGTTAATGCTGGTGTAGGGAGGCACTTTTGTAGATCTGCTGTAATAACTTTTGTGTTTTCACTTTCCTTGGCATTGAGTTTGTCCTCTCTTTTTAAAGTATATCTAAGAGATGCTTCCTCTAAATGATCCTCTTTTTGCTGTTTCAGCTCTTTCAGTTTTTCATCAGACTTTTCATTTTTTATGCAACAGTCAATCTTGTCACACGATACACAAGTATCGTTATCCGGCAAATGAAAAGAGTAATTGAATTCTTCATTGAATACCTTAGAAAATAACCATTTTTTTTCTGGTTTAATGCCATCCTTTTTGCAGTCTTCAACGTACATGTTATACATTTTGCTGATATTTAAGTGGTTCCCTAAGTACTTTCTTTGTGACCTCTCCCTGCTATAATGACTCTCATACGTGGGATATTTCCTTATATGACTTTTTATTACTTCTAAGGTTTCAGGAGGTCTTTTATTTGACGGTGTATGGTGTCCTCTAAGGTCTCCCTCTACAAGACCAATGTCAGCTGTCTTTTTCAAAACATATCTTGTAAACATATCAGAAATTGAGAGAGTGTTTAAAAAAAAAGTTTTGCACACTACTTCTTCTTTGTTCTTGTTATTTAAAAAATATATGTTACTCACACTTTTGTTTTTCTTCGTTCCATCTCTTTGCCGCTGCCTAGCTACAGGTTTGGATTTTATGCATGAAGCAACAAACTGCCGTTTTAAGTCCCAGGTTCTATTAGATTTCCAAAACTCAGAATGAATATTCAATCTTTCTTCACATGTAAATCTTTTGCTACACTTTAAACGGCAAGTATCTCCACATGGAGGTTTTAATGGTCTTCCTTCCATCAATTTTCCTTTCACATTTACATATTGCTCACCAGAAAGTATTTTTCTTTTCCTTATGTTCTTTTTCCAGTTTACTGAATTTCTTACTCTTTTTTTACCCTTTTCAGTATGATTTATTACCTCATCATTTGAATCTGAGTCGCTATAAGGAACAAGTTTAGATTTATTTAATACTGTTGTAGGTCTAGTATTTGTATTAATAGATGTTTGTGATACTACAAAATCATCACAAAACGACATTTCACTTTCAGAACTCTCATGGGGCACATAAGTGGGATCATCCAAATCATTTTCAGAGAATAAACTGCTTGCAGATGAACATTTATCCAAAAGGTCATTTTTATCCGGAGATTTCTGATCTGGTAAACCATCAATGTGCACTTCCTCTTGTACAAATTCAGCAGGAGGATGATCTTCAACTTCTGGTTCTGCAAAGAAAGAAGCTTATTAGTTTATAATATTTATATACTTGGTATTTAGGATATAGCCTAAACACCAAGATACAAATCTGACAATGCATGACCCATGGGAGTCAGTTGAAATGTTGAAATGTTAAAAACTGCCACTGTTGTAGAAACACACAAATAAAAATCACTGCTGCAAAAAGAATAAATTGCCTCTTGTACAAAAAAGGAAGGTTAGCTTATACTTTATAGTTTCATTAGGACAACGACGCACCCTGGTGTGTATTTTAGGGTTAATGTGAATGAAGGGTGAGTGTAGAATAACATGGCCGAACATAATTATTATTTGTTAATTTATTTATTTTTGGCTCTTAATATAATCTTATATTATTGTTACTGCTAAAAACCTAGTATATGAGAATAACAATAACTACTCGAGTGAAGATACAGGTTTTAATATTGTAATAAAACAACATAGGCCTATATTGTGGATAAGAAAACACTTACCATAACCATTTACTAATGGGCCGGCAACATCTTCTAAATAGTCTGGAATAAGATTTTCATGTTGGGTGCATGTATTAATATCTTCTCCAAGTAGATTATAAAGCTGGTGGAACTCAGGTCCATGCAACAAATCCGGGTGCACTGTCTGAAAATTAGGACAATGGTTTTAATCATCTTTAATATAACAAAAAAAAAATGAACAAAAAAATTAATATGAACTAACTAACTAACCTGTAATTCAGTTAAAGAAGGCGCAGGGCTGTTGTTCCTGAATGTGTTTTCATTATTATTAGGAATCTCTATTATTAATGGAGACACTGAAAAACTAGTTGTTTCTTCTGAAATACAAACATGGTCATGATCTACCGGTACTACTGTGTTTTGTTGTTGTGCCAACGAAAGTATAAGTTTTCCTCTGCTTGAAACAGTACTGTTGTATAGTCCAGTCATTATTATTTATTCGACTAACCACATTAAAACACTAGCCTTCACTAAAACGTAATATAAATGTCTGCAATGTTTAAATGAAATAACCTTTAGCTTCAACCAAACAACGAACACCAACCTATAACCTCAAACTGAGCTGACCACATGAAGCTGTAAAACAGCTGATTAAAAGAATGACAATAATGGACTTGAGTTACTAGCCACTAAATACAGTACAGGAGCCAGACTAACGTAAGTCCGACTCTGGACTTGTGTTCATTCACTTAAGCTTACAGTTTAGAACCAAAACATCGTATCTGGATATACGGTAGTATGGCTCAAACCTATATTGTGACTTACGATCTTATAACTCTGGCTAAATCCATAAATATATTTTTTAGCAGATATATGATAGTGTGGTTCGATAGAAAATATCATTCTGACTAATAATCAGCTGAAACCAGAAAATCGATATTTTTGGACTTACGATACAATGGTTCTGAGGTACAGACTGTTAATCATATCTATCACCTGTCATTTTCTACTATTGATTGTTCATCTTTATTTGTGTTTTTGGTAGTTACTGTGGAGCTTTCTATGAAAATGCTTTAGGAGTGGCTTTCATTTCTAATGTATATTGGTTTTATTTTTTGTGATAATCTTTTCTTGGTCTTATGCTCAGTCTTTGGTTTATGGTAGTATAGTTATTTTGTAAATTTTTATTTTGATTTGATCACTTCTCTATATTATACTCCCTATATACAGTTCATTGAAGATTCTTATTCTTTGCTCCAATATAAAATCATTAAAAGATATAATTGTTACAATATTACATCACTTTCATAGTCTTGCCCTAAATCCCTCTCCTCCAATTGAATCTACCCGCCCTTCCCTTACCTAGTCTACCTCTAAAACAATGAGCGGCCTTGAACCCATCCTCCAATCTTGGGAATTAAAATAAATGTAAATCTCGTCAATCTGTTTAAAATTCAAAATATATAGACAGAGATTTACATTATGCAGCCCCATGTCTACATTTTTTAAAGTTTTCAACAAAACAAAAAGTAGAAACTAAGCATTGTTGAAATTGGAAACACTTGTTTAAAAGTAATACCCATATTGTTTATATCCTCCAAATAAATTAACTAAGTTATTTCTAAAAAAGTATGTAAGACTAGCTGAGTGCACAAACCTTGGTCTGTTTTGAAAGGCCGAATTTTGTACCTTAGTCTAGCAGTATTGAGCTTTCAGCTCTAAAAAAAAAAAGATGGTGTTGCTAGCGTTATTCAAACTTGTAAATTCTATAATCATGTTGGCACTATTACTGGCTGTTTGAAACAACTGTGAAGCTAGCCGACCATTCATGAGACTGGGCTAAATAAATCAAGCACTTAACGATACAAAATTAGTGAACTTCTGTGAGTAGGTGAACCATGTTAGACAACAGTAACTACACTGATGTTCGTAAATTTATTTTATGATTTAATTTTCCATTTTTACCAACTATGTTATGATAATTTAAATTTTATGAAAGCATGCAAAAATTCCCACTTTTAAAATTATTGCAATAATTATTTGTCAATTGTTGAGTACTAATTAACAAGTAATTATTAGTATTAAGTTATCTCCCTCATAGGTTTCCCAGCACTTTTAAAATCACCCTACTGGTGTTTGGAAAACTTCAAGAACATAAATTATATTATTAGTAACTAAGGCTTATAGTTAAAAAATGCAAGTAAAATAGTTTTTTTAGGCCTTGTACAGTAATAAGAATGTTAATAGGTAAAAACTAACATGGTTTTAAATATGTTTGTGGAAACTATTTTTGAAAGAATGGTTTTCTACTCTCCTTTCAAACAAATGTGGATAAACTTCCTATAAATACAAACCTTCCTAATCCCTGAAACTATTAATGTAGTTATTACATAAGTGTATTGCCCAAACAAGTAGTAAGATGTGGTGCTAAAAAAATGAAATCCCAAATATAACATAATAATGTGTAACCACCCCTTCTTGTATCTTGACATGTGGGCCTGGAATCTGTCAGGATGTCTGTGGACAGGGTTAAAGGGGAGGTGATATTGGATACTGGTGTTGGTTTGTGATTGACGTTAGACTTAGCTTTCAAAGAGGTTTATTAATACTACTATATCTATTACAAATGTGATGTTAGAAGTCAAGTCAGAATGAAAGAACTTAAAGAATATTCAAAAGTAAATGACAAAATGAGGTGTTATGAGGTTTATCCAATGGCCTGTCTGACTCCTAGGGGGTCCATACACGGTCGTCGAACCGGGTTCCCTGGGCTCAAGTGACAGCCCCTAGACTGGTACTTGATGAACCCGACGTCTTAGCCCGCGCAGCCCCGAATTGGGCAGAGTGACCCCTAGCTTTTGATGTTCTGTAGTCAGCCATGAGGGGCTCAAACCCCTTAATTTTAACCGGGCCTGAGGCCTGGTTACTCCCTGTGTGTGTGTGTGTGTGTGTGTGTGTGTGTGTGTGTGTGTGTGTGTGTGTGTGTGTGCTCGTGCGCGCACCTATTCTGTCAGGCTGGGTTGCTGCTAAGGATGGGGAGACAACTTGTAACGATATTTCTCTCGAAATATTGGTACAAATGCCCGACCAGCTACAGGATGAGTTGGGGGTGGGTTGTAGTTTACGATAACTAACTAGGTGTAGTGAAGGGACAAAACTGAAGTACACGAAATGTCAGTGGGTAACCTGATGCAATGGGCGCCACTTGATTTTATCTAATTTGGGAACCAAGACCCATTAAACCTAAGCTAAAGTTAAATTTAGAGTCGGCCGCCAGTTAAAGTGACCGCAAGAAACATACAGTTCAACTCCCTATAACTCATTAATCAACCTGAAAATGAAATGTCGAATACACTGATTTACTTAAAAATTCTAATATAAATATGACGTTGGTTAGAAAGTTTCACAAAATGGTTTATATAAAGGAAATTTTGTAGGTACATAAGATTGATCGAAAACAGGGGAAAAAAGATTTGTTTGACAAAAAAAATTAGTAAGTGTAAGTTAAGCTAAAGTTAAACAATGGTAAAACCCTCTTAAATATAATTTCAGGGAATTACCTAAACCAAATTAGGTGCACTTTATAAATCAAAAGCATCAATTAAACTTTCAAACTCCTGAATAGGCTTGAGCAACATCAAAAGTACACCACAGAGGATTATATACATCTAGACACATATGTATATATATATATATATATATATATGGGCCCTCCAGTTCTTGAACACAAAAAATAAACTACATAGAGCACAAGCTTAGGCACGAACCCAGGATTCATACCGCACTACTCGCTGAGGTGGCCGAGCAGTCAATCATAAAATTACATAGGTTGAAGGTCCAAGCTAGGCATTAGTTAATCCATTTATGGCTTAACATGAATCTTAAGATTCCAAAATGGGGTGAAATGTATCCTTATGGATTTATTCACATAAATAAAGAAGAGGTCTATATTAAAACTGCCAGTGTAACTTGTGTGGATTGACCCAGTCTGGCTGCTTGTGGGACGGTGTGAGAGTCCGGAATCTCCTCCCACAGGATCATTGTAGCCACCAAACTCCTACATGTCCTTCTGGACAAAATGTTTGGGAACCGGATAACAAAGTCTCATTCGCGTAGTCTGGGTGGGAATACTGTGAGTAACATCACATGTGTTAAAAAACTATTAGTTCTCGGTTTCCCCAAATGTGCATTAATAGTAAAAATCACAAGGAATATAAACCAAACAATAATTTTCTCAATTATGAAAAGAGCTGTACTCTATATTAAATTCACAGATCATGCACATTTAACTATGTTTGTGCTGTCTGCCTGGGGGTCCAATCACAAGAACCAAAGCCGCCTATGGGGATTTTAAGATTCAATAATCCGGCCTATTCCTACATTTAGGCTCAAAAGATGAATAAGTTTAAAAGTTATACAAATATAATTAGCAAACCAGCTAAGAATTAAGCACTAGCGCCAGTGTTACTGGTCCAATTGAACGTGCACCCATTACTACAAAAACATATTTTTGACCCATATGGCTGATAAGTTCAGTAAATAGGAAAAGCTTCTATTAATAAGATGCCCGAATAGAAAAAAATACACCTACCCATGAAAGGGGTTTCTTCACTACTCAATAACTCACAAATATAAAATATAAAAATTAAAAAAATAACACAAGAAAATACATTCAAAGCTACAAAACTGCACTTGGAAAATAGCTTTTACATGTCGGAATCACATCTTGATGGCAGTCTCAATCCTCCTGCACACATCCATGGTGAACAGAAAAGATAATTCCTGCCTTCACCTCGTATTAATTGGCGTTTGAATGCCCATCAGAATTTTATTTCTCTCAATTCTCGACTCAACCTCTGCCATCTTGCCCCTCCCTTTTCCTTGTTGCCAACCTTTACTTTCAGCTAACTAGTTCAGTGGGCGGCGCTAGTTGTCATCTTGAGCTCCTTCCAAGCAATATTTCCCCATGGATAGATTGAATAATCTTAGTGGCCATCTACAATTATTTGAGGGTTTACTCACTAGCCAAGGTGAAAGCTGATGAAATAAATTTCATCACAGACTGAGAATATGACTGTGTGGGCTTGTAATTGACATTCTCTTGGGTTTTATGTTTTTTTATTGTACTACTATGCACTTATACAAAATGTGATGTTGATAAGAAGTACTAAAAGATATTAAAGAATTTAAAAGACTATTTAGAAGATTGTGTCATAACGAAATATTGCTAGTAATGTTTAACCAATGGCCTGACTGACCTCTAGGTGGCCCAACATGAACATGAACCCCATTACCTTGGGACTCAAACGGTAGCCCCTCTACACTCATACTCAGCATTCCAGCATCCTAGCTAACAAAATAGGCAGTGTGACCCTCCTAGTTTCGATGGTTACTATCAATTACATTACTATTTATTTTACCATCTGGCCTGATTTACCATAAGGAATGCTGACTCTCTGTTTATGTGGTCAGTGTATATCTTCTATTGTTTACTAACTAATCATAACACTTCACATTACTCGTTTTGTCACATACAATCCACAACACAACAAATTTTATACAACTGCGCCTCAATTTAGGCCGTGTCAATTCCAAATATATTATTTTCATGTTGACATTTGCGAGAGAGTCTGACTATAACATAGAGTTCACTTTCGTAAACAGCATTGGATTCGATATTTTATTACTAGTTTGGCCAATTCTCTCTTTCATCTTCATTGTTGTCTTTATCATCAACAAAATTCACTATTTCTGATATTTCATTAGCAGATAAACCTTATTTCCTCACCTTTGTTTACACAGCATGAACAGAAGAAATAAAAGTGAATGCTATTCTTCATGTTAAGAATCACTAGACTTTAGCTACTTGGAGAGTGAAACGCAGGGTTGTTCTAGCTATAAAATCTCCACTCAAATCTGCAGGGAAATGCCATCTATGACCACAATTCGGAACTAACAATCCAAGGAATGCAAAGTACTAACAAAACACTTAGAAAACTGGGGCAAAGTTTCTATGTCTATTCAAATTGAAGATATTGTTAGAATTGACAGGCTTGGCGAAAATCGAAAGAACAGGCACCTGTAATTTTGATGGGCATGGTGTCAAGTGTTAAGGGAAAACTTCCATACTCTCAATTTCGTTTCAAATCCACCACATGTCACCCATGTAGTAAATGTTAAATTTCTTCACCTCTTGTCTAACTTGAGGACAGCTAGACTTTTTGTCACCTGTATGGTTGACTGGCAGGTATATATTATTTCCAAACAATAACCTCCTTTAACACCACCCCACTCGCTAGCAACACTAAAATACCAAGGCACTAAGATGTCCCCCTTATTCCCCTTGACTCATGTTTTGAAGGCCGGAGTTTCTTTCTCAAACTGAGACATAGTTATAGTGCTCATTCAAATGGTTCAACACTTATTTAGTATATAATTTGTGTATAACATGTTTATTAATTATCATTAAAAGTATATAAGATTTGTATTTGTAGATGTAGTTTATATCTTTGACCTTCTGCATCATATTAATACAATACTGAATTCAAATTGAAAAATATTGAAGTTAATAGTTAAAATAAATACCCATTAAATAAAAATGCTGGTAAATCCTTTACATTGTTTTAATAATAATTTATAATGGCTCAAATTAAAACCTTTTTGTATACAAATAATTTATTTTTACAATTACATTATATTAATGTATTTGACTTAACATAGTTGAGAACTAAGAAGTCTTGTTTAGAGGACGTTCACCAACATTCTCTTGGTGAGAATAATAAATTTAAAAAATGTGAAACCTATAAGGTGGAAAATCATTCCCACTGCACTCGACCAGGTACACGACTTCAAGACATTCAAAATATAAATTATATTAAATAACATTTTACATAACTCTACAAAACAGTAGGTAAAAAAGGGATACATTTCCCATAGTAATTACAATGTCTAGTCCTTTTTATGAGAAGAGTTATAAATAAAGCCATTGACAGGTTATAAGAAACAAAAGTCTTTGAAAAGTTTCTAATCATTATAAATATTTAAATACCTTATTGGAATTAGTGATCAACTAATTTTGGAATGAAATCTAGCCTTATTAATAATTCCTTATGTGGTTGATTAATTTTGATTTTTGGGTTTCATAATATTGTTTACAAGTATCAAACTTATAGTACATAAAAGTATAATTTAAAAAGTAATTTGATAAATAAATTGAATAAATATTAGATCAATTCACCTCAATCATATATGTACACAATGAAGAGTAACAAATGTAAGCATAAATAATGTGTATGCAATAGCTTTGTTAAAAAAAATGTATCACCAGGTTTTACTACTTGTTCAGGTTGTACGCATATTTGAACACTAATCGGATAGGGATCAGGAATGAAACATTTAGTTTAAATTCACCCGCATTTACAAGGAAGGAGAGTGGGAAACCCTTTAGGAAAAACAGCCTTCAGTGAACCCGACCAAGACTCGAACCCCAATCTCCCTGTCATCAGCAGGCCAGTCTAAAATCTGAGTGACACCTTAGACCATTCATACACTAAAGTCAGTTTCTTTGTTACTACCACACATAATTAAAAACAGTAGGGGTAGCTAAGATCTTTTCATAGAGATTAGAAAGGTTTGAATCCTGTCAGAGCTAAACAATTTTTTTAAACTTTTCTCTTTCTGCTTTGATTGTGCTTATATCAATCAGTGTGTGTGCATGCTTGTATGTGTTTGTGCTTGCATGCGCTCATGTGTGTGTGTATGCATGTATGCATTTGTATAACCTCGAATGAGTAGTAAGACTCGATGCTTTAAAAAAGTAGGGAAAAACTTTTAAAGAATGTACACAATTTTAGTAGGTCATGAATATAGAAGTATCACTCCAAATAACCAAATAGTAAAAAAAAAATATCTTTCTAATTGAGGCCTGGATAAATGAAGGGTTTTGAAAATTTCCAAAACAAAAAGAGTATTTCTCTTATCAGTGTGGTAGAAGATTGAAATTTTCAGACAGGTTTAAGGACCCTGCCCCACAAACTACCATAAAGGTATGAATATTCTTAAATTCTTAAGTGAAGTACTAGAAAATGGGAACGGATTCTCCTGAAAATTTCTAAAACTAATATAAAAATAGATTTTGGTATAGTAGAAAATTGAAATATTTTTACAAATGTAAAGGGAAACATTCAACTAACCATTATACTCTGAAAATTTTAAATTTAAATATTTCTAAATAAATATTAACTATTTCAGGTTTCAAAGCGGGAGCCATGAGATACCAAAATAGGAATGTAGAAACAAAAAAGCGTTAGGGGAGGGGGTAGTAATTTGATATATCTTCAAAATTACTGTACTAGAAAATACGAAATCTACCTTTAGGAATGGAAAAAAAAATGGCAAATTAGTAAAATAATTACCTCAGATAACATAAAATTTGGAAATTTTGTAATTTTAAAATAGGGGTCTGAGAAACTGGTGAGGATTAGGAGGGCCCTCAAAATCCCTAAATTAAGAGAACAAAAACGTTCTCAGTATGTTGGACAGTTTTTATTTTGTATAGGCAGACGTGAAAAACCTAAAAATAAACTAAAACACACAAAAAATATCTAGTATCTCAATGGTTAGCACAGGATTATACAAGAAGGAACTAAAAAAAAAGTTGGTAGACAGATTTTTAGCATCCTAATTTGATGTAGTTTTGATGTGACATAAACGTGCAAAGAACGGTTCAAACTGCTAGTTTTATATATATTAAACATTAACATAATCATACTTAGATCGAGGTTTTTTTTATCACCTATGATCATCAATTATTTTAAAATAACATTTATAGTTTATAGTATAATTTAAAAAAACTTCTATTGTTTGAAATATCACATTTATAATATTATCTGACCTGCTTCAGTTGCCACCTGGTCTAAGCTACCAATGACAGAGAGATCAAGGTTAGAATCTTGATCATGGTTTTCCTCTTTCCCACACTAATGCAGATACACTTCCTCTAAATATAACCTTTCTCATCCTTAGAACCATTAGCATAATTAGTACATAAGCGTGAAACTGAATGGGTAGTAAGACACAGTGCTAAATAAAAATACTAACTGAAATTATTTACTAACATGATAAATATATTTTAAATTAGGTTGGTTGCTAGAAATAGTTTATCTTCAAATTTGAGATATTCTTAAAACTCAACAAGTAACTAGTTAAACAAACACTTGTCTTGCTTTGTAAAAGATATTCTACTGTAAAGAGAAATGGAAAAACCAGTTTGGGACTAGCACCATAATAAACTCGTGGGGAACTAGAATTCAAAGATCGGTGGAGGAAATGGCTTCAACAGACAAACATCAAACCCTCGAGAAAGTTTCAACTTAGAAATCAAAGAAATTCCTTTATTTAAAAGAATACATTTATTTTGTAGAATCAAATAAATGTTGAGATCTAAAGCTAGTGTTGGGCAATCTACATGAAGTAATTATAATACTATATCTTCAGTTATGTTATTTTAATCAGTTTATTAAATTTTTAAAATATATGCATGGTAACACATTGTTGGTTTATTTTTTTTTCTAACCTTAACCAAACTTCACTTATTAAAATAACATAAATGCCAATTATATTAAAAAATAATTTGGGGTTTAATAGCAAAATATAATTTATAAAAAAATTCTTATAAACCTGAATTTAAAAAATAAATAACTTTTATACTGTTTGATTTAAGACAATTCTTTTGGTTTTATTATTGAACCCCACATATTCTTTGAAATAAAAAAAAAATCCAAAATAATTCGATAACAATTTCTATTATTTTTTTTACTTTTATTAGTACAAGTTTTTCATAAAAAAAAAGTTGGGTGTTTCCTCTTATATACTATCTCTTTTTATTCATTTGGTGCAAAAGCCAGGGGCGGACAATGTACATACATCCTATCGATTGCTAACGTGGCATGTTTGAACACTTGTGCACGGTTTCTAAATAAAAAATTGAGCCCATATTATACTCGATAAAAAATTTGGATCAAAATATACTTTTAAAGCTTGTGTATAGGTTGTGTAAATTTGTGGATAGATGGTGTAAAAAAAATTTTAGGCGCGCACTTCCATTTATAATTCACTAAAATGTGCTGTCCCCTTAAATTTGCCATGCTAGGATGGAGCTTCCTCAGCCTACTGATAAAACTGTTCCTTGTAAAAGCACCTGGTGTTTAGTATTAACTAACAGTTGATCTTAAGTAATTTTAGTTAAACTAATAATCCCAACTTTCCTAATCACTTATAAAAAACATAATATTACATAAAATAAAATAAAACCTTAAACAACTCTCTTTTCATATTAACAAAAACTATGACTCAACAAATATTTAAGTCACCACGTATTTATAGCTAGATTTTGCTACCAAGTACCTGTTGAAAGGCCTTTTTGTTCTACCAGATTCCTATTTTATTGCAGAATTCTTGTAAAACAAATCCCTTACAAATGTGTATTTGTAAGAAACTCAAGCTATAAATATGTGGCTATTTGGTATAGATAGGTTGACCAGCCTTACCAGATAAGACCTAGCATCAGTTTATTAAGATCTCATGAAACTCCTAATATCCAGCATGCCGCTAAATATGCAGCAATATAGTAGGTGTCACAGAATTTTATGTAACACACAAAATTATAAAGTTGAGACATATCCAGTCGCACTTAATGGACTGGACAAGAAATAACAATTTTCAAATTAAATTGTATATTTTGTCATTTAATTCTAAATTTTGTTTTTGCACATATGCATATATCATGTGAATCCATGTTTGTGGGCAATTCACATTGTAATAACTTATACAAGGGCAGTACAAACATATGCTTGTTATTTTAAGTTTCCATTAATCTAATCCTTACACAAGATGAGTAAAGTTTGTTTATGTGTTCACTGTCTTTTTTTTTATGTTCAGCAAAAAGAAATGCAAATAAGAAAACAATTTCGTGAAACATGCAAAATCCAGACACTACAATACAAGGCATTAAAAACTCAGATTTTGCAGTCCACACCCAAAGAAGAGCAGAAAACTGTAATAAAGAAACTAAAAGAAGAACAACGAAGAAAGTTGACACTTTTAGGTGACCAATATGAGCAGACCATCGCAGAAATGTTGCAGAAGCAATCTGTAAGCTTTACTATTTATAATTGACATGTCTCTCATAAAACTGGGGTAGAATTTTAATTTACTTATTTTAGCACCGTGTCTTAATACCCATTCGGGCTACATGCCTATTTACTCTAATGTAATAGGAATGAGTAAGGTTGAATTAAGAGGAATTATACCCACATTTATGTGGAGGAAGAGTGGAAAACCATTTAGGAAAACCACCCTCAGTACACCCAACCAATATTGAACCCTTATGTACCTGTCATCAACACTTTCTTTATATGTTCTTTATTACAGTTATAGATAGTAAAATAATTTAATACTTAGCAAATTTAATTAATGATTCTTCTTTGATCAAAAGAAGATATACAAATATAAACTTTTTTTGGTGTTTTTTTGTTCCACCCTCTTGTTCTTTGGACAATTCAACTATTACCAAATAATATAATAGCACACGCTGAGTAGAGGGTGTTTGTAAGTAAATGTGTTAGAATTCAACTAAATATAGAATGGGAAAACATCCTCAGTTCATCAAGGTGTAGTAAAACCTCAGCTCTACGTCAAAAGTTGGAATATAAATCATTAAAAAAACTATACCAATTTAAATTTATTTTGTTTATTTTCTCATGCATCTTGGATTTTATTTTTCCTTCTTTGTGTTTTTGTTTTTTTGTAGAATCTATCACTTTTCAAATACACCCTTATATGTCATTTTTAAAGCTCATTAACATTTGCATAAACTGTTTCTATTTCCTTTCAAACTTTTTTTATTTTTATATTACAAGTTTTTAAATGGCCGCAACGACACAATAAATATTTAAATTAGTTTTGATACATTTAGGGACAAGCAGCTTCTATTAAGATTACAAGCAAGGTTTTATCATATTTGAGAAATTCTTCTAATTTTTGAATTAATATTTTATGCTTAGACTTCAATAAAATGCATCAAAGCCTGCGAGCTGTTAATCTTATGATAATTAGCCTTTTTTTTAAATGTATTCGAAAAAAATATGATAACCTTACAAATAATATAAATAGTATCTTTACTTTACATCTTTTACTGTTTTCAGCCTATAGTCCGGGTCAATTTTTGTATTCAAGCCATATTTTCCGCTGCTGGCTTGCTAGGCCTGTCATAGATTCATATGCCTTATAATATAACTTAAGACTAGGACAGACACAACATTCAGTCCCCGAATATTAATTTATCATTATGAAATGCTCAACGAACCCGGGACCCTTAGCTCAGAAGACAGACATGCTATCAACTGAGCTAAAGTGTTGGCTATAAATAGCATCTATCATAATTTGAATTTGTTAGAATCTTGAATGCCCTAATATTATTTGAAACACTCATGTAATATAAACTAAATATATTTTCAATAATGTTATTTGTGGAAAACCAAATTTTTATCATGAAGATAGAAGATGCTTTTTAAGTTGTAATTTTAATTGTGTTTATGGTAAACTCAACGTGGCATTGCAATATTGCGATACACGTCCAACATGACGCCTGTTTGGGGAAGTCTTTATTTAGAACTAATTAATAAAGGTCAATTTTACAAACATATTTGTTTCTTTGCTTTTTATAATACAATTATACAAAAAACAAACAAATACATTATTACATTCATAAAAATAAATTCTATCTAATGGCTCTATGAGAAATATAAAGTTGAAAATGTTTGTTAAATATTTTTTCAAATAACACGGCCCGCCAAACATTTTTTAAAGCTGTATGATCCACAATATCAAAAAGGTTGCTAACCCCTGATTGAAATATATTTTCTACTATATCCTCTGGACTCTGCTAGGTAGAGTCTGTGCTACATGCAGTTAACAAACTGATCATGCAGACATGCGACAAAGCCACTGCTATGCGTGGACGTGAGGGAATAAAAAATGTTAAAATCAAAGGGAGAAAAAAAAATCCTTTGTGTTTATTGTCATTCCCAACTATTAAATAAATTTCTCGAACAAGCCGTTTCTATTATAATGATTAAGATTTTTTTTATTGGGATTGTGCATTTTTCTCCCATTCTTCAGACAGGAGAGTGGCTTTAAAGCATTAATACGTTTAAAAAAACTTGGCCCTCACAAACTAGATGGAATTTTCGATCCAGGATAATACAAACAGTCTTCACTTACTAAGACAATATTCTGGAATGTTTCGAAGATATACAGACAGTTGTTCCGAAAATATATAACTTAGGAACACTATTATTATTATTAGCACCGCGTCTTACTACCCGTTTGGGTTATATGCACTTACGCTAATGAGTAATGGTAGGGTGATTGTGAGATGAAATGGAGGACCTACAGTTTAACGTGGAATCCGAACCACGGTGGAGGCCTGGCATTCCCCACATTCACAAGATGTCTTGTCAGAGGTGAAGGAAGGGTTTGGTAATCAGATAAATCTGTGCCGGGACCGGGGATTGAACCCCAGCCGCTTAGGAACACTAACACTGGCTGTTGGTTTGTTAACTGTCTTTAAATTAGCCTTTTTTGTTTTGGCTAAGTTTTTACTCAGTGCCTCACATTGATATATTATTTAATCAGTTAAAAGTTCTGCAAACTAATCCAGTGAAGATTCATGCTACTATTGATGACTTCAAAAAGGTGATAATCGAAATTACAAATAATCTACCCTTTTTATTCACTAGACAAAAGGAAAGAATTTATATTCTCCCAGAAATACCTATGCCTAGAAAAGTGATGGCCTAATGATTGACAAAGGAAGTTTGTGATACACTAATATTTAAAATAAAAGATTGCTTTATATTCAAAAAATTTATGTTTGGAGCAGAGATGTTTCAGTTCAAACACCCCATTAAACATTTAAAAAATGGTATTCTGGTAAATTATACTAATGATATGACTGTTCGCCAGTTCATAGAGAATGGGAGTACACGCACACATTTAAATAATACGAGAGATGTGTTTCTAATCTATAACTAACTAGTTTAATAAGATGGAATATAAAATATACAAAAGATGCTTCTTGATGCATGGTATTTATTCCTGGGTAAACTACACTATCTCTACTATATTCCTGAACCATGCAGAGGTCCTTAGTTTGACAACATCCTCTGATGAAGTACTGAACACAGGTCCTGCTAGTCAGTCAGTTTGTCCCTGCATGTACTCCTGGTCATGAACCGGTCGTTAATCCCTAACTGGAATTTACATGGCCAGTACAGAAGACATTGTCTCAATATTAGTAATGTAATCAATCGTAAGAGAGCTGGCCGTCCTAAGTTGCAACTATTCCTAGATTCAACTATGCCCTTCTTTAGCTGCACATTCTTAATTTTTAGTGTAAACGTTGTTCAACATATTGTTGGAATTATGAGAGAAAGGGAGATGAAGGTGAGTCAAGTCTTCATATTACCCAATAAAGGGAAGGATGCAAAAGCACTCCAACAAAAAATAATGGGGAAAATATATCTATCCAAGGAGAGGATCAAAATCAGGTCCATCCTACCGGCAGGCAAGATAGTAGTGGTGGAGACTGAGTCAGAGGACAATGCAAATAAGATTAAATATAGCATTAGTAAGATTGAGGATTTAAAATTTGAGGGACCGAGGAAGAAAAAACCGTTGCTGGCAATCTTTGACGTGCCTACAAAAATGACAATAAAAGAGATGGACTTATATTCAGAACTTTGAGGATAGGATAGACAGAAAAGACTTTTAAGAGGGTTTCGAACCATAATTAGAGACTGGGCCAAGAGAAAGAAGGACGGTGAACCATATGGTTGAGGTTTCTCCCAAAGTCAGGAATCTAATTCTTAACACACGGATTTACGTGGAATACCTTGTAGTTACCAGATGCAACAAATGCAGGTACCTCGGCTACATGGCCAAGTTTTGCCCAAAGCAGGATATGGTGTGTGGGCAATGTGGGAAGGAGGGTCACAAAGCAGAAAATTTCAAAGAGAAAGTTAAAACTTGCATCCCCTGGAGTAGCAGGAAAAAAACATTGTGAGCACCCTAATCACCTTGAATGTCATACATACCAAATGCTGTTGGACAGACTTATTCAAAGGACTGACTATGACTAGTACAAAACTTAAAAAGATGACAGACTTACTTTCAAAAATAGTGGACAGGCTAGGTCATATACATAATGACATAATAGGTATGGCTAAAGTAAAGAGGAAAAAACCTAACTCCCCCTCCAGAGTGAAAAGGAATATGATTAGGGCAAAACAATATAAAGAAAAGGATAAAGATAATTCAAGAGATCAATCACTTAGTAATCAAATCTGGGAAGGGAGCAGATAAATCCGGTAGAAAAAGTAAGAGTGGACCTCTTAAGTGTTGGGATTATTAGCAATGTGCAGATATTACTTCAAAATATAGCCTTGTACAAGGTTCTGCTGGAATCGTTCAACATAGGGATATTGTATAAGGAGGTATAGCTGAGCATGGAGAATGTTGAGAGGTATGTAAATTCTTAATATATAGTGATAAACCCTTGGATTATTGGGCTTTACAAGGAAGTCTTGGAATATCTAGGCCAATATGGTCTGGAAGTAAAACAAGCATTCTACTTAAAGATGAATATGGGAGCCTTCATGCGCAGAATGTTAATGTGTAGGTGTAATTATGCATATGGTCACGAAGAGAGGTTTGTGAGTGCTGATGGTGCTAGAGAAAGAGAATTCTCATGGCATTCAGCTATGCAGAATGAGAGCATGTATTATCTCCGGACCTACTAGGTGGTGCTATTTGGACTGATAGCATCTTCTCTGACTAAATTCATAAATGGGGGAGAAAGGAAAGATATGAAGATACCTCGAAGAGATGGGAATATAGTACAGGAGGGAGCAATAGTAGGTTTGGTTGGGCCGAATTTGAGTTATCCAGGAAAAGGAGATAGGCTGTTCTATGGACTTGAGGATGCCGAAGGGGTCTTTAAGTGCATAAGGGAATACTTTATATCCTCTGCAAAGGTAACTGAGGAAGAAAACATAGAGGCTAATTTTGGCCCTCTCATCTTGAGTGTAATATATGAATTTAGGATAAGGGTCATAGTGGAAATACTGCTGGCAGAAGCCAAACATTGGGCAAAAGTGGTAGGAAAACCAATACAACTGCAAGTAATAGGATTTGGTATGGGAGCTTGGTGTGGGTCTGTTTATCAGCGAGAACACTACTATAGGGTAATGGGAAAGGTAATAATAGAGGAACTAGATAGTAGAAAAGCCAAAACTAAACTCATAGTTCACATTGAATTTCTGTGGATGGATGTCATAATGGAACCTTTCAGGGACCGTGAGAAAATATGTAATAAAAACGGGAAAGCTAATAACTTCTAGCAAGAGGCCTCTGTATGAAAAGTATGAAAACTACAAAAGTTATGGAGAGATGGATAATAAAGAAGTCCTGGTCACATGCTATGCATGGGATGGCAATAGCTGGCCAGGAAATGAATTCTGGGATGGCCATTATGGGTCTACAGAAGACTCTGCTGCTGCAGCTTCTACATACATAGCCCAACTACACAACCCAGTGATTAATTTACGATTACAGGGGAGCAACCATATTATAGGGGCGGTAGGTAAGATAAATAAGAGACCGAAGAAAACTCAGCTGGAGGAAAAAATGGGATTAAAGACTGGAATAGCTGAGAATGTTTAATAAATGGTATCCATCCCAAATAAGGAACCAGTATTTTTAGGTCAGGAATAATAAGTGTGGAGGAAAGGGCTAAAACATCATCAGTCGTTATGGCAGAAAAAGCCAAAAGAGACAGGAAGAAAGTAGTAGGAATGGTGTGGAAACTGTGGAGGAAAGGATTAAGATATGGTAAGGAACAAGTGAAACAAGAAGAAAAATAAGAAGGCAAGGACCAACTTGTGACTACAAAAAAGGCATACCAAGGAGTGGAAAGAGGCAGTTGTGATAGTACAGCAAATCTAGAGGAAGGGGACATGAAGATTACTGATGTAGTACAGCATTTCTATACCAAATTAGAGAAAAACCTTCAGCTATCAAGATTGGAAGAACATCACAACCTTAACCAGGCTCTTCGTCACTTAGTAAGGAAGAGCCATGAGAAAGGTAACACGATAACATTTCCAACACCGAAGGCACATGACAGAATACAGTTAAAAGCGGTAAATTTACCCACAGATATATAAAAATTAAAGGAAATTGTAAACAAATTTTTTAAAAGAAGGGAGGAAGAATGGGATTCAGAAGAGGTATATAAGCACCTTGTCCAAGCACACGGTCGCACGGCGTTTGATGCAAAAGAGAAATGTCCTAGATGTTATATCCACACGTACCATCCATGATGAAAGAAAACAAGAAAGTAGGAATCAAAATAGGACAAACAAATGCGATGAAAAGTGTAATCATGATGCAAGAAGTGAAGAAGGTGGCGGAAGAAAAGGTGTTGGATGTTGTGTGCCTACAGGAGCCCTATAGCACCAGGAATAGAATTATCCCGCATATGCCAAAAGACGCCAGATTTATATCAAATGCGAAGGCACTAATAAGTGTCATTATAATGCTCAACAAGCACATAACAGTAACAAGGATTAATCAATTTGCAACCCCCCCCCCTTTCCTGTACAAGGGTGAGGATGACTAGAAAATCAGGCAAAATGGCCTAATTTTAATAACATATCTTTTTATTTGTCATAAACAATGAAAAGGTACACATTATAGAATATCAACAAACATAGAGCGTGAAGCGCGTCTTCCTTCCTAACGAGAAAGTAGTTCCATTTAGATTACGGAGACCATAACTCAACAATGCAACAATGCGTGACGAATATAATTAAACATATCAGACAAAAATCCTACTTGACTTATATCAAAGTCTATGGTCCTAGGTTCGAAGAACGTCCAATCCAATGAAGTGATCTTTAAATTTATGATATTCAAGGGTCCCGCGTAACATACAGGCGTTAAGCGTTCATAACCCCCAACAAATATCATAATGTTATACAATAATAACGACCAATAGCGGATCAAGTCCCAATCTACCCTATTAGTGTCCTGTCTCCTAATATAATGTAATCTACCCAGACGACAGCTAATCCTAAGCATACTCATAAATAAATACTAGATGGGAAGAAAGCCCAAGACGCAGAGTTTTACTCTGCGTATTCAATAGAATGTAAATATACCAATAAAGCCAATAGGTGCAATAAATAGGGCTGGAGCCCAAAAAGACGACAGAAAGGCAACGACGTTTTGACAACAGCGAGAAGCGCATGACGTAGTAAGTTTACATATTCAAACTAAGGTTAGGTGAGCAGAACAATAATTTAGAAAGTTTTCCCCTACTATGCCGAAATATAATTTAGACACAGACAATAATAATAATCCCCTGCCATACGTCGCCGTTCTCACCTCAATAAGCTGGTGGTGTAATAAGTGACCATAGACCACCAGCGCACCACTATATATACAAATTTAAAGTTGACGGAGAGGGGGAGGGACGCGAGGAGGGGGAAGGAAGGAGAAGCGAGAGAACAGGATGTCGAGATGGGCCGAGCAACGTGTCGAATAGCCTAGAACCTCGGCGTGGCCGGAAGAAGCAACTATCTTCCTTTGTTTCTTGCCAGTCTCGGGTTTGACGCTAGGTGGCGCCTGTCGAATGCTCCATCAGTCTATCGGGTGGTTGTTTGGAGTGAGTTGGTCGGTGCTAGTGCCGTGTGTTGCAGCTCATCTTAGAGGTTCGGTGAGTGTCCCCCATTCGATTAAGCCATAACTCGTAAGTTGTTACATCTGTCTTGTAACTTGTTACAAATTTTGCAATGAGAAGTTCTTATGTGTAGGAATTCGAACTGGGATCGGTGGTTGTTAACTAGTTAACATGTATTTTCTGTTACGAGAGGAAATAGAACCTTATATATAACAACTAGAAAAGATAGATGAGGCATTCCCTAATATAACAGTTGTATACATGATGGATGCAAATGCCAAGTCTCCACTCTGGCATAGCAATGACATAAGAAGGGAAGATGGTAGAATAAGAGGGTATAGGGCATATCAAAAAGGAAAACTACTAGAGGGCATCTGGAGGTGGTAAGCCATCCAGGAAATCCTGCAACATATGTAGAAAGGGCAGGAGCCAGCTCTAAAATTTATGTCACCTTGTGTAATGGGGAAACAAGAGAATTAATAGAGAACTGGTAATTGCATGATTGTGAGACATCCAGCAATCATAATCTGATAACTTTTGAACTCGGTAAAGAAGTAGACAGGGAAAATGTAAGCACGCGACTCTACAACTTGAAAAAGGCAGATTGGGAAAAGTTAAGAAGAGAGCTGTTACTACCGCATTCTGTGTCATAGGGAGACAACATAAACCTAAAAGCGAAGCAAGGAATTCACGTGGGCCTTGCATGCAGCTATGAGGAAAGTAATACCGGTTATGAAGGAAGTCACAAGATGTGTAGGAAATGGACCATGGAATGAGCAGCTGCAAAAGCTATGTGGGATTTGCAAGGAGAGCAAGAAGAGAATACCAAAGATGCCTAGAACCAGCAGGAAGACACCTACTATTGAATATATACCGGCAAAGGAAGGAAGAATTTGAAAATACAATTAATATTGTTAAAAATGATAACTGGGAAAGATTTCTTCAAGAAGAATTGAGGAAGAATGCATGGGGTGTACCCTTTCAGATAGAAGCAGGGAAAATTAGACACCCAGCTGTCATTTCAACACTCAAGAAACCAGAAGGAGGAATGACTACCTGCTGGGAGGAATCGGCTAGGCTACTAATGGATGTGTTGCTCCCTGATGATAATCAGGAAGAGGGGGATGAAACGAACAAAAGAGATAGGCAGGATATGGAAATGGCATATAGTAATGAAAACATGAAAGTGGAACCAGTAACACAGGGTGAGATTAAAAGACTAATAGTAGGAATGAGAAGAAAGAAGGCACCTTGACATGATGGAATGGGTAGAGGTGATTCAGGAAATCGGTGAACAGATAGCACCCTTTATGACACAGCTTATGAATTAGGGATCAGGGCAAAATCCCAAATGTGTGGAAGCGGAGCGAAGTGGTAAATCTGAGTAAAGGGAAGGATATAGACCCGCAACTCCCAGAGTCGTGCACACTGATATGTTTGATGACTGTATATGCAAAACTGCAGGAGAAAATTCTCTGTAAGAGACTGCAAAAACATAGAGAGGAGGTTGGAATGCACCCTCAGCAGTATGGCTTTAGGAAGGGCAGGTCTACAGAGGATGCGATCTGTGCTGCTATTAGTCTGGTAGGAATAACAATAAGCAAAAGTAATGTAACATGTATTATTCAGACTTGTTACTATCCATAACTATTCAAATTCTTATAATCTCAATATGGTTTTCTCTAATTAAAAAAAATTAATAAAAAATTCTATATTTAATTTTTTCCTTATATTTCATATAAATTATATCTTTTCACTTATAATCAGATCCTTTTGTTATTGTTTATTGGGTGTTCCTTGAATAATTAATTAGTATCATTATAATTCTCCTTACTAAATCACTATGATTATAACTAATAAGCAAAAAGTTTACAAAAGAATGCTCACAAGGATCGGTCAGTGGTCCGATATTTTGGGCCGTTAGGCTCGAGCTTAGGTTGCTGGAGATTGAAGCATTCCCTGAAGTGGTGGGGGTTGTTGCTTTTTCTGACGACTTGCTGATAGTGGTGGAGGAGGAACCTGGAAGAAAAAAAGTAATAAGGTACTGGGCAGCTTGGATAAATGGTGTAGGAAAGTAAGACTCAGCATGGCGCCAGCGAAGACAACCTACATGCTGCTCAGGGGCATGCTTAAGAGAGATCATATAATTAAGATTGCAGAACAAACAATTAGAAGGAGCAAAACGGTTAGATACCTGGGGGTGACGATTGATGAGAAGTGCAGCTTCCTAGCTCACATGGACAACTTATGCAGGAGATCCTTGCGGGCTATGAATGGAATAGTCAGTATAGGGCAGCATACCTTCCATCTGCCCTTAAAACTGATTAGACTATACCATCAGGCGTTGCTGGTGTCCATAGTGGGATATGGAGCAGGAGTTTGGGCACAACAACTGAGAGGGGACAGAGCTAAAAAGAAACTCGCAAGCCTTCAGTGAAAAATTCTCATGAAATTTGCTGGGGCCTACAAAACTGTACTAAAAACCGCGTTGCGTGTTACCCTAGGTTTCTGGCCCCTAGACTTAGAGGTACAAAAGAGGGCCGCTGGATATTGGCTTAGAAAAGGGAATTTAGACGAAGTAATAGGATTAACAACCAACTGTGTAAGTACCAAGGATGATATAAGAGAGACCCTCCTGGGGGAGTGGCAAGTAGACTGGGAAGAGAGTACCACAGGTAGAAGGACATTCCATTTATTTTAGAACGTACAAGAAAGACTGATAATAAAGCATCTTCAACCTTCCCAGGGACTTGTCCACCATATCGTCCACTATATCACAGGGCATTGCCCATATTGAGTGGCCCTCTTTAGGATGAACTTGTAGGAAATCAGTCTTTGCTGTTGCGGAGGAGAGGCGACACCGAAACACTTGATCTTGGAATGTATATTTACGGAAAGGGAAAGCGCTGAGCTACTAATGCCTTTACAGGCCAAGGTCATATACCATATATTGAGGGTGTGGACCCATGAAGCTCCTTCCATGAGATAGCGGTTAGGGTATCGAAAGCAGAAAGGGACAGACATAAGGACAAACTTAAAGAAAGAAGGAGACAAAGACAGGACCAAGACTTGAGATAAAAACAGACAGGAAGAAGTGACGAGTGAAGACGATTGAGATGGAGAAGGGGAAGCAACATCAAATAGACGAGACATTATCAAACTGGTGAAACAAAACACAGAAAGTGTAATTAAAGGGAGGGTAAACTAGATTTTGATGGACTCTGGATATATCTAGAGCTCTAGCCGAGGAAAGGCGTCTCAGGGATACCAGTGATGAATATCGCTGATGAACCAGAGACACCTGGAATACTGGCTATGGGAGAAGGAAGGTAAATTTAATACAGATGAGACGTTGGAAGTTGTTTCTTATTCGAAGAGCCCTGCTCGCTTGTAAACAAGCGTGTTGCTGGGCTGGAGCTATCAAACACTCCAGGGATGTCGACTGGTCATGGTAGGAAGTGACCAGAGAAGAAAAAGAAAATGGGACTCCCTACAAGGAAAAGATATAAAGTGATTGTTTTGACAATGACACTAGGTATAAGTTAGGTTGAGTTAGATTTAAGTCCAAAGGAGGTATATCAAAACGGGAAAAAATTTTATTGTCAAAATAACGTTAATAGGGAAAGAGGGACAAGTATAGTTATAAGTCATCATAAATTAAATAATGGTATTGGTATCTAATAGACAGAGATGCTAACAGGCACAGGTTTAGGTAAATTTGCAATGATCAATAACAGGACAAGTAGTTTTAGTAGTAGTATATGTTTATATTCCAGAAAGTTTATTTGTAAAATTTTAGGTCAACTATATAGAAGGCATATTGTAATATGAACAGAGCAGAAAAAATCCTGATTTATGGTAAAATAATATGTGAGGATAAATGTATAAGGTAATTGAAAAAAGTATCCCAACACTAACCAATTGTGCATTGGTGATGATTGATAAATATATTTTATAACATAGCTTGGAAGTTCTTTTACTTGAGGTCATAAATAACAAAAGAAAATATGGTTGGCTGCTTGAAAACATTAAATTTCATTACTTTTTGATTGGACTTATGTTAGCTGTCAAGAGGAGGAACAAGATTAGGAATGAAGTCACCCGGGGGGGAGGATGCCAAATAAAATATTGGAAATGGAGTATGTAGAAAAAATACAGTAAGGGAGGCCAAGCAAGCAATGGAAGTTGAAGATAACAGAAAGTATTCAAGTGAGAGGAGAAGAATGGAGGCATTTTACTAAACTAACTCGGCCACAGGCTGGAAATGGTTGTTGATGTTGATGATGATGTTGATGATACATTTTTAAAAAATCATTAAATCATTACAAATTCATGTCACTATTCTAACGACTACCTCGGAAGGTTAGTGGTATTTTTCAACTCTGAAGTTATTGAATCCTACCTAAGAATCACCATGGGCTAAAACAAATTAAATGCTTTGTTCATGTTGTCTCTAGAATAGTCGATGATTCACAAGATATCAGACTTAACAAACTAGTAATAGAAAATTTCATTTCAGACAGTAGCAGATGTTGAAATTTTCCTTTCCAACAACAAACGTACTGATAAACTAATTCTTATCTACATAGTATGTGTTGAAAACCTATTTATATATTTTTTGTTTACTGGTAAGTGTGCGTGTGGTGGGGGTTTTTTTCTCTTTTTTTCACAATGGCCAGTCATTGATTTTGAACTAAGTTAGTTTTTATACTTTAATAACTTTATTAACTCTACACTTTTCAAGTGTCTTTTTTAAGTTGAATAAAGGGTGGTGTAAAGTTAGTTTGAGGTAAGCTTTAGTATACCCTATTTAACAATTTTTGGGAGAGCACCCTGCCCTTCCTCAAGATATACACATGAGCCACCACTGATTATTTTAATTCAATAACAAGTACATCATTTGGATATAGAATCTGACTCTGAACTTGTTTAAATAAGATATAAAAATATTTAGTTAAAGATATTCTAATGGTTACACTAGCTTCTATTTGCCTCCTATTGGTCTCGCCTGCTACCCTTATTCTATATAGTGAAAGGCATTTGGGGGGCTGGGAGCAGTGTCTTGTTCAGGTGAAGATTGCTACTTTTAAATTTTTTATGTGGTTGTATAAAATGATAAAAGTTATTGTGCTTATTTTGTGTCAGTGACTACATAAAAAAAGCTAATTAAAACATTCCCAAAGTGATCAGAAATTGTGTGATTTAAATTAAAAAATTAGTTTTATGAGCTTAAATATAAAAAGAAGTTGGATGTCCAGTTCTTGAAATTTCTTTGATTATGACTGTGTACTATGACTCTACAAGTTATCCTTAATCTTATAAAATGTTATTTATTAAATAATTATTTCTGGTCAGAAGATTGTGAGGCCAGATTAACATACAAGAAGAATATTTTAATAATTTTTTTATACTTTAATATAATACAGGAAACTCCCGACTATCCGAGGCTCCATGTTAACCGAGACACTAATTCTGTCAAAGTGTCCAAATTTGACACTATTTATACAATAATTAAATATTTTACACAATATTTTTTACTTCAACTTTTAGGTAAATAAACTGTATTACTATAACTAGTATAAAGTATTGTCTACAATACTTTTATACAATATTGTAGTTAATTGTATGAGAAGTGACGTGAGAACCAATTACAAACAACAGCCAGAACACTGTGCTATACACTATCAATCCTACATGCTCTGTATCATACATTTTATTTATCCGAGATAGGCTTGGTCCCAATTACCTTGGTTAATTGTTAGTCTACTATATTAAGTTTTTATATTATCTGATGAGAATTGAGAAAATCATGGCATTCATAGTTAACACCCTTAATAATGATTCCAGCTAGTGGTATAAGTAAATATCTTAAAAAAAAATTGGTGGTATTTTGAGTCATTAATAGCTTGATTAAGCTCTTGTGTTCTACTTTACCTGATGCTGTACATATCCAAGAAGCCGTATTTAAAATTGGAGACACTTTGTACAAAATGTAGTGCTAACTTCAAAGCTATGTGATTTTATAAAATATAGCATTCTGAATGTTGACACTTTAATTATTCACTGTTTATTCAGTTACCAGTGTATCAAGTCTTAACAACCGAAGTTTAAATATAAATTCTTGAAAATAATATATAATCACCTGGATTAATGAAATTTTTAAAAATAATTTATTTACAATACTTTATATTGTGCTTTGAAAATGATTTCAGAACATTTGTAGATGTATATCAAATTCAAAATGTAATATTCTCATTAGTTTGAGCCCCACTGCCACATTTATTTTAGGGGGGAACCCTAAGATAATAAAAAGAATCTGTCTTACAAGATGCTCCCTGAATTTCTTCCATGGGTTTTTACACATTTTTAAAAATTTTCATTGAGGTAGTCTCTTACATATCCTACTTTTGAAGTATTATCATCCCTGTCTGCAGTTTCATTGGTTCATAGTCTTACTGAGTACACCTCAAGTGTGGGGCTATACTAAATTTTGGATGACACCTACCTAGACCAAAATGGAATGGGCCAGTTTCATATGTGAAACTTGTCCATTCCATTTGAGTTTGGGTAGATATTATCTTGTACTCAGTATAGTGTCTCACTGGCCCATTGTCAATAAAGTGGAGATATCTTGATAGTTAATGGAATCTAATTAATGGCCTCATTTTCCTGTAAACAGGTCTTTTGGACCAATTCAACTTCACTTTAAAATTTTCACTTGGGTCATTTTAATTCATAATGCAAAATAGGCGCTAATTTCATTAGGTGTTGTATATAATCACTTTTCAGCATAGAGGGTTTTTTTTCTTACAATTTGCACTGTAACATTCCGGTGTTGCTTATTTGTTTGTCTCAATATTATAATATAATATTTAGCACCGCGTCTTACTACCCGTTCGGGTTTTACGCTTTTAAGTACTAATTACTCTAATGGATTAGGAATTGGGAAGGATTGAATTAGAGGAAGTGAACCCGCATTTGCGTGGAGGGAGAGTGGGAAACCATTTAGGAACCCCCCCCCAGTTCACCCGACCAAGATTCGAACCTCAATCTCCCCGTCCTCAGCAGTCGAGCTCAACACGACAAGCACGTTAGCCAGCTACGCCACCGAGGCAGGTTGTCTCAATATTAAGCTTGGACCAAAAGTTGTCACATAGGAACCTAACATCATTATCGGTAGGATTTTATCTTAGAATGCGTAAAATCATTTCTGAAATCTTTGAAACTTCAGTAATCTCCAGGATAATTCTGTTCACTAAATCATTCCCAGCAGTCTTCCATATTATTATTATTATTACGCATTAATTTGTTTGAATTAACAGCACCACTTGTTCACAAACTTGGAATAGAAATTTCATCACTATTATCATTTGAATATCTATCTAAATTTTCTAAATCATTACTATCTTCTCCACAATTAAAATCACTTTCACTTAAACTTTTATCACTACTTTCACACAAAAAAATTTCTATTTTCATATCATCTAAAAATGTTCTCTTCTGCAATGCTAGTACAGGCAAGCTTGTTCAAACAGCTTATGCCTAAGTATTGAAATATTATAAATTTCAATGAGAACCCTAACTAATCAAACTGAAATAATAACTAAACACACCCACCATCTGATTGGAGCTTCCATCTAGACTTGACAATTTCAACATTGGGAACGGTTTAACAGAATAACAAGAAAAGTGTATCAAATGTTATATAGCTCTTTGGCATTCTGCTACTGCTACATATGCGACATATTGTTAAGACAAGGGATTAAGTTAACAAGATTCATGTAAACTGGTTTGTTTAAATTTGTAGATACTCTGACTTAACTATCAAGTGGTTTAATTATACATAAACATTGTTTATTGTTGATAGATTCGATTAGATGAATCTCAAGAGTTAGAGTGCCATCATCTAAAAGAGCGACTTCGCTATGAGCTTGAGATTCTTCTGGCATATCAATCCAAGAATAAAATGCAAGCAGAGGCTCAACGAAATCGTGAGCGTAAAGAACTTGAAGATCGTGTATCTGTTCGCAGAGCATTGCTGGAACAAAAGGTGGGTAAACCCAGTTCTTGGACATTTCAAATCATAGCGATTACTATTCTGCTATTCCATTTAAAATTACTAATTTTTTTACTAGATAATCTTTTGTGTCTGTGTCTGTCTCTTTCACCAACATACACAAATTCACTAATGACACCTTCCCAATCTATCTTAAAGACACCAAAACACACTCAATACACCTTAAATACACCAAAATCCATTCAATCTATCTTAAAGACACCAAAATCCATTCAATCTATCTTAAAGACACCAAAACACATTCAATACACCTTAAAGACACCAAAACACACTCAACTAAACTTTCTACGATCACATTAACACATAAATAATACACCTTAAAAACAACTTAACATGCCTTAAAAGAATTAATACCCCTCATCCACCCCTCCCAACAGACAACCGCAACCCCATATCACTTCCCACACACGACTTTCTCTCTCACATGTCCTCACAACCAATTTCTCCCTCATAATAAAACAAACATACACGCACATACAACAACCCCCTTCACCCCAAACACAAATTACTCACACACTACACACGTACATTTGCACCACACTCACACTTCAAACTCACACACACCACACACACCAAACTTTCACATCACATGACTCACCAAACTTTCACATCACATCACTCACCAAACTTGCACACCACACTCACCACACTTGCACACTTAAGCACACACCACCATACTCATACACATTTACACCACCATACTCACTCATAACTCACACCACCATACTCATCCTACTACGCTCATCCCACTACATCACACTACATTCCACGCCATATTAAATCACCTAATTTTTAAATAAATGATTACTTGACCATTTTAAATATATTTTATTTTTATCTGCTTCCATCTTGGATCTAGGCTTAATTTTCTTTGCAGCAGCAGGCAAAAGCGGAGTCTTGCAAATGTTTTGAAACTAAATAGAAGATTATGGTTTTTACGAACCTAAAGAAGACATTATAAGATTTCAGAAAATGTATAAAAATGAAAGAAAATATTTTATAAACCATGACTCAAATGACATTGAAATATGCAAAATTTGTAAGAATCATCCCAATTTTTGATGACCTTTTTGAAATGACTGGGCATTAGAACCACAAGATGATTTTTTTCTGTTGTAACTATGGCCAGTGAAGTGTCCCATTATGGAGAAATGAATTCTGTGTTTGAGCCCTCTTCCTGCCTTCTTTTGGCATCAATATTTGAAAAATTTCCATTTTTGCTGATTACAAGGTCAAATTTTTCAAAAGAGAGATCAGATTAAAACTTCAATTTTTGCCCAAGGATACCTCTACTTCTACTCAACAAAACCTCTGCGTTTCATTTTACGGTTCAAATTGGTTCAGAAGTTACAGACTTGGAAATAGATGTGAACAATTATAAAATTTAAGCACCTGTGGAATAAATAATAAGTAATCGTATTAGTATAATAACCCTACCCTATAGACTGGGATGTTTATTTAAAGCTAACATAACAGTGTTGTTGAAACTAAGTAGTCATTTGTAGGTTTCGGCAATTTCTATTGTAAGTTTTTAGAGTATTACGCTAGGGCTGCAAAACCGCTAGCCAGATTGTAAAGTAGAGATCACACTTTTGATTGGCCTGAAGAAGCAGAACAAACTCTTTTCTAAATTGAAGGATATACTAACTTTTTTACTAGTGTTACCACTCCCATATTTTAGCAAGCCATTCATTTTGAGTACAGATGTGTCAAATTATTCTATAGACTGTGTGTTGAGTCAATAAATATAAGGGGTAGAACATCTGATTGCGTATACTTCAAGACAGTCGAATAGAGCTGAAATAAACTATAGTCTTTTAAAACGAGAGCTATTAAGCATAGAATGGTTTAAACACATTTTAGAACTTATTTTTAAGGACATTGGTTCACAATAATTATGGATCGTTCAAATTTAAGATCGCTTTTTATTTTGAAGGATCCGATTAGCCATTTTTTAAGGTTGACATTACGGTTGAGTAAATATGACTATTTAGTTAAGTATAGGCCAAGAGTTAAACATGGAAATATGTACAGTTTGTCCAGAAAAATAAGGGTAGTTAACTCGAGTAATAGTGACAGTTTTTAGCTGAATCAAAAGAATGAGCCAGGTTGTCAAAAGTGGAGGGAGCAATCTCAATTCACAACAATGGATGGAATGTTGTACAGGGAAACCGAGCAAGGTTTGAGGTCAGTTGTACCTCAGAGTGAAGTAGAAAATATTATGCGGGAAAATCGTAATCACATGCTAGCAGCACATGCTGGGAGACGACCCACCAACTTGAGGATAGCTGCATCATATTGTTGGCCAACGAGATGACAAGATGTGGATGACTATGTAGCCTATTGCGTTAACTGCCAGAATAAGACTCTGAAAGGAATAACCAGACCAAAATTGGTAGAATTACCGGGGAACCCAACCCTTTGAGAAAATTGTAGTAGACATTGTCAGTCCCCTACTTAATACGTTGGATGGAAATAAGTACATTTTGATGGTTTTTAATAATTTTTCAAGATACTTGGCTATGATACTGCTACCAGATCAGAAAACAAAAACTGTGGCTAAAGCATTAATTTCCTAATTGATTTTGAAGTTTGGAGTTATGTCAAGTATTCTGTCAGATCAATGGACTAATTTCATGTTAGATTTGATTACGCAATTGTGTAAATTGTTAAAAGTGAATAAATTGAATACGACAGCCACCACAATGCACTGGTAGGCCAGAGTGAGTTCATCAAACCATCAGTACAATGCTTTAACATTTTGTCACTGTGAATCAAAATAATTGGGACGTTTATTTTACTTTTGTAGTCACACTATATAACACCCAGGTACATTCAAAAATTAAAGTAACACTGTATGAAGTGATCTACGGGAGGAAGATGATTACGCCTTTTACTGGTGTCAAGTTTTCTGCAGGAGTGTTGAATGCCTTTGTGTTAGATGTGGCAGCTAAACTACAAGAACTATGGAAGAAAGTGTGCAAGAACAGCCATGATTCGTTCTTAAAACAGGCCAAGCATCACAAGAATGCACACCCAACTAAATATCACGCCGGTGACTGGGTCTATTTAACGTGTACCACCTTGAAGAAGAACCAGTTTAGTAAGTTTCAGACGAAATTTACAGGGCCATAAAAGTAATAAGTAAGGTCACATTACACCTTCAGCTTTTATACCGCTCAATAGTAGTTATTGTGGGGAGACTAAAACCATTAGTGTCTAGGAATCCGATCACACTTCTGTCTCCAGATCCAGAGATTAGACCAAAGGGTAGACCACGGAAGGCCACTATCAACCATAGGTTGACAAGAAACAAAAGAAGTCTAGCCTTCAAACCCCAAAGCCGACACCAGTGATAACTAAGAAAGTGGAACTAGCTCTCACTAGGGATTGTTTAAAAATTAGGAATGGGGCTATTTTATTTTTTTAGGATAAATGGAACAATACTTGGGCAGTTAACGTTTGCAATTCTCTAGATCAGTTAAGGGAAGTTTATTTATAAAGTTAGTGTGGAATAAGGTAGCTTAACTAATTTAGTACCTACTAAAGGTTCCTTGTTTGATCCAGGTGGAAAATCCTTATGAATCTTTTCAGAACTTTGGACTCCGAACATTTTACTTTGTTACAGGAGGGATTAGATCAGTTAGATCAGAAACAAGATGAACTATTGGTAGACCATGAAAATAAATTAGTAATTATGAATGGTTTACAGGAAAAATAGTAAATAACACTAATTTTATTACTAGATTAGCGCAAAGCATTATCAAATGTTGTATGTAAAGTTTAATTCCAGCATGGAATCCTTAGTGAAAGGGATGAATATCCTTACCTCACATGTAGATTTAAACAAACTATTATTATTATTATTAGCACCGCGTCTTACTACCCGTTCGGGTTATATGCACTTACGCTAATGTGTAGTGGTAGGGTGATTGTGAGAATAAATGGAGGACCTACAGTTTAACGTGGGATCCGAACCACGGTGGAGGCCTGGCATTCCCCACATTCACAAGATGTCTTGTCAGAGGTGAAGGAAGGGTTTGGTAATCAGATAAATCTGCGCCGGGACCAAGGATTGAACCCCGGCCGCCAGCACAGAAGTCTGACACCTTACCCCTAGACCGCCAGGTCACCAAACTATTATTAAGAATAAGGACTAACAAACTTTTGCTTAGAGTTGAGTAGTAGTTTATTTTATGCTTTAGAAACCAATTCAAAAAAATCAATTGAGTAGTAAGCTTATTGAACCAGAGTTATTTACAAAAATACTAACAGTAATAAGCGAGAACATGTAACCCCCGCTCTCAATGATACACCCTGTAAAGCCAGTGTGCTTTATGATTATTACAGAATGAGTTCTCTTAGTACACTTTTTAATAGGAGATAATTTACAGTTAATTGTTAATTATTATTATTATTATTAGCACCGCGTCTTACTACCCGTTTGGGTTATACGCACTTACGCTAATGTGTAATGGTAGGGTGATTGTGAGATGAAATGGAGGACCTACAGTTTAACGTGGGATCCGAACCACGGTGGAGGCCTGGCATTCCCCACATTCACAAGATGTCTTGTCAGAGGTGAAGGAAGGGTTTGGTAATCAGATAAATCTATGCCGGGACCGGGGATTGAACCGCGGCCGCCAGCATAGAAGCCTGACACCTTACCCCTAGACCACCAGGTCACCTAATTGTTAATATACTTTTATTAAACAGAGAGAAAATTTTTGAGCACTATAAAATTCATACCATTCCAGTAGCTTTGTATCAATCAGGAACCTATGTGGAAATTGATTTTGAAGTATTTTTAATTAGTAAGGATAGGAGGTATTTTATATCATCAGATCAAAGTTATTTTTTGGAGTGTAAAGGACAAAATTTAGTAATTTTCTCAAACAATATAATGCTACTAGATAGTAATGTAGGAAACTGTGTGTTTAATTTATTCGTGTCTAGAGTTGATAACAGTATGTGTAAAAAGGAGTATAAGTATTCTAAAAAGTTCTGTTTTAAAAAAAATATGTCTGGTTGGATGTATACTGTACCAGAAGACACTGAAGGTACCTTTTTATGTATAGAGTGTGTTCATCTCATTCCTTCTATTAGCAACTCTAACCCAAACAGGAAGAAGTGTTTTAATTTCTCTCATTTAGACATTTCAACACACTTGCAAAGGGAACTATGTAATTTCTAGTACCTCAACAGTAAAATTTGATAAATTAATTAGTCAAGCAAAGGCAAGATTGACGAAAGCCATTTATTAAGTTACTTGTTTGTAGTAATGTAATTCCTAGTATAGGGATGACCTGGTGGTCTAGGGGTAAGGTGTCGGACTTCTGTGCTGGGGGTCCGGGGTTCAATCCTCGTTCCCGGCACAGATTTATCTGATTACCAAACCCTTCCTTCACCTCTGACAAGACATCTTGTGAATGTGGGGAATGCCAGGCCTCCACCGTGGTTCGGATCCCACGTTAAACTGTAGGTCCTCCATTTAATCTAACAATCACCCTACCATTATACATTAGCGTAAGTGCATATAACCCGAACGGGTAGTAAGACGCGGTGCTAATAATAATAATAATAATCCTAGTATAGTATTTTTTGCCGTGTTATTGTAACCTCATTTTATGCTTTCAGAAAAATAAACAACCATTGCATAGGCAAAAGTGCCAACTCACAGGAGTTACCCTGTTTTATTAAGCACACACCATTTATCTTTCATAACATGGTTTATTAGTTAAAGACATAATCAGCAATTTTTGATGACTCATCTACAAAAGTACCAGCTATAATGAATCTCATGGAAGCTATCTATAAATCTAGGTGATAACAAACCACCAAAAAGTATCTTACAGTACACCCAACTGAGCAACAAAATTAACCTTAAGCTGAGTGTGGCACCACTATACAATAATTTTACTATTTATAATTTGAGATAATATGTATTAAAACCTATTTTATGATGTACAGGATAAGTACATGAAGGGTTTAAACTGAAAATATGAAAATATGATTGTTTGACCCAATTGACAAAAATTGCTTCTCCTGAAAATTTTACTCTGTGAAGATAAGGTCTCTTTCCCTGTGACCAGTTACAATAGCACTTAATGATCTTTGCCTAGACACTAGCCAGCTAACATAGCATTCTTCTATCTTTTGCATTTTAAGGGAAGAATATATTTCCTATCCGATCATGCCCACATTTTGCAGATTCCATATTGATACCGACCAGAAACTTTTACTACCCTGAACGTTCTGGTCTGCCGACTTTTCACTTTTTTTTTATCCACCCTATCGGGGAGTCTGAAACCTTTAAGATTGTGTCTGTTTATAAGACAAAAATAAGATTATATTAAAATATTGGTATATCTAGAACATTTGCAAGAATTCATGTTTATGGAAATTTGTGTTATAGATGGAAATAGAGACACAGCAGTTCCTTAGAGATCGTTCAGAACGTATCCGATTGCTTCATGAACGTCATGATCACGAACTAGAGCAGTTTGATGAAGAATCCGCCCGTCTAGGATTCAGGTAAGGAAATCTATAGAGTCAACTAATGTCTGCCCTTTAAATTATTTTTGACATAAAAATAAATATATTTTCAATTCCATACAATTTTTATTAGCTCATTGCAATTTTTTATTTGATGGAGTTTATTGGCAGATATGTTGTCATGCTTATATCAATTGACCACAGACTTTTCTTAACAAGCATAGTTTGTTTACAAACAAAACGTCAAATGTCGAGTTTATAAAAGTTTTCTGAATTTGTATAGGTTGCACATATTTAAAAAAGGGCATAAAATCTTATTACAATTATTTTAAGCTATACAAATACTCCCCTTTGACTGAGTATAAAGCTATTTCAACTGAAAGTCTAGCTGAACCAGTTTGAATCTTGGCTGACACCTGAAACTCCCCCATGAATCATGGTGGCTTGTCCCTACTGTCTAAGGACCTTCCCCAACTGTGCCTTGCCTCTTCCAAGCCCAGGGTGTTTCTTCATGGGCCACCACAGCATAGTGCTTTCATCCCCCTAAACATATTAAGCCTGACTTATTCATTATCATGATTGAGATGCTATGGAATGGCCTCCTCGCTCTGAGATCCACTTACAAGTCCACGATCCCACACCTCTCTCCCCCCAGTCCACACTTACGCGTGCGGTCAGTGAACTTACACTGGCTGTGCAGTGACTTATGCTCGAAAAGGAAGGGCTGGGGGGTTATAACCCAGTGTCACCTCTCTTTATTTCTCTCTCTCTTTCTCTATCTTTTTTCTCTGCCTCTTTCTCATATATATATATATATATATATACAGGGGATTTGCACTAACATTAATAACATCTGCAGACAAATTTTTTTTTACAAATATTCTTTTATTAATGGCTGCACTTTCAACCCGGGTATCTCGAGGTGCCATAAAGGAGAATTCTTTTGAAAAATTCTTATTTTTAACATGGTTTCAGTAGAGAGAAGACGCAAATAGGTTTCTTTTAATCAATTGGCTGGCCTTCACAAAGTCAGCTCCAGGTAGTGGCCCAGCCTCCACTTCACAAAAATATATAAGCCTACGTCTCAAAAAGCTCATGCAGACTGCGCATTATGATTACAAAAATATGCACCTGCCAGATGAGTAAGTAGTAGCATTAACAATAAACAACAATATGAAATAATTTGCACGGTGCCATGCACAGACTTTCTCCCTCTTTTAATATAAAATAGACCTTTACTAAAAACTCATAAGATTTTAGAAATTAAATAATAGGTCTATACATTGTTGTAGAAATACTACACCAAAATAATAAATGAAATAATATACACTGTACCTTACTTACGCTATGGCATTAGAAACTAGGAATACTGTTACAGAAAAATTGAGAAATTTCTATATCCATCAAAGAGCCTAAGAATCAAACTTGTTCTCAAAGACCTGAATTAAAAATTATATATATTTACTCATAGCTCAGAAACTATTGGTTTTATAAAAATATAAATCAAACAAGGGAGTTTTATCTTTAATAATACTATAACTCCTTAATGGTATGTTATTTCATATCTCAAACAGTTGCAAAGAAAACTAAAAATTGAAAAATTTCCTCAGTGTAAAGTATCCTCAAAATCTTGTTCATGAGAAAATGAGAATTGCCATCTTGTTTATAGTGATAGACAGTTTCTAGACCTAAAATTTTATCAAAACTGTTAGAGCGAATTTTGAGAAAATCAATTTTTTTTCTTGCCCTTCAGTAACTACCCTTAGATTTAGGATTAGATATCTAATTCAAAAAATTCCTCAGGGGGACCTTATGAAAACCTCAGATACCAAGTTTTTTCCCAATCTGTAAAATAGTTTTGGCTTTAGCCTGTGGTACAGATAGACTGCATTGCCCATTATCAAAACCCTTTCTCTCCGAGATGTCGAGAGAATGTAAAATGATTTAACTCTTATGATGGTATTGTTTGTATAGGATGAATAGGAAGTTAAATTATTATTTAAAGAATTAAGATTCATAACCAGAAAGATTGTCAACTCTTACATAATTGTATTTATTTGGTTTTGAACAGGCATTATTAAAGCATGGTTGGATTGTGGGGGCACAAATAATAGCTGTAATAGATGGTGTTGTGGTTTTAACTCTTGCATGAAGGATTTCTTTTAAGTCTTATGATTTGCGCCATACATTATTGACTGTTAAGTGAATGTGAATTTTATAGTGGTGTTAATTAAATAATACCACAAAAGAGGATTGCTATCACACCATTTTTATAAGCTTTAGTAGAAAAAGGTAAGAATATTCTCTTATATTAGTTTACTTTCAGCAAAGGCTAAATGTTCATGCATAGTTTAGCACTATACCAATATCATAGCGATGGAGTATTAGTAGGAGAACGTTAGGCCTACCCCCTTTGTTATACCAAAAATATATTAGTCAAAGTGCATGCATCTAAATTAAAATGAAAATGTTGTTGATAGAATTTTTGAAGACAGCCATTATTGTACTAGCCTAAGCACAGTTGGTGACAAAAGTGTATTTTTTCTTTTTTTTAAGGAGAATGAGTGTGAAATATTTGTTGCTTACAGTGATAATGTGCACTGTCACCAAATTTTACATTTAAATTTTTTATCAACTGACTTTATTGAAATATTCATTTACATTTTAAATGATATTAAATTATTTTATCTAACAAATCCAAAACAAAAATCTTATCTTGGGAACAATTGGTAATCTTAATCTAAATAGCAGTGGTGGCTCGTGACTTTTTTCTTGGGAGGGCACAGAATTGAAATTAAAAAAATTATAAAAATATCAATTTAACTATTATTTATATTTTATAATGGAAGACCAGCCTCGTTTCCATGATATTTGAAATGATGTCTTATCACTTTGTTATCTAAACCAAAAATTAAAGTAATACATTTATTAATAAATAAAAGCAACAAGCAGGAACAAAAATTCATATATCTTGTAATGAGTTCCTTTCAAGTTTATAGGACATTAAAGGGGGGAGAGGGGGTGCTTAAATTAAGGTTCACCCAGACTCAAGAATATGCCTGAGGCGGCCCTACTATCATGAAACTTCCCCATGAGTCTTGTTGGCTTGCCCTGACTGTCTGAGAACTTGTCCCAACTGTGATTTTCCCCTTTCAAGACCAAGGTGTTTCCCCATGGGCCACCACAACATGGTGCCGGGCCCGCCTATGTTGGGCCTAGATCACAGACAAGGTATACACCAGACACTCAGCCTTACAGACAATTCGCTGTGATCCTTTAGCCAGGTTTAGTTCTTGGGCACTGGGGAGTGAAAGTTGTAATTCTCAATGATAACAGTGCTTTTAAGTGAAATGATTCCCTTTAAAATTGTTTGTTGTAAGTGGTTGACCATTGGCGCAGAAACTTTTTTATTTGAGGGAGTGGGGGTGAATATAATTATGTGCTTTTATAGGGGATAAATTTTTTTTATTAAAACAAGACCAGAAAAATGTAATATTTTGTGTATTTTTCTCATTTATTTTACGCATGCCAAACATTAAAATAAATACACACAAAACAAATTAAGAAAAAAAAAAATCTGATGCGGCTCAACTAAAAATTATGAAACACCGAAAATTATTTAAAGTAGGTTTCCATACAGCTTTGTCCTATATTCATTACTAGCTCTAAAACCAATAACCAGTTTAGCAATTTCAAGTTTGTTGAGCTTCTCAGGGTATGCATTAAGCAGACACAGGTGATTTAGTCTTTGTTACTTTATTGTGGTGCCAAGATAGTTTTTTATGCATCCAAACATTGAAAAACTTTTTTCTGCAATAGCTAATGTAGCTACTAGTGTCGCTATCAGAGTTTTCAAAATTTCTTCAGTGTATGCTCCAAGCACATTTTATTTTTACTGTATTATGTTAACTTAGTGTGAACTTTGTATCTTGCCTCAACAAGATCTTTACACTATCTTAGAGTTTTATTATATAATTTTTTTGAGGGGAGTAAAAATTATACTTTATACCCCCTCTAAATTTTTTAGGGGGTAAAATTTACCCCTGTAGTGTCTGTTCCTGCGCCATTGGTGGTGGCGTACGGACACAATGGTTGAGGTGTCAGCAATACCGCCACCTCAACTCACCCCTTACCCGCTTTCGATCATACAAGTATCTAGTCAACGATATTTAAAGATTGTTTACAACTAGACAATTTGAAAGCATTCACTTGAATAAAAAAAATGGCCATCATATTCTATGTTTTCTTTGTATTTTGCAGTCTGAGTTGGCTCATTTGGGGGGGCTGGTTTATGGGAATATGATGGGGCCGCTACCTTAATCTAGCTTTGGTAAAGCCACTTTATTGACAATAAAAGGCTGTTTTTGTTTGTACTGTAGTAAAACCATCATTTTAGGGAACCATTTTTAAAAATATCTGCTTGATAGCAATGTTGTCACTTGTGATTGCATGTAGCAATCCCCATGTTGAAGGACACAAGCTCTCTCAATGAGCACAGCTGTTTTAACCTATAATCTGTATGTCTGTATACCTTGTCTATGACCTAGATTTACCCCCAAGTCCATGAACCTTGTCCTTAAAGTGAGTTCTTCAAAATAATACCACTGACATACACTGCCATATGATTAATTTACTTTATTTCCACAATAAATACTGAACATACCTAACCTGACTTATTCATTATCATGATTGAGGTGCCATGGAGTAACCTCCTCACTTTGAGACCCACTTTCAAGTCCCTAGTTCCTGATTCCACGTCCCTCCCACCCCAGTCCTCAAACCAACATTGGCTGCCCAAATAACTGAACCATGAACTGCGCTGGGACTGTTGCTCAACAAAGGAGGATTTTGGGGATATAATCTTGAGACCCTGTTTCCCACACCTACATTAAATTTTGTGTTTTTGTATTATATTAATCTTCTTTCTCAGATATTTCATTTGATTTTTCTTTAGGGTGTATAATTTATTATCCGTATTATGATGATTATTATTATTATTATTATTATGTGTTTTATAATATGCGCTGAGAGTAGAGTAAGGGGAAATAGGAGAGTAAATAACCAGTAAACGATACCTAACAACGAGCATTGTTTCTAAGTGAAAATAGCAAATAATGAAATACTCAACAACCAATATATTTGCAATGATCTTCTATGCACATATTTCAAGACCATGTTTCTTTATTAAACTATCACACACCTAATTATGAGAAAAGTGGAGTCAATCTAATTATATTTTAAATGTAATAGGCTCAATGATAAAGTGAATTAATTTAAATTAATTTTAAATTTTTATTTAAACTTGTACAAGCAAACCTAAATATTAAACAAAATAAAAAAATATATGTAAACAGATGTTTTTAATATAATTACAACATAATATAAACCAAACGATGGGCATCGATGATCAGCCTAACTGGCAACAAATAATCTGCATGCTTGGCAAAATAGTTGATTGGTTCAGCCCTAATTTTAACTGTAACCTTTGTAATGTATAACATTTTCTGAGTTTATTGAACTCAAAAATAACTTTTTTTAAACTGTAACACTATTGCTCTGAGATATTGATTTTTTCCTATTGTCCTGTCTGTGGACCCCCTGGCAATGTACCACAGATTACTGGTGGTCCATAGACCACAGTTTGGGAACCACTTCTCTATAACAACCTACATAGAATAAGGTCAAACTTAGGTTCTTCTTTTATATATACTAAACACCCGCTTAGTGTTTCTCTGCACATTTTAAATATAGCCCCCAGTGATGGGTAGATGAGTAGGGAGGCTGCCAATGGTAGCGTGAGAAAGGTTGACACAAAGAGCGGAAAATGGTGTGATGATTTCACTGTGCCGGGTGCATCCCCAGTCTTAAAAGCATGGGAAGTTTCAAGTTATTTATCAATAGGAGCTTTCTTGAAGTTTCTCCATTTTGCTAAGCTTTGTATGCCAAATACAATATTTATGTTAAGAGGCCACAACTGTTCTAAAGTTTGTTCCAAGATATTTGGCTGCATCATGCATGTGATTTCCACAAGTGTCTCCTACTGGGCCCTTTATGGCATGATCAATTATTAATCACATAAAACATATAGAATATATATTGAGTTCGACATATGTGTACATTTCAAGTTTTGTGAATAATTAAGTTAGCTCTTGAATAGATAAAAAATACAATGTTTTGATTATATTTAGTGATCCCACCTTGATAAGTATTCTACTATCATAAAGTATCATGTAGCTTAGTCCATCAAATAAGAACATGTATCACAATCAACAGTGAAATATAAACACTTTTTAAATTACAAATTCTCTCACTCAACACTAGAGACCTGAAATTTTCAGTAAATAAGAGTTAGCCAAAGTCTGTAAGTAAATTTTGGAGAGTGGTGATGAAAATACGGAAAAGGGTCAAAATAACATTGTTAAGATATATTAGAATTTTTGTAGTTAATATTATAAAATATATTTTATGTTAATATCTTTGAACATTTCCCTCAAAAATATCCTCTAATAGTAGATATTAAATTACATTGCCTTAAAAAAAAGTTTTATTTCAGATAGGCCTAGTAGGCTTTTTGTATTCCAGATTTGTTTTAGGCCTAAAATCCATGATTAAAAAATTTAAATTTATGACTAAATGTAAATGTGTTCTAAATAACTTTAGTTGCACTTAAAAGTTCATAACTCGGAAACACATTTTCTTCTTTATTAAAATATATTTAGTCTTTGGCTTCCAATAAAAACATAGTCATTGCTTCAATATTTTCTTTACACAGATTATGTCTTTTGTTTTTAAAAACTGTGTTGTAAGATGAGAAACTACGCTCAGAGACAACATTTGAACAAGGTAACCCAACAACTCTTAAGACTGGACTAATCTTTTCTTAAATGTTAGAGCTGAACAGTACAATCCAATGTTTCATATACCTGGCAGTTGTGTCTATTTTGTCCCTGAACCCTCACAAACTACCTCTCAGTTAGCAAGATGTTAAAAGATATAAGGAAGAAGGAATTCCCTTTTAGAAGTGAAATCAACTACCTGGACTTTTTTTTTCAAGCCTCTAATATAAGAAACGTTTCCCTAAGCCAAGGAGACAATGGAAAGCCAATAATGAGAAACCACTCTTACTGTGTCAGGAGTTTTGGGTTCGATTCTCGGCATGATCAATAATTTATATTTGGAAAATTGTCGGTCTAGGGACTGGGTTCTTTGTATGTAATATTATTAAGTTAGTTCATAAGTCGTGTGCTAATATAATTTGTTTGTTCATAAAGTGCAAGTTAAAAAAGACCGATGAAAAAACCCTGAGAAAAGAACACATAATATAGTCTACGCTTGACATAATCAATTAATATTTGACATTATTACTACAAATATGGGGAGGGAGAGGGTGGGAAAAGATAAGGGAAGGGATGATAATATAAAGAAAGTGGCTGATGTAGAAATGGAGAAGGAAAGAGAACCAGCTTTTATTTTCAGTTGCCTGGACAAAATATTTATAATTTTGACATAAAAGGAAATTATCAAAATAACTATAATTATCATTGTTGTGTATATGTGCTTTATTTAGATTAAACTTATTAAATTTTAGATAAACAAAACTAGAAAATAAATGTTGATGAACATATAGAAAATAATAATAATCAATAGCAAAATCTGATGTGTGCACTTTTGCTCATTTTTCAGGAGAGCTATTTTAAATTAGAGATAGTTTGAATCCTTCTAGCAGATTAGAAATGATAAAAGATTATATGATTGTTGATAATTTTCATTGAACCATACATGTGGAATATTATGTTTAAGTTTTGTTGCTAAGTGTTGGCTACAAACCAAGATTTTATCACTTTTCCAACATATTATGTTTTGCCATCTTACAACAATGTATATAAGATTTGTTTGGTAAGTTGGGAAAACCTGATAAGTGAGATAACTAAATATTTTGAGGCTTTGAAAAAAATACGGAATGCTTGACACACATTTTATTTTCATTATGACAAATTGATGGTCTTATATCACTAAAAAAAAACCTTATATTAGTTATCTTCCTTGAATTGATCTTGGATCTCATCAAATTCTAAAGCTCGACCAGAAATAGGCAGCTTCTTGTAGAAATTGTGGCAATCTTGATCTATTAGGGATAACATGGACAGTAAGTCCTGCTTTTTCAGGGGATTTATACCCAAAGGTTGATTGTATGAGCGATTAACAAAGTTGTTATTGTTTCACCAGGATTAGGCTGTCCGCTGTTATTTGCTGAGTGTCCCTCGCCTTACATCTCTCTTGAGGTTAAGAACTTTGAATGGCTTTACTTCATCCAACGAATACTTGTATTGTATTACAGCAAAATCAGGTGTATAGTGAAGCCATCTTATTTTCAGTCACTTCACTTTATTCCCTTCACATTTGTCAAGAGCTTAGAAAATGCCAAAAAGTCATTTTGGGCCATTTCAGTGACACTAAAGGGTTTCTGTCCTCTGACCAGTCTTACAAACTAAAACCAATCACGAGGAACCATAATCTTCATTTTATGATCATCAATTTTCTTTTAGCTCTCTATATTCTCGAGTGATTACTGTCCCATTCAAGTCTAGTGTGACCAGATAGAAGAAATTTCTGGTTAATCGGCTTTAGTGTTTGTTTTTTCTTGCAATACAAAAGTGAACACACAGGCTATATTAATATTTCTATGTTGTCCACCTGCAGCATCTAAATAAGTGATCACGTGCTTGACTTGAGGTGGTAGACTTATGATTTTCTTGTAGACGGAAGATGCAATGTCATTAGAACCTCTACCTCCAGTTGTTTCATGCCACATATAGCATTCTGAAGATTCCATAGAAGAGCACTCTCTAATGGTTAGATTGTACACTGATAGAAGTCTCTTGCGATACACCATGTTTGTGTGTATTTGTTGGTATAGCAATTTAACATTTATTCATTATTAATACTGGTACATTTTTATGCATATGTTGGTAGTTCTGTTTATAGTATGTTCTTGTCTGATATGTATTTAGTTTTTTAGTTAAATTTAATATTTCGGTTAATCAACTACTTTTTCAATCCGGTAATGTTTGATGTTCATATAGTAAACGTTATAAAACCTGTGGTGGCACGTTTTCAGTATTGACTTTCCAAAGGAAGTCACCTGTTATTGATATTAACTTAGGTAAGGTGAAATAGCCTTAAAACATGAGTTTACTCACAAAAGGAGGACATTACAATCAGGTTTCTATCTGAAATTTCTGTCAGGAAACTGGTTAAGTAATTACGGTAGTTTTTTATGTTATAGCCACACCATTGTCATATCCTTTATGCTTGACTGGTCACAAACTGTAAAATTATGTCCAGTAATATTGTATCCAGAATTATTTTTTTTGAGTCTATTTAAATGGTCTGAATTTGAAACCGAATGATTTTACATTTTAAATCGATTAATCCCGAATATGTCAATCAATCACAAAATTATATTATAGTATCAAGGCTATAAAATACAACACGTTTATAAGTATGCCTAATAAGTTTATAATAACAATAAAGTAAATAGTAAGTACTAGACCTTATAGTAAAATATTTTTTCTTACCAATGAAAATGAATTCTCCATATCTGGGGAGCTTCTGATTTGCCTAGTAGATTCCATTGTGTCTGGTCTAGTATCTTGACTACTTCCAGCAATATTAAATAATGTCCTGGGATGTATGCTTCTTATATTGTTTGTGCCAAATTCTTCTTCATTTTTACACTGTATCTTATGTAATATAAGATTACCCCGATCATTAAACTCCACCTTACAACTTTTACACACCAATAACACCAACATTTCCACTTTAAACATAAAAAAACACAGGAGCTCAGCAGTCAAATACATAAACACACCACTATCATAGTCCAACATAACCTTAAACCATATAATTCAAGTGCTGCCAACAGAAAATCTAGTTTCTACAAGATGGAAAAACCAAATATAGTGACATATCATTTTTTTTGACAGTTTAAAATAAGTTAATAGATGAATCAGCTAAGTGGCAAAAACACAAATCTCAATTTATCAACTTCTGCTACTTTGAATATTTTCGTTAAAATAGAATATTTCACATGACAAAACCAAATATGTCAACATCACCTTCAGCCACTTACAAATTGCTTCAAGTTGGAAAATATCAAAGATGACCAAACCAAAGATTTCACATATAAACTCCTGCCTTCTTTAAAAATTGACATTTTCTAAGATAATATAAAACTAAATATTCATAATTCAACTACCACAGGGCATAGGACATATCAGATTATGCCATATTATAGATCTCAATGAGAGGAATATGAATATACTAATAACTCAATTTGGCAACATAATAAAGATATCAGGTTTTGCCCTCTGACCACAGAATTATAATGGGAGCAGGCAAAGTGATAGACAACAAAGTGGTTGACACGAGAGGACAAAGTGGTAGACAGCAAACTGCTAGACACGAAGAAACGACACGGACCAAGTGATCGACACGAGCTGGACCATGTGATAGACAACCATTCGGTAGACAAAATGAAAACAATTATTTGGAAGGCTGGGTGGGTCAAGTGGCCGACACGACTTGGACCAACTGCTAGATAAGCTCACGTATAGGAGTACAAAGTGATAGACAACCAAGTGGTCGACACAATAGGACCAACTGCTTGACAAACTTTGATATCATCCAGTTAAGAGTAGGTTAAGTGACAGAACAGTTAATTCAATACACGCTTGTCCTTGTTTACACTTAAATAATTTTTTTCCCCTAACCCGTCAGCTTAACCCCACACAACTTGACATATTTTTGTAGGGTTTGCTAAAGTAAGAATGTAGGTGAAAATAACTCAAAATAATGATAACCTTATAAAAGAATATCACGAATTGAACCGTCTCAATTAATTCTGCAACGCTGGATGCAACATTAGAAAGGACAGTGAGCGCCGGTCTACCTGTATGAACTATTTTATTATTATATTAATAGATTAGAGGTGAGGAGGGTATAATTTAGAGAAAATATACTTGCTTTTTCATGAAGAAAGAGTTGAAAATCATTAAGTAAAAATTTCTTAGTGGCCTTTATTAAAACTTGAAATTTTACAACAGTTTTAAAATAGTATGTAAAATTAGTAACCGGCAATAAGCGACAGTATAAAGGATTATTGTTTTTAAACAGATCTGTATACTTAGTGCTACAAATTTTAATTTTTTAGCACCGCGTTATACTAGAGTGTTACTAACAGTTTGAGTTATATATATATAAACTACGCTAGTGGGTTTAGGGATGAGTAAGGTTGAATTTAGAGGAACTGCACCCGATTTTTTGTGGCGTGAGAGTGGAAAACTATTTAGGAAAATCAACCTTCAGTCCACCCGACTGGGCTCGAGCCCCGCTCTTCCTTTATCAGCAGTCAAGTCAATTGTGAGAGTAGTGCGTTAGACCATGCGGCCACCGAAGCAGTAGCTACTTAACTCACTGGCCGTTAAGGGCATTCATAATTCCTCTAACTATGCAACCAATGAAGTAGGGAATAGGGGCAAGTTTTTATCTATATCTAAGAAATTTCACCAAAATTCCTGTGTATGAAGGATAAAAAGTTAGTTTAACAGAATGTTCAAATCTTCTTCGTGATAGGGTTCCTTGACTTGTTAAATTATATCATCTAATTAAATGATATATTTTCTTAAGGATTGTATCATATCGCCTAGGTTAAGCTTATAAATATAGTTAACATAATATATAATGATTAAGTAATTAGCTCCCGCTAATACCATATACTATAAAAATAAACTTATAAAATGCAAGCATGTAACCATGATCATGGCTTTCTTCCCTCATTCACTGCAGTGCTACCCGCGTCGGTGGTCGTATGATCATAAG
>CABEEJ010000444.1:235166-281047 GCA_901482245.1 Timema douglasi
GCGGATTCCACGTTAAACTGTAGGTCCTCCATTTCATCTCACAATCACCCTACCATTACACATTAGCGTAAGTGCGTATAACCCGAACGGGTAGTAAGACGCGGTGCTAATAATAATAATGTACTATCACACATTAGGGCCATTTTCGGGCCGGGCATCACCCGACACCCTGATCGTACCCGGCCCGGACACGCTGGTGTCACATTGTTCCAGGCCGGTGTGTTGAGTGTTGTTTCTATTTGTATATTCAATAGGGTAAAATGTTAGCAAATTTTTGGTAATAATGCCTATAGTAGATATTTGAAGTGATCTTCTAATGATAATTTTTGAGAATTACAGGCTTTCGAAAACTATTTTTAGTGCTCCTCGCATTAAAATTCTTTAAGCTTACATGCATATAGAAGATATTTGAAGTGGTCTTCTCCAGCAATTTTTTTTAAAAATTGAATGTGTCTAGAAGTCAGAGTTTGATTTGAGGCCATCTTTTAGCTTAACATTTAATAACATCAAACAAAGGATTTGTAATATACCTAGGCGGGGGCAAATTCTTTCCGGGGGTGGGGGGGACAATGGCCTTATGGCCCTCCAGGTTCCAACACCACTGCTCAAAATAAAATGTAAGCTTGCTGGCCAACAAGTTTTGTATAAAGATAAACAAGGCTTTTAAACTAAAGACCACCATAATCACATCATTGGCACAAGCAGATAAGAGCAGCTCTCTTTGAAACATTACCACACTAGGATTTTAATCTGTTTGTTTTTCGTCTGTGTGTATGAAAGTATCCATTTCATTGTCAGGCAAGTTTGACCACAAACAAAAGTCAAACAAAAGTCACATGCAAATCAACTAGAATATTCCTAAGTTCTGAGCTACATGATTTGTGGATGTACAGCATGACATTATAGGAAGGAAATTTTTTGACAATTATACATGTTATTATCAGATATCACTTTTAAAAAATAATATCAACACCTATAAAATAATACTGGTAATACAGTAAAATGTTAATATTATTGATGCACAAATAAAGTTGGTATTTTCTAAACGTAAGTTCCTGCTAAAATTATATTATATTTGTTCGGACGTTCTATATTTTGTATGAGATTAGTTAATACCAATAATATGGATAAATACAGCTTGCTTAAGACTTGGAAAGAATATTTAAATAACACATAAATGCATTTATTTATAAAAATAGTAAATGTTCATTTTAGAGCAACTGGTTATTACTCAGACGAGTACAAATGGTACAAATGGTTCACAAACAAAATAATAAAATGATACAGATCATTCAAAATCCTCTTGTGCTTGTTCACCTATAAAAACTTAGGAATGTCTACTATTAGAACCTAACAAATCTTACAAACTTTAATTTTATGTGAAACTGAGAAAAAGTTTATTAATAATAAAGCCTTCAATTTAGGTGGGGGGTGGGGGGAAATAATTTTTTAAACATGAAATTCATTTAATTCTCCCTTCATTCAAAACTAAATAGTGTATAATTTTATTACAGTTGAGGGATTTTTATCATAGCTACCAATGCTATAAACTAATTAATTTTTTGAAGATTTTACATTTTATAAATATAATTGTATAAAATTAAGAAAGAATAACTTTGGAACTTATGTTTGTAAATAGTTTCCATAAGCTACCATGTAAAAATAATTCTACGCTTCTGGGGGCATTTAACATTTTCTTTATGTCCCCCTACAAACTGATATTTAGTTCTGGCTGCGTAGAGTTTGCTACCAACCCCTCAACCCTCGCCGACGTTAATACATGTTTGCGCCACTGTGTCAAGTTATTGTTAAAACATTCAAATATATATGTGTCAATACGTGCATAATTAATGTAATAATCGCATAGTTAAGTAATCGTCTAAACATGAACCTAAAATATTTAAATTATGTTTTACATATTATAGCTTATCCAGGCTCTGGTTGTAGCAATAAATGATTCTGCCTGACTTGTATCTAAGCTAAAAATGATAATATTCTCTAATTTAATATAAATTTATTATTCATTAAATACATTTGAATAGTGTAATTACCTAAGCTAGAGAAAATTTTGGCAAGTAGTTCTATGCCTCTCAGTTGACTCACCCTTCTCAACATTACTAGTATAAACCTTTTAGTCTACCTACCCGAAGTAGATTGTAATCTATCTTTAAATATGCTTTTTTTTATTACATTATCTCTAAAAATCCAAGAATCAGGGTAAAGCTTCATGTTCCCAAATACTTTCTCTCTTTTCTATAAAAGCCTTTTGCTTTAAATTTAAGTTTGGTGTGAGTGAGGTGTCAAATTATACGGTTTCAGGTTTGACCAATCCTAGACTATATTCCATTCACGTTAGGAATTACTCTCTGAAAGGTCTTTTTTCCTACCAATATCTTACTATATAATATATTTATGGTAGGGGAAAAGGGCTTTCAGAAAACAATTCCTACGGTGAACAGACTTTAGGATAAAACAATCGGCGAGCGACATTTGTTTTGGGGTGTTTATCACAGATTATTATGATTAATACATAGATTAAAAATACATATGAATGAGTGTTAAGCTGGTAGGTGGACCTACAGTCTGTTACTTGAAGTTCTATTAACAGAAGATCTAACTACCTCCATTTAAAATTGCTAAGTACTGTACATGATGCTAAGAATAGTTCATGTTCTTAACGCTACTACAGTCTTAACATTTAATATTTGGATTCCAAGTTGAAACATCTCCTTTAATTTCTGCTTCGATTTAAAATTAATATTTTTCTTCAGCGATAAAGTTAGACGGAAACAAATTAATACCTAGGTACAAGATAGAGTGTTTAGTATTTTAAATTCAACTCGCTTGGGATGATCTTTTTAAATGATACACCTTTGATCGACTGGTATATTTAAAGAGATAACAAGAATTAAAAACTACCTACAGTATATATATAGTTTGACCTAGGCTCAAAGAATGTCCCTACTAAAATTTGTTCTTACAGACGAAATACCATGTCAAGTTTAAACAGGGCCTTGCTACACTCGGTCGGTAAAATATAATTATTATTTAAAGTATTGGGGAGCACATGAGTAATATATTTTGACTTCATTGTCAAATAACTAATCGGTGTAGAGGTAAGCTGATTCAGCTAATTATGCTCAATTTTGTTGATTTTGTTTTTAATTACTAACAAATCTAATTTAATGTTTGAGTCACAAGATAAATTTTAAAATTTGTAATCATTTTTCAAATTTTAATTAGCTATAGTTCACCTAGGGAGGCTATAGAATAAATTATAATGATTTTAACAAATGTACATTCTAAAAAAAGAACCAATCACTGCCCTACACAGAGGGCAGATCCTGGGCTGTCGAATTTCTGAAAAATCAATTCGACGATTATTTTCATTTATCAAGTCTTTTGTGCAGTAACCACAAATAACATGAACACATGGTGTTATTACTCTGCTAAGTCTATATAATAAACACAGCCTATAAAGCTCCCTATCACTTTGAGCTTCCTCGGTTTCCTCAGTGACCACTGTATTCTCCAGTTCACGATCCTGTATTTCAATACTTTCACCCAATAGTGTATATACTTTAACATTCCTCCAATCTTCAGTTTGATGGGCTCCACCTTCCTCATGAACGTTAATAGGCTGCTCTAGGTTCCCCACTGGAGGCGTCTCCTCGCCTGCAACGTTTAAATGGGGATCCAGGTTCCCCACTAGAGGCATCTCCTCGCCTGCGATGTTTAAATGGGGATTCAGGTTCTCCACTAGAGGTGTCTACTCACCTGCGACATTTAAATGGGGATCCAGGTTCCCCACTGGAGGTGTCTCCTCGCCTGCGACGTTTAAATGGGGATCCAGGTTCCCCACTAGAGGCATCTCCTCGCCTGCGACATCTAAATAAAGCCCCTGGTTTTCTGGAGTTGGATTCAAATTATCACCATCAACCACCCAGTCCCCCCTTTGTGCTCCTTGAATGAAGCTGATGTTTTCGCAAAATCTGGTTTCTGTCGCGTGACCCATCTCACTCAAAAATTCCCACCTAGAATACCTTCCTGAAAGAAGTGTTTCATTGGCACGGTGGATGCGTGCATCTTGTAGCAGGTTCGACCTTCTAGTGGGTTCGCTAATAGCATAACCTTTGGTCATGTGGTGCACCTGTACTGAGGTTCTCTCTTCCATGGCTTTTAAGGGTTTTGGGGAAAATATATATACAATTTTGGTATTCATGACAATTTACTGAAATAATAAACACTAAACTTACGTATATGTATTCCATGATAATTTGTGGCCAGTGTCTTACCACCCGTCCAGTCTGTCCACATCTTTACACTAAGTAGTGTAATTTATATTAAATATACCTACATTTGCGTGGAGAAATAATCCATAATACATGTGACTGAGATTCGATCCTCATTCTCTCCCTCATCAATTGTTCAATATGTTGTGAGAGTCACGCCTTAAAGCGTATACCATACAACCACCGTTGCAGGCTGCTAAAAATTAAAGTTACTTTTAAAAATAAAATAGAAAACTGTTTTCCAGTAGGTCATTACACTAAATGAGATTCAAACATGGGTCAAATATTTTCGTACTTTTTATTTAATTACGTTTCAGAGAAATGGGCATGCTTGACTTTCAAACTTTGGTACGGGTTGGAGAAAAGGGAAGAGAGTGACATTATGACAAACTTACATACCATCAATCTTTGTGTATGTGATACAACCAGGTGATTAATTATTTTTGAGACACTCTCCCTCAAGTATGTTTCTAGCTGAAACAAATTTATATAAAATAATGCTACCTCACAGAATGAGATAACACTTTAGCACTTCAGTTATACTGTTAAAATAATTGAACCTTACTAGTGAGTAAAATATTTAAATAAATAAGTCAATTTAATTCTATATTCAAACTTTGTTGGGTGGACTCTTTCAGGGTTTGCAATAACGTTTCAAAAAGTTCAGAAAGATTATTCATCCATAAATACATTATTATCATCAAAATATATTTTGTATACCTAGTTAATTTATAAAATGTACTAAATAAGCAAATTTCTGTGCTGGCGTCCGGAGTTCCATCCTCGGTCCCCGGCACATATTTATCTGAGGGCCAAACCTTTCTTCACCTCTGACAAGACGTGTATTAATCACAACTTGTGAATGTGAGGAATGCCAGGCCTCCACCGTGGTTCGGATCCCACGTTAAAACTGTAGGTCCTCCATTTCATCTCACAATCACCCTACCAATACACATTAGCTTAATTGTGTATAACACGAACGGGTAGTAAGACATGTTGCTAATAATAATAATAATAATAATAATAATAATAATAATAATAATAATAATAATAATAATAATAATAAATAAAAAAGTTGTATATTTTTTTACTATTTCATTTAATATTTGTATATAAAAAGAAACATTTCTATTTTACTTGTGACAATCACTGCCCAGGATTAATATTATATAACTATACCATTTTAATTATATAATAAAATTTTATAGAAATAAGGGTGAGGGAGCCGGAAGGGTAATATAAGTCAACATGGTAAACGCGTCTGTAGCTACAAAACATTTCGAGACTATAGTCTAAATGAGGGCAGAATTGGAAATAAAGGTAAAGTCGTGAATTATATTGAGCTAAGTTGGTGTTCTAATCCCGACCGAATATAATGTATTGTGCTTAAAAATATTATTTCTTGAACAAAAAGTAATTTGTCTGACATTCTGCAGGGGATTGTTCACTGTTCAGCCTTGATTATTAAATTGTTTAGCGTTATTATAATAAATATACAACATTATTTAACTATAGAATGATTTATTTACATTATGCTATTCTGGCTTTATTTTATATTACCGGTAGTGTTCATTACATTTGTTGTGGTAAAACAATCCTTACCTATGAATCGCTAAAATCCAGGCTTTTTCTTCCCAACAAATATAAACAAATGTTTATAAAAACCCTCCACACAATTATTGGTTCTTCGAGGACGCTGGAATACCGACAACCTTTCTGCTCCAACAACTCCCAGCCATTAGAGTCTGAGATATCTCAGCAGGATTTCAAATTTTGTTTTCAATTCAAAATCAATGGCTTGGATGTTTCTTTGAAAGAAACAATTAAATATAGTGTAGTACTCAAGCCTAATATTTGGAGTAATAGCTATTTTAAAAACTTGAGTCTACTGTAAAAGTGGCTGACTAAAAAAAAAAAAAGCCAGATTTCTAAAACCTGTTACCAATTATATTTGAGAATTAAGATATTTTCCAAAAAACAATGTTAGATTAGTATTTCCAGATAAATTACAAACAAGAAGTAAAAATTTAGCTTTGATTTTATTAGGCTGTAATATACTAAATATGAATGGTTATGGACCAGTTAGTTCCAAAAACTTACTTATTTATTCCTAATTATTTGAATTATATATGTCAATAATAATTATAGATCTGTGCGATCATTCTTAAAATATATGATTCAAAGAGCTAGAAATATAGGCGATGTCAAACACTATTAAACACACTTTTCTAAGTTTGATAATGATTCTTAGAAAAATATAATGATAATAAGGTTTGATTTGGTACTGTACGTACTGAAATATCTTCAATTCCTGCTTCAATCACCTGAGCGGGCAAAAGTGCCAGAGCTATTATAATTTTGGCCATCCTTCTTTCTGTGGTGTCGACTTGAATAAGTGGAACTAATCCTACCCTTTGATAATTCCTCCACACTGCCTGAAACACAACACGAAACAAATTTATACTCGCCTCTAATTTTATTACAAGTTAGAAAAGCTATATATGCATGATTATGCATTTACATCTATAATAAAGGAATTGTAACATGACTGATATCTTAATTTAATAGTTAAGCGTTCAAATCATAATAAAAACATAAACCTCTTGGAAGACTAATGTGTATTCTAAAGGATACACATTTTATTACTAAACAATCCAAACGATTAGTTTTTAAACAATGTAATCACACATTCTTTAGTGACACTATTTTATTGGCATGCTAAAAAATATTCTTTGGGGGGTGTTATTATTTTGAAATTTGGGGGTGGATGGAAATCTGGTGTAAATGCCTAACTTCACCCCTACCCAAGTGATCCAATGTATTTATATTCAGTATAGATAGCTATTTAGTAAAAATGAAATTTCTCTACTGTAAAATAGACATAATTTCTTTTGCAATTCAATTTCAAAATAAACCAGCATTTTTTCTCTCTCCGGTTTAGGTGAAAAAGTTTATAAAATGTAGACATTTTAATTTAAGTGATAATAGCGAATAAAGTGCATCATTTATTTATAAAGTTTAGTTAAAAAAAATTCTGATTCGTTTTTTATTTGTCTTTCTGTGAGATAAGTGTTGTTAAAAGATTTATTGACAGGAAGTGAATTTTTCAAACGCATATAATTATTAAAACTACAACTTGACATATATTGACATATGATATCTTTAGACGGTCCAAAAGCGTTCCAATTTAACTTGTCCAAATTAATTAATATCTTAATTTTGTAAATTCTAATATATCATTTAACCTGAAGAAAAAAAAAGTTGCCTAGTTTTTAGTGTATGCAGTATAGAATATAACAGTAAAAATATATAGGCCTATTTATCCGCAAAAAACATTCTCATTATTAGTTTGAACTTTGAACAAATATGAGCAAATATTTTTATCAGCTTGATAATTTTTTTTATTTTTCAGTTTGAAATGTTGAAATTCACTAAATGTGAAAATTATTTAATTTAGCAATAAAACCAGTAAACATCAAATTTTGTTAAAATCCTTGGTAAAACAAATGATAAAACAAACTAATTCCAAAGTTGATAAAAGTTGTTTGAAACATAAAACCACTCTTTTAATCCATTTTTAAAAAAATCGCTCTATCGCGAAAAGCTAAGGTCTCTAGATATAGGTGATGAGCTTGCTAAATTTTTTATGTGCATCACATCTTACTACTTATCCAGGCTATCCACATATATACTATTATGAGCTAGAGATGAGGAAGGTAAAATTTAGAGGAATTGTACCTGAATTTGCCACCAGAATTCAAACCCCTAATTCACCAGCATCGATAAACTAGACCAGATAATATTTACGCTTTAGCTTTTGTGGCCAAACCCAGTTAATTAACACTGGTGAAGTGTGTTCATTTCGCTCCTCTTCATAAAATCGGAATAAAATGTTTATAACTGAGGTGGTTAAAATAATATATGCTTATATTCTCATTTACACTTTAACCACACCTTATGCATCACACTATTTTAATGAGCAATGACAAACACATTAAAACGTGTATGAATATAAAAATAAATTTATATTTATATAATGATATTGGCTTAATTTTACACTGACCAGATATGACTTTCTTTTCTCCGCGCTTTCATATCCCATTATCATCCCTACATCCCTCTTTAAACCATTAATAGCACTGTAATTAACATAGTAAAAAAAGTTATGTTCTCTTCTTAGTCTTTTTTACATACATTTTAATGAAAAGTGGAACAACACAAATGCCAACAATAAAGTTGTAAAATATAAGTTTTGGGTGAATAAACACTAAAAGTTAGTAAAACAACATTTACAAGGAAAGAGAAAATTCAAAAAAAACCTACAGAACTTGAAAATATATACTACGATAAAGTTAGTGAATTTATTGCTGCCTTGCCGGTTGAGCAGCTATTTCTTGAGCCCAAAGGATTTCCTCAACAACCATTGGTGGCTGTTGGAGTAGGTGGCAAATTGAACAGTGAGGGCTGAATATGGGATTGGTTAAATAACGAAGCCTACAGAAAAATCTCTCGGTCCTCTAGTATGTCTTTTAGGGTTTCTTAAATATTATGTTGTCCTATTAATTACATATTTTTTCTTGTTTCAGTGCTCTGGCAATAGCAGAAGCATCCAAAGAAGCTTACCCAGATGATGAGAGTTTATCTGGGAGCATGCTCAGCCTTGCACATAGTAACAGCTCAACCTCATTTCCTCTTGGTAGCCTATAGCCCTTGCTTTGTTATTTAATCCTTTAATTTCAAGTCGTGATAATAATTGGACATAGATCAAAGCAGTTATTCTTGCTTTAATTTGTGATTCTCATTAAAATGACAACTTAGAAACATAAATGCTTTTTTAGTAATATTTTTAGAAATGTATGTAAACATTTAAAGAAAACCATAGTGAATAAATATCATTTTGAAGCCTGTGCAAACCCAAGATTTCCAATTTTGAGTCAAATCTGAATCTTGGTTTACTAACTTAAATCAATTTTGAATCAAATATTTTATAAATAAAACATTTTGTATTGAATTCAAATAAAATATTTTAGATAATTTTTTTTTAATTTTCAAAACCATAATTTGGCTAAATTTTATGGTTTAAAAAATAGAATCTAATGTTATTTTTTTTAAATAAGCCAATAGCACTAATCCCACAAGTGAAACATTAAATATTTTGTGTTTTTAAGCACCTCGTCTTAGTACTTGTTCGGGTTTTACACTATCAAATAGTTAATACATCGTGCATTCGACTTTTCATCACGGGGTACTGAACCAATTGATAAATTGTCACTATTTGATTCGAAACTCTCCTGTTCTTTTAAAATGCTGTTAAAGTGTATAAAGTGTTTGTATATAATACACATTAGAATTTTAAATTTTCAATATACTTTATTTAACAATTATGATTATTAATACCCTAAATTAATTATTGCAATCTAATACTAGTTGTTGAATCAGCACATGCATGGGACCTAGACATTGAAATGAAAAGTGTGAATATTTGGTGAGAAAGTAATGAGGAAGTGTGAAATGCACACCACGGCTTCCTAAAGGAGGAATTTAAAAAACACAAACAGGAGACAAAGAAAATTGTAAAGAATCATAAGACATTTAAATATAAACATATCAAGGGGATTATTAACATTAGTGAGCATTTTATACTTTATATAATATAAGTCTATGTATTATATTCATTGTGTTGACTGACCATTCTGAGTTTATGAATTTGATTTAAATAAGATGTGTGTAAAATTTTGACATACTCTAATACAATTTTTGTATACGTGCTTTCCAATTAAATATTTAACACCATTTATACAATAACTAAATAATTAACTTGAAAAATTCTTCAGTGTCTATGGTCAAGTCCACTGATTTAAATTTACCTACTTTGAGGACCGCATGGTATAGAGAGTCACTCTTATAATAGACTGGACTACCAATGGCAGGGAGATCGGTGCTCGAATCCCAGTAGAGTGTACCGAGGGTGGTTTTCCACTCTCCCTTCAAAAAAAAATTTGAGTACACTTTCTCTAAATTGATCCTTCCTCAGCCTTAACTCATTAGCGTAATTAGTACATATTTGTATAACCTGAACAGGAAGTGAAACGTGGTGCTAAAGAGAGAGATTTAAGTTTGTCCATTAAAATAAAAAGTAAACATTGAATGGGTGGCTAAACTGAAAAGTTGTTACACTGATGTTAGTGTGTTGTCATTGTAGAGAGGGAAGGGGGTGTGTGGACAGCGCACAAATAGCTAGAATATTGTTGAGACGCAAATTGAGACTCAGATTTAATTTTATGCTTTTATTTCCCATTAAAATTTAACTCAAAGTAAATAAACTAAAAATGTCTGGGGACTAGCCTAGTCCTACTAGTCCATTGACTATTATTATTATTATTATTATTATTATTATTATATTGGTATTTCTTTTAAAGTCTTTATCATTCTTTTTTAGGTTAAAAGAAAGTCATTTAATGTAGGGAAAATATAAAGTTGATATTTATTGTGTCCTGGTAAAGAAAGATAATGAGCCAGGACAAAAAAAATTATAAAGTGATACAAGCAGTTCTACCTTATGATTTTGATATCATATTCTGAAAATTAAAAAATGACACCTGGACGCAGGAATCGAACCCGGGACCTTTGGCTTAGTACGCCAATGCTCTTACCACTGAGCTATCCAAGATTGTTCCCGTGCCCATGGTCATTCTTCACTCTTAACTCATATTATATCTAGATGGAGCAATCCTCACTAAAATGCATAAATAATATCTTTGGCTATTTGATCCATTTATGATTTTGAGCGACATTTGTTAATCATCTGAGGCAGGATCCCATTCAACCTCATGATTCATAAGATAGGTTATTGTTTAGATGTGTCTAAGTCACCAGTGTTAAAAAGACTTTTTATTAAAATTCTTGAGTACTGTAATTTTACTATACTCATCATCATCATCATCATCATCATCTTCTTCTTCTGTCTCCAGCCTGTAGTCTGGTCACTTTAGTAAAATTCCTCCATCTTCCTCTATCCTTCCACCACTCTTCCTCCTTTAATTTCTTCCATTCATCTCCTCTCACTTGTTATCTGCTTCGCCCATCTCTTTCTTGGCCTCCCTTTTGGTTGTTTTCTTACATATTTCATTTACAGCTTTTCTTTGGCATACTCTCTTTTTCTATCCTCACTACATGCCTATAGCATCTCAACCTTGCTTCCTCTACTATCTCATGTACTCTCTGAACCCCCACTCTTTTTCAGATAACTTAATTTCTAATCTTGTTTCTCCTCGTGACAGCTAACATGCTCCTCACAAACTTCATACCCATTGCCTCCCCTTTCCTTATTTCTCTCATATTCATTGTCAATGTTTCTGCTGCAAATGTGACAATGGGTACAACACTTCCTTACACTTTGAGGGCACTTCTTTTGCCCATAGCAGGTCTCTTGCACTATTTTTTCCTTATATCATCAATAACTTAAGATAAAGCAGTACAGATGATGTGATATTTTCTTAAGTCTGAATCATGATTATACAACCAGAAAATGATACATGATTAATGCAATAGTCATTTGTTTGTCCACTATAATGACTGTTCTAAAGCCTTCCTTATACATGGGTTAACAATTCCTATGTCATTAGTTTCATTATCACTATCTGAATTAACACTAATATTATTTTAATTCAATGAGGAACTTTAATAAAGTAAAACCAAATCAAAATGTATACCTACCTAGAGTCTTTCAATGGGAGTAGTCTAGGTGACGGCAAACATTAGCTGAGAAAGTCACTGATGTCAACCTACTTAGAAATAATTATTATTTGCTTAGTAATACGATATTATCAATAAAAAGTGTTATCAATTAATACTAATAATATGTCCAGCCAATGTTTGCACAATAAAGAACATTCCGCTTGCTGTCACTTGCACTCCTACCGTAGATAAACTCTACAATATTAAGTATATAGGGAAACAATTTAATTTTCATGTAATTACACTTACAGTATATCTTAAAAATCATCAAAACTGCACGAGAAAATTAGCTATTGTAAAATCTCTTTTTCATAAATATAGTTACAATACATAAAGCAATATACTTATAAAAATTTGCAAAGAATTTTATAAATGGCATAATTTTGTGCAAAAAGGAAATGTGTTTAGGGTCATGGTTGTCATTTTGATTGTCTTTTTAGAAGGTTGGCATAAAGCAATTTTGTTATTGTATTGTATTGTATTGTATTGTTTATGTATACTTATGGTAAGATATGTATAAGATCCCCTCTTCTTCACAAAGTGCCTCAATTTGCTGTTTGTTGCCTAAAAATCCTATCCATGTGCAATTTGAGTTAATTGTTCTAAGTTTTAGACCTTGACTAAATGATTTGTTGAAACGAAGATTTATCATTCTCTTGGCCTTAAGACATTTACTCAAACATTACCACAGACATGTATATATGTGTGTACATGTGTAAATATTTATGTATATATGTAGACTACATGTGTTTTGTATTTAAAGTATATGTATATATGCATGTGTATGGAAATAATATGTATGGCTACTGTATAGACATGTATGTATGTGCAGTTGCATAAGGATTAACCAAAGATATGTTGATTTATATTTGTTGGTTTTCAGCATTCTTAATCAATTTATATACCAATTATTGTAACAAAAAATGTATTATTATTATTCAATCAATATATTTATCATTCAAATAAATTATCACTTATTATAATCGCTGTTAATGTTTTATTACTTTTACATTTGGTATGGTGGGATCCTTTTCAAATTTTATTGAATACATTTTAAGGTAGTCGATACACCTGAAATAATCAACACATTTGATTCACTTTTACAGCTTTTGTGATTTGAGCGTGTTATTATGGGCAGATTTTTTGTGTAGAAAATTATTTGCCCAAGTTATTATGGGCATGATGAATCTTGCACTGTAAAAATATATTAGCCCGTTATATTTTGTTTACAAAAAGTACATCAAAAGACAGCTAGATATCAATAGGATAAATCCGTTGTTTACACTGTACTATAGATGGAGATATCTATACTACTGTACTGATCGCCTCTTTATAAGGTAACCAGTGACACTTATTGAGCTTAGTGAAAAGTTTATATATATAGGCCCTCCTTACTCAACTTAGCCAAGACTGAAAGAGAGCGTAAGTAAACTAGTAACTAACAAAACAAAAGGGGGGCGGGGGTTAGAGGGTTACACAAAACACGTGGTTTCCCACAGGAATCTCTAAATCAAAATCCAGTTAAAAAAAGGACTTGAGAATTTATTACAAGACAAAAAATTAAATACATTTTGTACTGTTAATTTAAAGTAAAAGATAACAGATTTACATTTATTACAAGACAAAAAAATTAAAGACATTTTATACTGTTAATTTAAAGTAAAGGAAAAAGATTTACATTTACAACTTTACCGATTTGTCAAAAGGATTTATTATAAAAGATGTCTCCAGTAGAAGACCAGAGAACCAAAAATAATATTAATAAAGATAAAGTAAATAGTCTTCAACCATCATACCTAATCCCCTGTGTGATTATAGTTTAAATCGCGTGGTATATAGGATGCCGACTTATACAAAACAGCAACATGAAAAATCAGGTCTCATGGTTGACCAATTTAGTGTTACATCACGATACAAAAAGATACAAAATAAAAAAACCTAAAAGGTCATAATAAGAAAGATAACTACACGGAAACTTTACCTCATAATACCAAAACAAAAAGGAAAAAAGACTACATGTTAAATTTGAACTGATATCCCCAATCAAGTTAAAAAAAAAAAGGAAGAAACAACATTTTATGTCTCATGTCAATTGAATCCAAAGAGTGAGTGAAAGAGCCAACGGTGTCATCTCCCTGAACAGGAAATTGTGATTTTTTGGTGAGGCCAATCACCGACAAGTTCGCAAGATAAAAAAAAAGGACCAATAGCATTATAGTTGAAGACTTGACATTTTCAAAATACACGGTATAAAAAAAACATTAAGGACAAATTAAATACATAAAAAAGGTACAAAGAGATTTAATTATTTAGCAAAGATTGAATTAATTATTTATAAACGATTATTAAAAACTTTAGTTCCACTAATTCCCATCCAGATCGCCACCTATTCCGGAAATAGAAACTACTCTTTAATTTAAACTTTGTCAGACAGACTTCGCTACTCGTCACTACCAGGAGCTTCAAGGTCGATAGAAATTGGGTCAGTTTATAACCAACAGTACACTACTCATAGGCTATAGCTGACAATCTTTAACTTTGCTTGTGTTCCTTGTAATGTTTTGCCACTATTTTTATATTTATTTTTATATTTATTTTAGATAATTTATGTTGGAGTTCAATTACTACCGTCAAAACAATCATGTTTGTTTACATTTGTAGTTCTCTATAACATCGATAGATGTCTTATGAATTTAGTCTTAAAAGCTTTTTCAAATCATAAACCGTTAGTCATGTTCCAGCCAAGTGCTGCCGGTAATTCTCTAAATTGTGTTTGTGATAGGTTATAAATATTGTGTATTTCGATCACTACTCTGCACAACAGGTTATAGGCCCAAATTTCGCAAGCTACCCGATCGGAAACAAAACAACATTTTGATTAAACAAAAAGTTATAAATCAAAATGTGCAAAAATCGAACAATTAGTTGGCCTAACATAATGGTGCATGCAAACGCGACGCATTCAACATGACTCGAGATGTTGTCATGTGACAACTATGATACGTAGAAAATACAAGCTGAAGCCTTGCTAATAAAAAATGATACATAGGTGTATGTGTCAGGAGAAATACCACAACCCGAAGTGGTAGGTGAAAACGCGGTGCTTGGTGCCATGGAAGCCACACACAAAACTTGGCTAGCGGCCGATCGAAAGGCAAAAGCTGATTTGATCCTGTCCATCAATCCGTCTTAATTAAAACAGATTCAGGGATATGCTACTTCACGTGATGTATGTGTTAAATTATAATCAATCTACGCATCAAAATGCTCACAAGGCAACATTGATCAAACATCTCACACAACACAAGATGCAAGATGGCGACGATGTGAGTGAACATCTTGCTTGATTTTTAGTCGCTTTGGGTAAGTTTCAAGCAATGGAAGTGAACTTAAACGGTGACCTGTTGACAATCATGATGCTATATAGTCTCCCCAGCAGTTACGACGACCTTCGATGTGCAATCGAATTCCGTGATAATTTAACGGAAGCTGAAACATTGGAAGTGAAAGTCTTAGGAGAACATAACGCACGTGCTCAGGAAAATGGAAGTGCCACCATTTTTGTCAACTAAGGAAAACAGTTCATAAACCAACTGAAAGGTGGCACGAGCAGTAGTACTTGAACCAAACAGAAACATAAACAAAAACCACAACTAAACTACAAATGCAGCTTTTGCAAAAAGAAAGGAGACAGGGAGTCCAATTGTTTCTTTAAAAAGGTGCTTAGCAAATATAACTGACGAGGTTCATTGTTTTTTCGTCGACAAATAAATTCCAAAATCAAGCAGCATAAACAACCTTTGGTGCATTGATAGTGGTTGCACTTCTCACTTATGCACCAATGAACATGCATTCACGAGCGCAAAGAAAATGCACGGGAATCTTAAACTTGCTGATGACAGTGCTATGCAAGTAAAAGTGAAAGGTGACGTACAAATCACTACCGCGAACAGTGTGACAGACTCTATCACATTGAAAGACCCCTTATACATGCCTGACCTCCGAATAAACCTCATCTCTGTGAGAAAAATGGTTGATAACGGCAACAAGGTGACATTTGAGAAAGATCGCGCGACCATAAAAGACATAAACAATGACATTAAAGTTGTTGCGAATAGAATTGGTGACTTATTCTATTTATGTGAAAGTGATCAGCGAGCGTGCACGGTCACAGGATCAAAAGTTTCGAAAAGTGAATTAGAAGTTTGGCATGCTCAACCTGGTCATTTGAATTCGAGGTACATGGATAATATGCTCAAGAATCAATGTGTGATTGGTTTAAAATTCAATGACAAACTATCACACCTGTTTTGAATGAAAAATAACGTCAACTCCCTTCACCAAACGAGAGGTAACCTCAAAAGAGCTTCTGGAGCTAATCTATTCTGACGTTTGTGGGCTGATTAGGGAAGCATCTCAAGGTGGCGCATGCTATTTCGTAACCTTCATAGATGATTACAGTCGATGGTGTCTAGTCTACTTCCTACATCACAAGGAAAAGGTCACTGAGAAGTTCGCCGAGTTCAAGAATCTAGCCAAAAATCAAACGTCATAATATCAAAGCTCTTCAGTGAGATAACGGCAAAGAATATTGTAAAGATAAAATGGATTCCATCCTTAAACGTGCAGGCTTCCAAAGACATTTAACAACTCCACACACCCCACAACAGAACGATGTTGTAGAAAGGAAGAACCACATTCTGGTTGAGGCTGGTCGGTGCATGCTACTCGATTCCGGAATGCCACTGCCCCTTTGGGCCGAATCCATAGCAACATCCAATCACATCCGAAATTGATGCACAACAAAAGGGTTGTCTGAAGGAACTCCATACAAAAGATGGTTGAAGGGGCGGCCTAATATCTCGCAACTTTGTGTATTTGGGAAGAACGCCATTATCCTCGACAAGTCTCCCAATAATGGAAAATTCGAGCCTAAAAGCAATAAAGTGATCTTCCTTGGTTACTCTGACTGTTCGAAGGCCTACCGGGTATGGATACCAAGTGAACGAAAGATCCGTGTCTACAGGGACATAAGATTCTGTGCCAAGCCTGGGCCCAGACACACATTTGCATACATGCTTCAAAAATAAGAAACATCCTGTCAACATGAAGGTGGGGGGCTCAATGAAGAAGAGTCCTCAGATGTCAAGATCAGTCCAAACGCTCTGGAAGACAATGAATTATTTCTTGGATTCGAGGTGAATGATGAACCTCTCATGCTTGACATTGGAGATCGACAAGCACCGAATCTGACATGCTGGCAGAGCAAGGACCCGGCAGATCAAAGTTATTGCGTAATGGAAGAAGGGTCGACCAACTAAAATATACTAGTCAGCGGCCAACCGAGCCTATCAGGACATTGCTCTCAACAATGATCCGCCATACGGTGAAGATACTGGACATTCAAAAGCCACATCATCTCAACAAATTATGGAGAACATCAACGTTAGAAGTAACAGAGAAGATGGATCGTTTCATAATGCCCCAGTTGCAATGAATGACTCAGAGATTCACGTCGACAGTGCCATGAAGGGGTCAGATCGTGAGGAATGGTTCGATGCAATCTATTTTGAGATTAGATGCTTGGTCCCCAACGACACTTGGGAAATCGTTGATAGCCCGACCAACGGTAGAGTGATCGAATGTAGGACGGTTCTCCAAAATAACTACAATTTTGATGGAAGATTACTTCGAAGAAAGGCCAGGGTGGTCTCAAGAGGCTTCGCCCAAAGACAACGAATTGACTTTGTGGACACTTTTTCTCCGGTCTCCAGGATCGAATCATTTCGGTTACTCAAGGCGTTATCAGCTAAACCTCAACTTACAAGTCTCACAGCTCGACATTACAACGACCTATTTGAATGGTGACATTGACACACTAACATTCATGGAACAGCTGGACTTGCTTGTTGGGGCACTACAAAAAATCATTAGGGCTGAAAAGGACGACAGCATTGTTTGGAAACCAAAAGACATGCTTCAGAAACTAGACTCTGGTAACAAAGTCTCCAAACTTCAAAAGTTCATTTACGGGCTCCGTCAAGCTGGTTGACAGTAACACGCTAAATTTAGTGCAACCTTTGAATCCATCGGGTTGCGGCCCATAAACTCCGACCCATGTGTGTATGTCAATACTTGAGGTAAACACCCAGTTTACGTGCTTATCTTTGTTTATAACAACATGATTGCTTCTGGAAACCCAGAGCAAACCAGACACATTAAAGGTGAACTGTCAAACAAATTTGACGTAAAAGACGTTGGAGCCATAAATTATTGTTTAGGAATGGAAGTTAACCAATCCAAGGACAAAGTCACGTTATGTCAGAGTAGCTACATCAGGGATGTCTTACATAAGTTCAGGATGGATGACTGTAAACCAGCGAAGACACCGATATCAGACTGGCCACGAAAATGAATGGGTTAGCTTAGGTCCGTTTATGTGTTTAGCAATATCTGCAAGGAACTGTCAACAAGAGGTTTGTCGACGCCAGGGATGATGAAGGCATTTTCGGTTTTGCAGACGCCATCTAGGGAAACTGTGACGCTGACAGAAAGTCCTATAGAGTTTAAACTTTCACCTTGTCTAGAGTGGCGGTCTCATGGTGCTCATGAAACCAGAAAACCGTTGCTTTATCTTCAACCGAGGCAGAGTATATGAGTCTCACTGAAGCTACAAAGGAAGAAATCTTTCTGATGACCTTCGTGCGAGAACTTAGTTTAAAGGAGTTGTCGAACATCATTATTTTCAATGACAATCAATCAGCTGGAAAATTGTACATAACCCCGTCTTCCATTCAAGATCGAAACATATAGACATAAAGTTTCATTTCATTCGTCAAGCTCTCCAAGATCACCCACTAAGGCTTGAATAGCTATCCAATGATTATATGGTAGCTGACATCTTATTAAAACCGCTTCCTGGGGCCAAACACAATAAATCTGTCAATGAATTGGGTTTACGTACTTGATTACTAATCATTGACCTTTTTGAACTCAAAATTGAGGGGAGGNTGTTGAATTTGAATTATCATCGTCAAACCGTTCATGTTTGTTTACATTCTCTATAACGCCGATAGATGTCTTATGAATTTGGTCTTAAAAGCTTTTTCAAATCATAAGCCGTTAGTTATCTCCCAGCCAAACGCTGTACCAGTCGTGATATAAAGTGTGTTAGCGATAGTATACATATTGTGTATTTCAATCACTACTCTACCCAACAATTTAAAATATTGGGAGAAAGTGATGAAGAGTTTAGCAACTTGTTCGATGTTGATGTCTTGGGTAGTGAGTGATACAAATGTATTTGAAATGTTTCAGAAGATGAGTCCATTGACTTGTCTGTAGCCTGACAATGGTGTAAAGTAAACACAACCATGCAGCTTCCTATATAACAATAAAATATTTTTATTTTTAAATTATCAATATGTCCTAAAAATATTTTTATATTTACAACTTAAAACTGAAATTAAAATTAATGTTTTACATATTTCTCCAAAAATTTCTGGAGAAATATATAATTAAAATTAAGTCAAATATAATCTTTTAATTGAGCTTAATATAGAAAATTCAAAGCTGCAAAAACAACTTAAATTTTTTAGTACTAAATTCATATAAAGCGTGATGATATATAAACACTAAATTCACAAAATACCTGACATTTATGGGGTCAAGGTGACAAATTATAGTAGCTTGATGTTTACTGATCTTACCTCACTTCTTTCTTAGCTTACCTTGGCTGAAATTTGCTTCGTGTAGTTTAACTCACAGCCATCAGCTGTGTGTAGATAAAAAGCTTAAACATTCTTTCAATTAACACTTATCCTAGCTTTGTCAGCTTGTAATGAACCCTTTTTGTTTCATTAGAAGCTTGTGAAATTAACAACAAGATATATTAGGGTTGGGCCAATAAGCCTTTTTGCAGATATTTCCGGTAATCAATGCTCATTTAGTTTTTCTTCTTCTGCTTTAAATATTACAAAAGTTTATAGTAACAATAATCAAAACAAGAATTATTTGATTTTGCCATTTTTATATTACTTTTCATGATATTAATATGTTTAATAAAAGTTTAAAACAAAGTCTTACACGTTAAATTTGGTTATAGATATACAAAATGACTAAACTATTTACAACAGCGATAAATTACTTCGACATTACGCTTGAACGCAATCTAAGAACTGATCTCGGGGAGCGCTCAGTGATTGATCGAGCGGATTTTGGAGCGCTCAGTAATTGGCAATGTCACGCACAATGAAGAAAAAAAAACACATCATTACTGAACACTGTTCTGTGCAGCTAGCCCCTAGACACAATGATTATACGGGATCTTGGACGTATTCACTGTTTTTGTTGTGTGAATAAGTTATGGTTATGTAAATATTATATAGTTTGGTTAGTTCAGCCAATGGAAATAATAGGGTGTACATAAAATATAAATAATTCAAATCCAAAATGAAAATGATTTAAATGGAAAGCAAACGTTTGTGCACATACATAAGCCTTGGCTCGTACTGAAAGTTGTAGGTAATATTTCATATTAGGTTGGTACACAACTAGTATTCAATCAGAATTAAGCCCGTATCACACGACACTTGCTTGTACTAGAAATAAAGTGTGCTAGCTAGCGCCTAGATATCTGTATACTAGCTAGTACAATGGAAATGGGACTAGAGTATTCACACGTTGCTAGTTTGGTACTAGGTTCTAGTGCAAATATTTATCGAACGTCAGAGATTAATTTTGGGTGCAGCAACTGCATTAGTTACTAATAAAGATATTGAAAATTATAAGAGGAAGTGTAGGAAAAAGAATATAGACACAGGACTGGTTGGGAGAGACGAAATAATGGTCGCAGGATGCTAAATATGATACATTCGAGGTGACACAAACGCTTAGTATCTCCCTAAATTTGTATTCACTTATTTACAATGTGGTCAGAAGCCCCTAAGCCCATGGGTGTCCAAGTACAGTATCCTTGATAAACAAATATTCTTTTTTAGGCCTATACACACTTTGTTCTAAAAAAAAACTCCACCCAAGGTTGGCATGCTATCAAGTTTATTTAGATTAAAATTGAGTCTGGAACACAGTTTGTCGTTTTTAGATTACATGTTTTAAATTAAATTTATGTATATTAAATATATTGTCATATTGTGGCAATTTGGTATTATATAAACAAAGATGTTTTGAATAATTTTCTGCCAATAACAAGATCACATCCGATGACCATGTTGGCGTCATTTATACCATTTCTCTACACAACCGTCTCAGCGCGCATTGATTGGTTGAATTACACAGACTAGTGTCGAAACTAGTATGAAAATAGCACGTGTTCTATCTTCACAACTAGTATGGTAGCCAGTACCAAGTGGCAGAACCAGTATACTTTTTCTGATTCACACGACGCTAGATGATGACGTGCTAGCTAGCACACTGGATTTCAAGTACGAGCTAGTGTCGTGTGATACGGGCTTTACTTATTATTATTTATTATGTTGGTTTTGCTGTTTCCTAAAAAATAAAATATCTAACGCAGGGTTAAAGAATTTGTGTTTACATGCAAGATACTGTATTTAAATATTTGTGTTTGAACTATGAATTATATTTTCATGACTTGAGAATTTAAAATATATCTATAGATTTGGAATTATCGGTATAAAATATCTTTATGATAAAAAACCAATTATCCTTGGCCAATATCAGCCGATAAATCGGACCTATTATCGGCAGCCCAGCCCTACAATAAATAATATAGTGGGATTCAAGTTGAAATAAAAATGTTTAGTAATTACAAAACACATTTTTTTTGGTGGTCACTATTGAAAATATACTTCTGCCTAAACTATTAGTATTATTTTATTTTATAGGGAAATTCTACACCTTAGCTCAAATGGTAGCGTGTCTGCCTACTGAGCTAAGGATCCCGACTTCAATTCCCAGCGTTGCCGAAAAATGTATCTTTAGTGAAAAATGTGTTTACCCTTTCATATTAATAAAATAAAGGCCGGGGACTGGATGTTGTGTCTGCTCTAGTCCTAAGTTGGATTATAAGGTATATGAAGCTACAGCAGGCCTAGCCAGCTGGCAGGGTGATGATATATGCCTTGAATAAAAAACTGTCTCAAACCATAGGCTGGAAACATAAATGAATGTAAAAGTAAAATTTATATATGTAGCTGTACTTATTTACCAGCTCAATTTGACCTACTTTCCTCTGATTGGCTAGCCCGAGACCTACTTTCCTCTGGCTGCTATAAATAGCCTCCTTCCCCCACCCCTGACCTACTTTTCCCTTCCTACTGCCCCCCTCATGACCTCCCCACTACAACCCCCAACCCTGACATGTTGGTTCTTGATGATTAATTATTAATGATTGTTAATTAATTATTATTAATTAATTAATTGGTAGGATAGAGGTGTTGGAGTTTTAGGGCGTTGTAGTTTATTAGAAAGTCGCGGTATGGTTGTCAGGGGGGTATAATGTTATAAATCGTTCACAGCATGCATGCATCCGTGGATCACAGTGACACGGGTTGTGAACCTCATTTACAGCAGCGCATCGACTGAGGGCCGGCCGTGACATCTGATGGCCAAGCCCTCCCTTTCACTTCCCAACGGTCTGAACACTGGAATTTTCCCTCACCCCACACACACACACACACACACACACACACACAGAGTCGCACCAGGCCTCTGCTTGTGAAATACCGTTAACTAACACTCCAGCGCGCACAACCCATGAAAGTAGACATGTTCAAGATGCAACGCTCAACTGGCCCTTTTAAAATCAAATATCTAGCACAGCGTCTTACTACCTGTTCGGTTCTAATATTTAAATTATACGTAAATTACCCGAAATATTAGATTTTTCTTGTTAAATCCGAGCTTTCTATATACTGTCGCAAGTAAACTACGCTTATTTTATTTCAGATAAATAAATAAAATGCATTATTGATAATGTAAAAGAACAGTGAGTTTCTAATAAACTGCATGTAAAAAGCGAAAGACCATGAAATATTTACACATCCACACACCCTGTTCGTCGCCACCAGATCTCAATTTTCCCGAGTTGGAATTGGAAAACGAGTTATGAAAAAAAATTTGTCGCGGAATCAAACCCCGACCTTCCTGTTTCTAAAATGGAAACTCAATCGTAATTACCTAGTGTTCCACCACCCTAGAAAGGAAGCTGAAACAGACAGAAGGAAGACATAGGGACTAAAATTGGTCTCGGGGGATAGATCGTTTTACCGGTGATGGTCGCCTGTAATAAAAATATTAAATGAATGTTATTTTTTCAGAGAACAGTATTTCTGACCAATTAATAAGTGTTTTATTCATAAAAACAATATAATATAGTGTTCTGTATCTCTCTCTCTCGGCTAAAACAATATTCCATTGTCCGAAACAGAGCTTTCCACGCGCTCTCTTATTAAAATAACCAACTAGCACCAGAGCTGGCAATCGTACGCTGCAAGAGTGGAATAAGTGACGAAATCATATGAGGTGTTAAGGAATAAGGGCCTCCTCACTTATTTAGATCTAGCCTGCCAAGCGCTCTCTTATTAAAATAACCAATTAGCACCAGCGCTGGCAATCGTACGATGCAAGAGTGGAATAAGTGACGAAATCATATTAGGTGTTCAAGAACAAGGGCATCCTCGCTTATTTACCCAAGGCTGAATGTACCTTCATCTGCGTGCAGGGAGGGTGGGAAACCCTGGATATCTAGCACAGCGTCTTACTACCCGTCCGGGTGAATATGAGATGAAAATGGAGGACCTACAGTTTAACATGGAATCCAAACCAGGGTGGAGGTCTGGCATTCCTACGTCTTGTTAGAGGTGAAGGAACTACGCGTGAAATAAATCATGGGCGCCATACCGTATGCTTGGGCGAATGAAAAAAAACTCAGTGGACAGTTTGTGACCGCGAGGTGAACTGGTGGTCTAGGGGGTAAGGTGTCAGACTTCAGTGCTAGGGGATCCGGTGTTCAATACTCAGTGCCGACCCCTTTTCAATGTCAGTTAGTAGTTCCAACTCAACATTGGTCATCTTTAAAAAATGTAGACAATCTAATGTATAGTACTCAAAACACAAAGAGCGGAAGTTTTCGAAGATGTTTGCTAAAAGTAGAACATCGCTTAAAACATATAAATTTTGATAATCTTCCATGACGAATAGAAAGAAAAATGTACACTTCATCTGCATGGAGGGAGGGTAGGTTTGCACCACTTGTGCACCATCATTCAACGCTAAAGTGTACCCCCCATTTGCATGAACAGAGCATAGAGCAGGTACCTCCGTCCACATCGCTAGGTAGGAGCCGACTAATGAAATAACGGGATCTACAAATGGTCTTATGGACAGATCTGTATTGCGCATGCGCATAGACACATTACAATATTTAGATCATTACAGTCGGCAAACCCTTTGAAATGGCTATAAATAGGGTGCAAATAATCACAATCGGTCATTTCAATTTGAAATTGACATCAGTGAACATCAAGATGAGTTTTGAGTCCATAGAAAATTGTCTAAACTCAGGTATGTTTTTAAAATGGTTTTGTATATTTTAATAGGTTTTTTTTGCTTAATACATCTATGGCGTACAATAGTGTTCTTTTTTTGTTAGTTGACGAGCCCCCAATGATTGCCTGGGGTGTACAACCTGAGGATCCCAATAGCCTGGGCCAGCTGCAGCAGTTTACAGAAAATGGGGTTTGCAGAGCGGATGGTGACTGGTCCATGGGTAATTAATTAGCTGCCTACGATAGATTTGCCAGTGTTTTTTTTATTTTCTGTAAATGGTAATTAATATGTATTTATTTAATTTCTGACTACTGGGATCCGTACGGCTTGGATGAGGTCCTTCTGGGCCTTCTGGTCGTTGCCCCGCAAGACGCCGCTGACTTCCTCAGGCCCGCCCCAGGCATCCTTTCGCCTGCCCCCCTATCGCCGGCGCCCCTCTACTTCGGTGGAAATGTGCCCCCCTCTGTTTGGGCAGATTTGGACAGATTTGGACACCCTTGACCGGCTGATATGTAAGTACCGTCTACAAGTAGCCACTAGCCTGAAAATATACTATATGTGTAGCTCTCTCTCGCTCTCGCAAACACCGTTATATCGTCACGAGATCGAACCCTTATGTCAGCTGGGAGATTGTACTAGTTCGTTTAGTGTATACACTTAAAAACCCTGATGAGCCATTAGGAGGAGTCCCTAGTTCAATTCCCTGGCATAAGCTAAAATACTGGTTTAGTTTTTAAATTAACTACTCTGAATGGTATTTTGTGCATATTCCCGTAAAGGATTTAAAGGGTCCTGGGTTCAAAGACAGAAAATTATAATTGCCGATTTACAATATGATCGATCAAATATTCAAGCATCCCTTTAGTGTCTACGATAGTGTGTCTATATAGTAACCTCATGGTCACGAGTTCATTTCCTGTACAAAGACAGGAAATTATAATCGCCACTTTAGACATTTATTAAATTCACGTTTTACCAAGAGTAAACAAAAGTTTATACACTTTCATTTATGATGTGTGCGGGTTCTAAACATATCCATTGGAATATTACCCAATTTAAAGAGAGAGAGAGACAAAACCTATATGTATGCATTGCCAAGGGACACTGGTTCGAACCCAAACAGGGGTTGAAAATGAGAGTGTATTCTTATTGTACTAAATTTGTGTCTGGTTGGCACTTACAAACTTTCCTAAAGAAGATAGGGCGTACTTTTTTTAATTCCACTTTACTTGTACAAAAATAAATGTTTACTAAAATTAATTGTTCTTATGAATATTTTTTGATGTATGTTTACACATTTTAGACTGAATAGTAAATTGTATTTTTCATTAGCTTTAACTCGGTTCATGTTTTTTTAGTTAAAGGTTGTACATTTCCTCTGCTATTTTTTTACCGTCTTTTGTTTATCACCTACACATAATCTTAAAAGTTGGGCTTATTTTATAAACCAAAGTAACTCTTGTTACGGATACAGCTGAATCTAGATACATCTTTCAATTAATCGAATATAGGTGGAATGCTAGTAGCTTATGATAACTAAACAAATGTTTTTGAAACGGGATGAACACATTTGCTTAGCCATCACTCAGTCTAAATAGTGCAGTTATAAAGTCAAATTTGGCTAATCATGCACGTCAAATGAATGTGCCACCTAAAAGACCCCTGGGAGGGTAGGTGAGCATAATTTGTTTTAAGTGCTGCGGGTTGTCTATCCACTCATTATGCAGGCTTTAGAAACAACACCCGGTATTCTTGCTATCAATTCATTACGAGAAGATAAGACCCTAATCTGCTCAAATATATATTTTTTAGTTATTTATTTTCCCAGGTCGAAAATAAAATCTGATGCTCTTTGTTCAATAAATCGCCACATTAATTACTGATGTAAGTAGTTGAAAGTATTAAAGAGATGAGTTTGAGGATCGAATCTTACCAGAGTAAACTAGGAGTGTTTTTTCACTCTCCCACCACGAAAATGCTGACGCACTTCTGTGAATGTTGGTTTCAGCTAAAGCAATTATGTTTAGGGAAATTTTTTAACATATACATTTTAAAGAAAAAATACGCGCATGTTTGTAACAGTACTTACTTTGACATGTGTTATAGCTGAATTGGAGGCCGGAAATGGCGGGACGACCCCCACAACACCACCACTGGCAGCGGTGGGACCCCTCCACCCCCGCCGGCCGGAGCATCTTCACCCCGGCCTCTACGCCAGGGAGACGAGGTTCGAGCCCCTGTGTCCCTGCCGGCCGGAACATCTTCACCCCTACCTCTACACCAGGGAGACGGAGTTCGAGCCCCAGCGGCGGCATGGGAGATGAGGCCCGTGGAGTCTGCTACTGCGGTACCATCTTCTGCCCCACAACCGGGATTTAGTAGCTCGATAAATCAGGTAGGTGGGCCATTGTCAAATGGCGTCCCTCTTCGTATCGTAGAAGAGAGGATTAAACAATTGAGGCGTTTCTTTTATACTGGTAGAGAAATTACCGTACATCTTGGTGCTCCAGCAAGCGATCGTGACGCTTTAAGCTGGCTTGAAGAACAAATTACTAATTTGCTCCATCGGCTGCAGGACCATGGCGTTAGCGCCGATGACCACTTTAGCTTGCTTTTGAGTAGCACCGATTCAACGTTGAGCCCTGTGTACGTTTCAATTAGGCGAGCAGACCAGCTAGACGCTAGAGTGGTGCTTGATAACGTAAGTCACGTGTTGCAAAGTAATACTTTGTTTTTGAGTACTGCACCACTGTACGTTAAACTCTGCCATTTTAAGGAGCCTCGTGGGAGTGGACGACACACTTTGTCTTGCCCGTGCATTGGTTGTTGCCAAAGCTATATGTGACAATAAAAGAGAACCAGGATGCATGGACGTGAACACCGTTAAACAATTTAAACAAGGCCGTCAAATTCAAAAATACGAAGCAGAGGAACTATGCCTTGATACCCGTGTGAATCTTTTGAAAGGTGGTGGGCTAACCGAGCTGAAACAATTTCAAGCATACCTCTCCGAATACAAAATCACGGTGTTCAGGGAACGTAGGGGGCGACAGGTCCTATATGAGGGGCCTACTCCCTCCGAATATTCCTTTAAGGGCTGCCTTGATTTGTATTTTCACAACGATAAGCAAACCCATTTTGGCGTCATAACATCCTTGACAGCCGCATTTAAGTGTGGGTACTTTTGCCGTGAGTTCCGTGTGCCGTTCTACACAAAGAACGAGCACAAATGTGCATCCGCGTGCAAAAAGTGCTACTCTAAAGCGGTTTGTAGCGGAGGCCGATTTATGGTCTGTAAAGACTGTGGACGTTGGTTCACAAACCAGACGTGTTTTGATAACCATAAACGTCCCGGTTTTTGCAGTGGTCAAAGCTCGGTCTGTGATGTCGAAAAGGTTTGCGAGGTATGCGGACAATTTTTCAGTTTGGAAAAATCAAATTATTCACATAGGTGTTATGAGACTTTTTGTAGAGTATGCGATTCATATCGTTCTTTTGGTCATTTCTGTTATATGAAGGCCCCGTCAAAGCCGGCACTGGAAAAGAGTAATTTCATGTTTGTATTCTATGATTTTGAATGCAGACAAGAAACGCTTCTTCAAGGTGCGGCCGGCACGTACTTGCACGAACCTAACCAATGTGTCGTGCAGACGTGTTTCAAGGCCTGCATACATATAGATGAGAATGATCATCATTGCACCGACTATGGGGGCGATAGAACTCGCATATTCAAGGGTGATACTACAATGGCCCAATTTTTTGAATTTATAGATCAAATTAAAGCTTCAAAATTTAAGGATATCACCCTTCTCGGCCATAATGCAAAATCCTATGATGGAAATTTTATTTTAAAGTATATGATGGAGGTTATAAAAATGGACTACAGAACTTATAATGAACGTTGGGAAAATCATGTCCATGGGTTACGGCCCGCTCCACTTTATTGACTCATTGAACTTTCTCCCGATGTCGTTGTCCAAATTGCCCAAAACGTTTGGCTTGGACGAGTCTTTGGCCAAGGGACATTTCCCCCATTTTTTCAATAAAAAAGAAAACGCTGGGTATAGGGGTCCCTTGCCGCCAAAGGAGGACTACGGCATCGGCGAGATGTCAGTTGAGGGGAAGGAGCACTTTGAGAAGTGGTATGACGCGTTGGTCAAAGAAAATTATGTCTTTGATTTTAAACGCGAGCTGGAACTGTATTGTGTGAAATATGTAGAGATCCTACGGAAGGCCTACCTGAAGTTTAGAGAGATGCTCATGGAGAAAGCAAAGGTGGATCTTTTCAGAGAGGCGTGTACGATAGCTGGAGCGGCCATGTTGATTTACCGCCGAAGTCATCTTAAGGAGAATACTATCGGTATTATCCCTAACGGTGGCTATCGGAGCGCAGACCAACAGTCGCACATCGCTGTACAATCGCTCTACTGGGAGGCCCATCAACGCGGTGTCTCTATTCTTCATGCGGGTAACGGCCGGGAGGAATATGTGTTAGGGCGACGTGTAGACGGTGTTGTTAAAGCTGAAGATACCACCACCGTCTTCCAGTTATGAGGCGGTTATTGGCATGGGTGCCCTCTCTGTTATCCTGACAGGACCACCCCTATCAAAAATAGCCCCCACGAGACCATGGAGACGCGTTATGAAGCGACCATGGCTTGTGTTGAAAAGTTTAAGAATGCCAGCTACGCGGTCATAGAGATGTGGGAGTGTATGTTTAATGCGATGAAACGCACAGACAAAGACTTGCAAAAATTTGTACTCTGGCACGCGGTGTATACCAAGGAGCCTCTCAGCCCTAGGGATGCATTCTTTAGAGGGCGTGCAAATTGTATCAAGCTCTTCCACGAAGCAGACCTTTCTTGGGGGGAAAAGATCAAGTACTTGGATATGTGTTCATTGTACCCATACGTTTGCATGTACAAAAAATACCCCGTCGGCAACCCCAAAATTCCCTTGTAACCAAATTGTCCGTCTATAGATCAAGTAGAAGGCATAGCCAAAGTTACAGTGACGCCTCCGAGGGATTTATTCATGCCCGTATTGCCTACACGGATGCACGACAAACTAATGTTCATCTTGTGCAGGAAATGCGTGGAGTAGAAAAACCAAGGTGCGTGTCAGCACAACGACAAAAAAGATTGCTGGTTGACAGGCGTCTTGATGGTTGACAAGATCCGGAAAGCCGTTGAGAAAGGCTACACCGTTGAAGCAGTACACGAAGTGTGGGAGTACAATGTATCTGTTTACGACCGTCAGACACGTTCTGGCGGATTGTTTCACGGGTACATTGATACTTTTTTGAAAATTAAACAAGAAGCCAGCGGATGGCCAAAGTGGTGTACTTCACAGGAGGAAACGATAGCTTATATTCATAATTATGAGGAAAGGGAAGGGGTAAAACTCGATTTCGGCTCTGTTTGTAAAAACCCTGGTCTCCGCACTCTGGCTAAACTTTTTTTTAAATTCACTATGGGTAAAGTTTTGGCAAAGACCCGATTTACCACACGTAGCCGTTGTTAACGACTATCAGGGCATCCAAAAGTACCTGACGGATCCGTACATCACCGTGGACAGCCTCATTGATGTAAATGATGAGTTTATGTTCCTCAATTACAAGGATGCGCGTGACGTGTTGCGCCCTAACCCTAACACGAGTGTGGCGGTGGCATGCTACACGACTGCTATGGCTAGGTTGAACTTATACAGCATCCTTGAACAATTGGGAGACCGCGTTTTGTACCATGCTACAGATAGTGTTCTATTCACTGAATGCCCCGGCGATTTGAGTCCACCGACCGGAGACTTTTTAGGTGACCTCACTGATGAACTTCAGGATTACGGTCCGGGAAGCTACATTAGCGCCTTTGTATCTGGTGGTACCAAGAATTACGCGTACCACGTTTGTGTTAGTGGCGATCCTGCCAAAACAAAAACGGTGTGCAAGGCTCGCGGGATCACCATAAACTATGGCGACCGGAACGACGTTAATTTTGAAGTTTTTAAAGCGATGGTCACTGAACAGGCTGTGGTAAGATACATACAGATACCGCACAAAATCGTAAGAAAAGGTCTTGCGACTGTATATACCGTTTCACAGACTAAAGTCTACCGGCCCGTGTACACCAAACGTCGGATAACCGATGATTTTAATACGTTGCCGTTTGGGTATCAGAGTACTTGTAAACGCGCTCGACAGATCCACTGACATGCCATTTTTCAAAGATTTGAGATTTTTGTTCATTTTTATTATATTTTTATTTGCCAGTACAGTCCTCCGCCTACCTGATTATTTTTAGTCAATTAGTTGTTTGTATATATTTATTTTCTTTCTAGTCAAATATAATAAATTGAGTGTATATATTTTTATTTTAAATCTATTCAAATATATAATAAACGGTTTGTGTATATATATTTATCATATTTAGTACCGAGGCCACTATTCCCTTTATATTGTAAATATTTTAAACCAAACCAGTTATGTTTATACTAATAATTATATATTGTAAATATTAACAGTATACTTTACACTGTGTATATACTTTGTTATGACTAAATAAATATTGTAAAAATTGTTATGTTTGTGTTTAACGTCAACACCCGCACCTCCCTCCTATCCTATAAATACAAGCTCATATAGCTTATAAGCTCAGTCTCAAACATTATAGATAAGTTGAAACATCCATTTTCAGCCATCATACTAGCCCCTTCCGGCTGTGGAAAGTCACATTTTGTAGCAGACTTTATCCGTCACTTGGACACAATGTGTGACGTTAAATTTGATAAAATAACCTGGTATTATGCTTTATGGCAACCGGGGTTCGAACAAGACGGGACAAGTCCCCGCGTCATATTCTGTAAGGGTTTGCCGGAAATGGATGACAACTGTAATGACTCTTCACAGCTGATTATCCTGGACGACATGATGCATGAAGCCAACGAAGTGGTCGTCGATCTTTTCACCAAAGGATGTCACCATCAAAATATTAGTGTCATGTACCTTACACAAAATATATTCCACCTGGGCAAAGGCCAAAGAGACATAGCCTTAAACGCACATTATATCGTGCTTTTTAAAAATCCCAGGGATAAAGCTCAGATTCAACACTTTGCACGACAAGTCTGTCCTGAAAATCCCCGTGTTTTGCAAGAGGCTTACACCGATGCTACAAGTACACCTCACGACTATATATTGTTAGATTTCAAACAAGGTACACAAGAATGATTCAGATATAGGACCTACACAAATGTCGGGTGCTGCGTGTACCTATCACGCAAAAGCTATAAAAACACCGACACTTCCCACTTACAGATCATTTCATAACCATGAGTCCCAAAGTGCTGAAGCAGGCCCCTCTGCTACGTGCGATGTATCGCATGAACCCTCAACGACGTGTCGCCTTGATGAAAACAGCCAACAAGAAACTGGTTGACTCTGTTTGCGAGTGTGCCTACAACACTTTAAAAGGGCGGGTACCGCTGAAAAATGCGCAGAAGACAAAGTTACGTGCTCACAAGGAGGTGTTGCGCAAGCTGGTCAAACGAGGAGAGTGCTGGAAGAAGAAGAGACGACTACTCGTTCAGAAGGGAGGAGCGTTCTTGCCCTTACTTTTAGCCCCTTTAATCAGTGGGGTCCTCGGTTCCTTATTCAACAAGTAAATAATGGAACACACGAAAAAGATGATATTGGTGTCCCCGGAAAAATTACGCCGTTACGATCAACACCATCAACAAGTGGAATCGGCAACAAATCTTGTGGTCTCCGAGTTGGACAAGGAAATGGAAAAAATCCTCGCTTCAAAACTTGACAAGTCTAAATGGACTTTATACCAACACGTGCTACAGCGCTATCTACACTTTAGTCAACACCCTCCGCCATCTGAAACCCACACCACCCCCACCACCCCTGAATTGCCTGTACTTCCCATCCCAGCTGTACTTAATACTGTACCAGCACAGGCATGTAAAAAAGCTCAACTTTTATTAGAACATATAATTTCTCGGGGAGGCATCTCTTGGGACTCAAACGGAGAAGTAAGTATTCAAGATACGCCTCTCCGTGGATCCAATATTGTGGATTTAGTCAACGATCTGGTCAGAGCAAGAAGACACAGTGAACCGGCGGGGTGGCGAGAGTTTCTCACGGTGCTGCAAAAAATAAACGTTCCGAAAGAATTTATTGTAAATCCGAAACGTTTGGCGCACATTAGAGATCCGACGCCCGTACCACAACCACTCACACCGTCGCAACGCCCTAAGAAAAAGAAAATGAAGAGGGTAGATGAAAACAGGTGGCTGCCTTTCAGAGCTTATTGGACCGTCTAGCCGACATCTACTATGACCCTTCTCACCCTGCGGGGTTTGCAGGGGTGGCGTCGCTCATAAAGTCGTCAAAGAAAGATCCCGAAAAAGTACGAGAATGGCTTCGTGCGCAGGACGCTTATACCTTTCACAAACCTGTTGTAAAAAAGTTTCCACCCAACAAGTACGTGTTGTAAAACATTGACGATCTCTGGCTAGCCGATCTCAACGATATGCGAAGTATCAGAAAATACAACGACGGTGCAGTGTACTTGCTCACCGTCATCGACGTGTTTAGCCAGAGGGCCTGGGCGAGGACGCTTCCATCCAAAACGGGGAGCGTCGTGAGAGACGCCTTTCGGGACATTTTCAAACAAAGCTGCCGTAAAACTCTAAGTATACAGACGGAAAAGGGGACAGAGTTCACGGCAAGTCTAGTCCGGAAATTTCACAAGCAAGAAGGCGTGCATTACTACGCCGCTCATAATCCGGACGTGAAGGCAAGCATCGTGGAACGATTCAATAGAACTCTAAAAGTACGCATGTGGCGCTACTTTACCAAAAATAACACGTATAGGTATGTGGATGTCCTCCAAGATCTAGTCGACGTTTACAACAGCGCCAAACATTCCAGTATCAAGATGGCACCCTTCGACGTTTCAGAAACTAATGTGCTTCAAGTCAGAGATAATCTGTACGGCAAAAGGCGTCCAAACGCAAAGCCTAAAATAAAAGTCGAGTGGAGGGGACGTTTTACGAGCCTGAATTGCAACGCGTACGTCTCTCTGAAACTTTTAAAGTTGATAAAATACTACGTGTCAAGGGTAAAGGCGCCAGAAAGAAAGTGTACGTGAAGTGGAAAGGTTACCCCGCAAAGTTTAATTCCTGGATTCCTGCCAGTTACGTAAGCGCACTACCATGAAGGACCAATTTTACATCACCTTGCCGAGCGACAGCTCTATGGGATATTTCCCGAAAAATACCCTCACGAATTTCACCACGCAACTTCCTTACCGTCTTACACTCGAACGGCAGGTGGGAAGGCGCTCTAGCTGAATTTCAATATCCATGTTCTTTCACCACCGTACCCGAAGGTCAAAATATTGTATGGTACAACTGGGTGGACGCTAACGGCGAGGAAAAAAAATTCAAGGATCACATCCCTGCTGGAAACAACAGCACTATCCATGAATTGATCAAAGCTCTAAATGAAATAGAGGCTTTTAAGGGGGATTCCGGAGATTTATTCAAGTACACAAACCCCAAAAAAAAGTGGAAGTTATCTCTTCTTCACCAAATATACAGCTGCTGACTCTATCAAACCAGTTAAGTCTACAGCTCGGTTTTGATCCTCAGACTAATCTGACCAAAGTACCAAAGTCACTGTACGCCACCAACATTCTATTAGGCCTTCCCTCGCAAATGTACATCTACACGGATATCGTCGAGCCTCAGCCTGTGGGTGACATTGTGGCACCGATATTACGTATCGTCGGTATCAACAACATAAACTATCTCTACGGCATTCATAAGACAGTTAGCTACGACCCGTTGCACTACATGCCCGTGCTTATAAGGGAAATTGAAAGCTTGGAAATTAATATAAGAAAAGACACGGGTGAACCTGTACCATTCGAATTGGAAAAGTGTGCGTGAAACTTCATTTTAGACGCTGCTCAACATGAACTGTCCCTACAAAAGATACTACGTCAACCAGGCTGGAACAGGAATATCTTCGATCTATCACAGTGTTCCCTATCAACGAGGGTATGGGATAGGAAGTTTTTTCAGTGGCCTTTTCAAAAGTGTCGTACCGTTGCTGAGAAGCAGCGCTAAAGCCATCGGAAAACAGGCGCTTCATACGGGTATCGACGTGCTCTCCGACGTTGCCAATCAACGGCGTCCTTTCAAAGAGGCCCTACGGCAACGTGTCGGCGAGGCTGGAACAAACCTGAAACGCAAGGCTGAACAGAAGATCAACACACTGATGACCGGCTCAGGCTATAAAGGGCGTCGCAAGAAGCAACGTCAGTCTAATGTCGTCACCCAACGTAAAAAGGTCAATAAAGAAGCTAAAGATTTTTCAGTTAAAATGTCGTTCATACACCCCCAGTCCTGCGAGTGTGCCAGCAATGAACCTGATCTCTTTTCTGTGCCACCCATTAAAACCAGTCTTAAAAGTGGGCAATGGCTCCAGTACAAACCTGTACCTCCTTTCACCGATGATTCACCCGTCGAATTTACCATTACTGGACAAGGCGAGTTCTATATCGATCTTTCACAGACTATGTTCTATCTCAGGGCGGCCATCATAAAACCCGATGGTGGTGCTTTCACAGAGGTGGATCAAATCGCTCCCGTCAACAACTGGTTGCATTCGCTATTCACACAGGTGGATGTGTGTTTAAACCAAAAACTAGTCTCACCGCCCAGCAACACGTATGCCTATAGAGCGTACATTGAGACGCTGCTCAATTACAACAGTGAAGCCAAAAGAACGCATTTGGCTTGCGGTCTGTGGTTCGCAGACAGTCCCGGAATCTTTGAGGAGGCTGACGCCAAACACAAGGGATTTGAGGCCCGTCGCAGTCTCACCACAAAAAGTAAGACGGTGGAACTTTTGGGGTATCTACACGGTGACGTGTTTAACCAAGAGAAATACCTTTTGAACGGTACCAAACTCAGAGTCAGGTTGGTCCGTTCCAGAGACGGGTTTTAATCTTATGGCAGTCCCTGAACTCCCTCACTTTAAGGTTCACATCGTTGAAGCGGGCCTTCTAGTGCGACGAGTCAAAGTAGCGACTTATATACTGTTGGCACACGCCAAAGCATTAAACGTCAGTCCCGCAAAGTATCCCATCACCCGTGTGGAAGTAAAAACACTCACTATTCACTACGGGCGTGCAAGGGAAATCACTGGACAACATATTCACCGGACAGTTACCCAAACGCTGCATCGTGGGATTTGTGTCAAACGCAGCGTTCAACGGAGACGCCACCAACAACCCGTTCAACTTTCAAACCTACGGCATGTACCATTTCTCGCTGTACGTGGACGGGGAACGAGTACCGTCGAAACCGTTACAGCCCGATTTTTCAAACGGACACTATGTCATGTCCTACCACACAGTTTTCTGGAACGGGTATCCATTTCATGAATGAGGGTAGCGACATCACACGAGAAGCCTTCCCCAAAGGATATCATCTCATGGCTTTCGATCTCACACCTAATCTGTCCACCCACATGACATCGCATTAGAATTTGACGAGGCACGGTTCTATGAGCATCGAAATGAGCTTCACCCGGGCTCTCACCGAAACCGTCAACTGTATCGTGTACGGGGAGTTTGCCAACATCATCACGATTGACAAGGATAGAAACGTCGTGACCGATTATGGATGTTAATATAAACGGCTTCCCGCCCCTTACCCCCTTCATTTAAGCCACGGACGTCATTGTGGATTTCCAGAGCTTCATCGACGACAACAAAGAGTTTATCGTCAAGGAACTGAGTGTTTTATCTGTATGCGGCAACATTACTTCAACATTGGGTGTTAAAACCCCCATACGCTATCGAGGAACTTTCCACCGATGACAGAAAGAAAGCCGGCTATATAGTCAACAATCTGCATGGTATCACCTGGGATAGCGGTGATTTGGATTACAGCCTGCTCGAATCCCTCATCTCCCGTGCCACAACGCGTGCAGGAACTGTCTACGTCAAGGGGGCGGAAAAGAAAATGTTTATAGTCAAATACACGTCTACACCCATCGTAGATCTGTACGACAGAGGTTGTTCGTCACTGAAAACACTTAAATTGGGCCGCACCATGATGCATGGTGCATAGTTCTGTATGGAATTTCTGCTCTGCCTCCTCTGGGGACTTCGAGATTGGATGATTGAAGATGGACACGCACACCATAAGACGTGCGCTGAAAACAAGCCCGTGGTTTCGTTCTGTACGGTCGGGTGTTTTCCCTGCTGATCAACTACCCGCAAGAATAGCTCGACCTGCCGCTCTAGTCATCAACACTGATCCACACACTAAACTTGGGACTCATTGAGTCGCCATCTTTATCGACAAGTACGGCGTGGGAGAATACTTTAACAGTTATGGTTTTCCACCGCGTATAAAGTCACATCTGGCATTTATACGCAAAAACACTTTCCGCACGTCCCATAGCACGCTACAACTTCAAAGCATCACATCAGACGTTTGCGGGCATTACTGTCTCATGTACCTTCTCTATCGCGCCCAGAACATTCCGATGAAAACTTTCCAAAACCTATTCTCGACTACCAATCATACAGCCAACGACGCTAAGGTGGTGATATATTACAATAGGTTTTTCAAGACTGTAGGGGCATGTCGCCCTTCAAGAGGAAAGTCGGTCATATCAAAGTTTTTCAGCAACACGCAACCTCCTCAGAAGATTAGTCTGACTAATCATGAAATCTCTCTGAGACGCATATGCGATGACCGTATGGTCGTCATCAACGAGAAACAAGACGCCGTAATCAAACGGGTCATCTATCTAGCACCTAGCTGGGCGCGTCTTTGTGAGGTGTGGGACCTCATCGACGTCGCCGTCGACCGACGGGACATATGGTCGACCCCCGTCGCACGCTATTGCAACAATTTGATCGACACGCTCGTCGTGGATGTATGCGACACGCTAACAGAATCGGTGCATGTCGTCGACCTAGAACAGCCTATGGTGGAAACACATCAAAAACCTGCATCTTATCAGTGCTACCTACTATACACGCCTAGTCGTCGGTTTGGACTATTACATGCTGGATTGTGAACTAAAAACAATTTTACTAACGCATCTAAGAGACACTGTAGAAAAACTTATGAACGAATATATGCGTCATTCCTGTAAAAATGTATAATTGTGATGTTTAATCAATATATGTATATTTGTAATATCTGTGTTTTATTTACTGATTGTCCCTTACGAGTCCCATCTTGTCCTGTCTGCCCGCCAACCTGGCGCCAGGGAAAACCCCATTGCCTGGGTCAATGACCTCAATATCTATTCTTGTCTTGTCAGACCTACATACTGGCGCCAGGGAAAACCGCGTTTCCCAGGGTCAATGACCATTCTTGTCTCAACTTCTCTTGTCTGCCCGCCAACCTGGCGCCAGGGTTGCGACATAACACGTAATGGTTACGTCATTGGGAAAACCCAAGGTTGTTGAGGTCACGATATATTCTTGTCTTGTCGACCCGGTAGACTGGCGCCAGAGTTGCGAAGGAGGAGGGGGATCTCAAGGCAGGGGAACCAATTACCATACTCTACCACCGATCGCCATAGCGCGAGGTTCATGCTGCTTGTTCCGGGACAGAGCCTTGTGACAGAAGAGCCAATGTTCATTATACCCCCGACAGCCATAGCGCGAGGTTCGTGTCACTGCCTCATGCTCCCCCAAATAAACTACAACGCCCTAAAACTCCAACACCTCTATCCTACCACTTAATTAATTAATTAATAATCATTAATAGTTAATCATCAAGAACCAACATGTCAGGGTTGGGGTAAGGAGGCTATTTATAGCAGCCAATCAGAGGAAAGTAGGTAACGGGCTAGCCAATCAGGAAAGTAGGTCAAACTGGGCTGGTAAATCAGTACAGCTACTTATATATATGTATCGGAGTCCATTGAATCTTTTTTTTTTCATATATAGTGAAGACTTATTTGACCATCTGGTTCGCTGTGCTGACCACGTGACGCCCTCGAACCGCACAAGTTGGCACTATATTTGCCAACAAAAGGCATCCGCTCGGTCGATATGGCTTTTTTTCGTGTACATAAATTTGCATCCTTAACAATAATTGTGTAGTTCAATATTGATGAATGTGAACAAAAGTAAAGTTATGGTGTATTATGTTTAATCATTTAACTTTGGTATAATTTTTCATTTCATAAGCGTTGTAGCGAAAGGGGGAGGAGGGGCATGGGCAAATTGCTTCCTCCTGTTCTAAAACTTAGAGGGGGGGCAGAGTTTAGGTAAAATTGTGTAACAATAAACTTATTGTTGCGTGTTTAGGGACATTTAAATCTGCAAATTGCATTATTCTATCTAAACCAACAAATATTTTAATAATAATGTATACAAGTTATCTCGTCATATCACCAATAATATTTTTTTAAAGTTATAAATCATTTAGGATAAATGTATTCAATGTATGCTGATGTGTATATATTTTTATTTATGTGTTTTGAAAGGTTTCATCAATGTTGCCAGTATACAAATACAAAATCAAATTGTATGCAGCATTCATAACATAATTTCAAGATTTTCTATCTTGTAAGATCACATACCGATAATAAAAGAAAGAGCATTCTTCCTTTCTATTCTTTCAATGTGCCATTCTATAGCTATGTACATTTTTTTTACTCAACCTATCTTTATCTGAAAATAACATTCTTTCCTCAACTCCACACCCCTTTGAAACAAACAAGTTCCAGCACTTATGATTAAGTTACTTTTTTTATATAAACTGTAGTAAGTTTTCTTAAATAATTTTATGACATTAAGGCGGTTGAAGGTGGGAGAGGAATGTTTTAAATTTGTTTTCTTAAAAAATGAAGCTGAATAATTGGGTAAATATGGCCATGGTGTTATTTTTTTTATCATTGCTGGTATTACACTTGCATTCAGTCCAGATGTTTCACAATTAAAAGAATGACCAGTCAGAATAAAAATTAAATGTTGTAAGCCAGATAGTTTTATTGAAAATATTCGGATTTAACAGCTTTAGCTCCAGGGAGTTAGGCATTATTGTTAACTTTGTATCTCAACTAAAATATGACACTAAATAATTCCAAAACTACCTATACTTATTACAAGAGTTTGCATTGAAGGGGAAAACTTTCTACCTCCCATTCTTTTTCTTTTCTACTTCTTTAGTTTTACATTTATATGCCAGCATGACTTCCTAAGAGCAAAGCTTGGAACCCCAGCAACCCTATCCTCAGATTTAAAAGATCTTAGTGAATTAAAAAATATGATAATAAACAATATTTTCTTGACTCTTTAATCTCAAGTGAAACTATGGTTATGACATCATGTTTAGTGTAGATATGTCCCTGATGGTATTGAATCAAGGTTTTAGAGAAATAAGAAAATAAATTAAGTTACCTTATGACTTTTTAGATTTCGAACATCAGGTTTTTAATCCTATATCATAGTGTGAGGGTGGGGAAATAGTGGTTGAAGTTGAGCACATGTGAGATACTAGCCTCAAATTCTAATAACTTTCAGCCCATCACCTTCTGTTAGAAAACAATATTGACAAATATTGTATACACCTTTTGGACTAATTGTGGCCATTCTGAAAATATACATGATCAAATTGTGAGAGAAGGAGGGACAAGGAAAGGGAAATCTTTACTCCCCACATGTCATTACTATTTTATTAATAAGAGGGAAGTAGTTACCAGGGTACCTCACTCCAATATGACCTTGAACATGCTTGTAAACATCCTTGTCGATTAGGGTCGAGTAAACATCGTTGTGCTTCAACATATAGACCGTATTTGTGCATGAAGGGTAATATCTGAGTATGAAAAAGTTATAATACATTTTTGGTATGAATGGATAAGTGTTGTTGGAACCCCGCTTCCACTCAACGGATCAAAACCCTTTTTGGAGATACTCTTCCCATCTCCCCGAGCATCCTACATGTGACGCGGTCACCTTCAGCCCCCCAGACCGGCCGGTTATTAATAATTGCTAATAAATTGTCGATTATCAGTGCACGGCGTGGTTTATAGCGTAGACTTCCAGCGCCCGCAGTGTTGATTTGCTAACGGGTCAAAACACTTTTCCCTCTTCTGCTAACGGGTCAAAACACCCCTCCCCCTTTAACCTTTCCCGATTATTGATGATTGCTTATTGATAATTGATGATTGAGAAGGTTTATAGCGTAGACAGTGAATAAAGCACAGATATTCTAAATATAACCCTATCTTACCACCCGCCCCGAAACCTTACCACCACGTCCCAGACATGTTGATTGATAATTGCTAATTAATTGTCGATGATAGACTTCCCTCTCTCTAAGCAGTGTTGATTTGCTAACAGTTCAAAACACTTTCCCTCTTCCGCTAACGGGTCAAACCTTGAACATGCCCATGCCTGTTTCCCCGCCACGTCCCAGACCAAGCCTCAAGACATGTTTATTGATAATTGATGATTAATTGTCGATTATCTATGATTGAGAAGGTTTATAGCGTATACAGTGAATAAAACACAGACATTACAAATATAAATATATATTTATTATACACTTGACCCATATAATCGTTCATATGTTTTTCCACAGTGTCTATCGATAAGCGCTCGGGACAAAACCAGAGTAAGGACTATCAAACCCTGGAACCCCCAGTTCCCCTGCCTAGTCTAAACACTCACATCCTTTCCTCGATTATTGGCATGACCAGATTAGGGGCGTTGGAGTTTATAACTGACACCTTACCTGGTGGCTCGTGCCCCCAAACATGTTGATTGCTAATTGATGATTGCTAGTTGCTAATTGCTAATTAATTAAGAAGGTTTTTAGCGTAGACTTCCAGCCCCCGCAGTGTTGATTTGCTATTTCCCTCTTCCACTAACGGGTCAAAACACTGTCTATGTCATCATTCCCTCTTCCGCTAACGGGTCAAAACACCACCCCCTCCCCTACATCCAACTCCCCTTCAACCCTTCCCCTACAACGACCTCCCGGGTCAAAACACCCCTCCCCTTTCAACCACCTATTCCCTTCCTACCAAAACGCCCTATAGTTTTTCATCCACAGATAATACCCTTCCTACCGTAAACGGTCTATATTTTCCCACATCCCGTCTTACAATCGCCTTGAGCAACATTGAGTGGAACATCAGTGGACAACATGTTTACTCTTAATGGACCGTCTTGTATTACCTGGTAGCTCGTCTTATTCACTTCAAGGTGCGACACCTCTCCCATTTGAAAAAAAACAACTTGTTAATGGCCATGAAACAAATTAAACATTTACAACAATCATCATTATTATCACTATCAAACCTATTAGAGATAATTATGACTATCATAGCGTAAGTCATCTAACTCTAATTTACTTTATATTTTAAACAGTCTTAATCCCCTATTCATACGTCAGGTCATGTGATAGATAGTACAAATAACTCTAGGAGAGTTTACAAATAATAAATAAGTTAATGTAAGGTTTTCTTTAACTACTTGCTGAATATTTATCATACGCCAAGTCATGTGATATACAGCTGATATTTTAAACAGTCAGAATCCCCTATTCATACGTCAAATCATGTGATAGGCAGTATATATAACTCTAGGAGAGTTTACAAATAATAAATAAGTTAATGTAAGGTTTTCTTTAACAACTTGCTGAATATTTATCATAAGCCAAGTCATGTGATACACAGCTGATATTTTAAACAGGCAGAAACCCCAATTCATACGTCAAGTCATGTGATATACGGTTTATATTTAAAACAGTCAGAACCTGATATTCATACGTCAAGTCATGTGAATAATCGATAATTGATAATTGGGGCGTTGTAGTTTGGGGTAAATCAAACCCTGACCTCTGTAGTTGTTATTGAGGAATCGTTGAGCGACTATAAATTATTACAGTCGGTCAATATAATCATCTATCCGGGATATAAAAGGGTGGGGCACCCCACTTGGTCGGCTATTTATAAGCGTTTGTAGAGCGGATCAAGATGGACAAGTTACAGCAGTTGATAAATATTGTTGACGGCGTGTAGACCTTAAAATTGAGTGATCTAATCGTCGACCAAAAGTACTCGGTGGACAGATTAAAAGCGGTCGATACAAAGTTTGTGAGACGCCTAATAGCCTATCCAGATGGTGAGTTTTGTGTATTTTTACCCTGTAGTCTCGGTACTCTAACAGATGAAGACGTGTGTGAGTTTAATAACGAAAAACTGTTATTTATTGCACCGGAGTAAAACCCGGTTCACCCACCGTTGTGAACTTTGAACGCGTTTAAAAGGCAAGCAGTTAGGTATCGGCAACGTATTGCACAGAAGATCCTACTAATCATCCAGCCGTTTAGAGGTCAGGTACGCTAACCATGCTTAGAACCGGCTATATTAATTTAACGTTTGTGGGTCATACTATTGCGGGGGGTGCTTATATGACGGCAGAAAATATCCACAGTGTGGATGTGAGCGATAGACATGTAGTGAACCACGACAGAGGTGTACCACAGGATCGAGGCTACATAGAGTTCTGCGGCTCTCCACTGAAATACAAGGGGGACGTTGTAGCCGTGTTGCACAGGATGCCGCAACCACCCACCAGCACCCTTCAAGACGCAAGTCACCATAGTCGTCTGTCTAGAGTACTCACAGACCTAAATAATATTGCTGTTTGTAAATTAATTGCTGATTGTCAATAAAAAAAACTAGTAAGAATATGTTGTTGGTAAGGTGATAAGTTCACACACACGGTGTTCAATATCTTGTGATAGTGTACCAGCATTTGCGTGGAGTGAGAGTTGTAAATAGCATAGAATATGTTCAGCCTTTGGCGGTGGAAATGTTTAAACCCCGATCTCCGCAAACACTTACCAATTAATGTTACGCAATACAAAAGAAGTGTAGTTAGACTATACTTTCTACGTATTTCAGAGAAATAACCATAGTCACAGAACTGTTGAATTGCCACACTGTATTCTGGAGGGAGAGGTGGAAAATGGCCTCAGCTAGATAGGTCTGTGTTCGAACTCCACTCTAGCTAATTTAAAAATATCATCAAACAGCCAGTAAAGTTAATGTTTCAGCAATGTGTTTGATATTATTTACTGGTCAAGTTGGAAAACGAATATAACCTCGCACAATGTTGCTGTCGCAAAGCTCTGTCCTGTTGGTTTTCCCCCATCCCCCAGGCATTGATGATTGCTTCCATTAGATAGTCGAAGATAGCAGGACAAAAAAACGTTGGAATAACAAAGCAATTAACAACTAGACTAGGGCTACACGGTTAAAATCTATACCATATTCAACAAGATAGAGAACACGGTAAGGAACGGATATCAAACCTGGTTCTCTGAACAAATAATTAGTTGTTATTGTTATGATCCTGTCTAGGGTTTAACCCAGCAAGTGTCGAGCGAGCTTCAAAACACTTGAGCTCGGGTCCAGGGTCTCGAACCCCGAATTGTCAGTGGCGCACGTAATTTTAGAAACAGATTATGGGAAGGTCAGGGTTTGATCCCTCAATTTCATTAATAGTTTTCCACTTCTAAATCAGGAAAATTGAGATACATTCTCTTTATTCAGCCTAGACATGTAGAACGCTAGGAGTCTCTCTCTGTGAGTATTATAAGTTTTAATAAATTTGCTAAACAAATCCACACCATATATATATATATATTATAGATTCCTTCATCAGCACCAAGTCTATTAAGGGAGGTTTTCTAATAGACTTTCCATTCTCCCTCCATGCATATGTAGGTACAATTCGTATAATTTGGGCTTGTGGTTTAAGTGGCTATTTTTGTGTGTGTGAATGTTATTTACTATTCCAACAAAATATAGTCTCGAGCATTAAATTCCATGACACCCTTGACAGATATTCAACAAGTGTTGATATCGCCGTGTGAAGAAAATTAAAGTTATAAATTATTTCATCAAAACTTCATACCAAAATCGGCCTTTGTGGACAAGGAATAACTAGCGAGAAAAATATATACTGTTTACGTAGAGATGTGTATAGACCGTTTTCGATCACAACCCTATTAAACTGAGGGTATTTTCCCTACATTATTTCAAACTCTCCCTCCACCCAAATGTGGGTACTCTTACTTTTCCATATCCTACCTCATTATATGAGTAATGATAGCTACAATTGTTTAGTACTTATATGTACGGGCTAACACAAGACATTGAGAAATTATAAGTACCAATTTTCCTCACTAGATGGCACAGAATGAAAGTTTAATATATCATAATAATTTATATTGAAATATTGAAGGATTCAGACAGTAACGCATGTGTCACCATATATATTGATTTTATTTCTAGGTGTATCATTTGGAGGTGAAATAATTGTACACACACATATCTAGTTACACACAAATACCGTAAACTCCAACATCCCCCCAATAATTAATAAGCGGTTAACATGTGCGGGGGTGGGGGTGGGAGGGGATTTCGAAAGAAAGTTATCCTGGGAAGGGTCTATGATCCAATACCCTCTCTCAATACGTGTAACATGTTACAATACTACCTCTATCAGTATACTGTCAAGGACGGGGAGATTGAGGTTCGAATCTCGGTCGGATGAACTGAGGTGGATTTCCTCAGATGATTTTCCACTCTCCCTCCACGCAAATGTGGGTTCACTTCCTCTAAATTCAAAGTTCTCAATTATCAATCTGTTAGTTTAATTAGTAATTAAGTAGTTCAAGGTTTGACTCTATGCTCGGTAAACTAGGCATGTTTTCCACTCTCAAGATTATATATTATATAGTCTTCGCCAGGGATGTTGTAATAATAAGAGGTAAATGCTCTAGATTTTTCTTAAATATAACTTTGCTTATCCTACTCCATTAGTGTTTTTAAATTATTGTATGGGGTAGAGCATCTCTCCTCAGGGTACCCTCCTCCCTTGTGGTATCCACCAAAGAACCCACACCTTGGATTTGCAAGGTAATCTTCCACACATGACCAAACTGGAAGCAGCTATTAAACCTAACCAGTCCGCCGGGACAACTTGTATTTCTCCATCTTTATGTGGAGCCCACACAGTATTTCGATAGTATACAGTCTCGAAGTGTGATCCCCTGGAGTTAAAGTGACAATGAAGTTCAACTGCCGTCTTTCTCCAGTCTTCTGGTACTATTTCCACTGGGAGGGCATCTGGGCGACAGTTTTTATAGGGAATCTCCTCTCCACCAGATCCTCCTGGATCTCGATCTCATCAGACTTTGTACAAGTCAGGAGTCACTTTGCCACGGCCCTGATCAGCCACTCCCATC
>CABEEJ010000445.1:0-17172 GCA_901482245.1 Timema douglasi
GTTAACCAATTAAGCTTTTCTTTGTGTCTCAGAAGATGTACTTTACCCCTACTACGTAACTTTTCACATCAAGAGTGGGGTATCATTATTTAATTTGTATGCTTTTGTGTCTCAGATTTAATATAACTTATACTTTTTCAACTTTGGAATTTGAATATAAGATCCGTGTTACGTAACGCTGTGATGCACCAACCCTCTTCCCATGTAGCATCAGGTAAACATTACATGGCTTGTAGATGAACCCTAAAGAGCTCGACGCCCTAATCAGCGGGCAAGTGAATTAAATGACAAGTTCACTTATTAGTATGGTTTGCTGGTGACAGTAAGGTCATGGTTTGAATCTCGACCGGGTGTATAGGGGTGGTTTTTACTAAATGACTTTCCAAGCTTCCTCCACGATTTTTTTTGTCCATTTCTTTTAAATGATATCTTATTAATTCACATCATATAAGTTCAATACGTGTGGACAAATCAGCATCGATGGGCGTGCTGTCTTAACGTAATACTTGTCTGTTCTGGTTTTCCGAAAACGGAGAGTTTGGGGTCATTCCAGACGTGTGTACTGAGAGTCCTTTTTTTTCCCCCTAAATATTTTGTTCACCTTTCATCCTTAAAATGCCGCTAAATTTCCTATAAAATTCTACCATTTATAACCCTACTCCATTAGTGTAATTAAATACAGATAACTTGGATGAGTATTGCGTAGTAAGACGCGATACGAAAAATAGCTGTGAATAGAGGACGGGTAGTAAGACGAGGTGTAAACATCAAAGTAATAAAAGTAGCTAAGTGATTAATAGCTATGAGTTATCCCACATAGTGTCAAATCACTCTCAACGCATCCAGCAGAGATTCAAACAGAACCCCGACTCGCCAAATCGGTGCTTTAATCTGTCAACTAAGTCTATCCTTCCGGTTGTAACTATTTAATTAATCTCCTTTGAATGAAAGAAATAATTGCAGGCCTTGGAACAGAATTTATGGATAGAGGAAAGAAAACCAGTGCAGTTTTTTTTAAAAAAAACACCACGCTTTACTAACCATTCGGATTGTACGTTCATGTAATAATTGCCTAAAGGGTTATGGATGAGGAAGGTTTAATTTAGAGGAAGTGTACCCGCATTTGCGTTGAGCGATATTGGGAAACCATTTGGTAAAAAATCACCCTCAGTACACCTGACTGGGATCGAACCACGATCTCCTCGTCATCGAAAGTATAGTCTAACACGAGAGTATCCTCCTTAGCTCATGCGGCCATTGAAGTGGGTAGTACGTTAGTTAATACAGAGTACAAAGTTCATCGGAAACAAATAATGAGATAGGAAATGTAATCATCGACAAAGTGCAGTTTTGTTATTTGGCTAGTTTGAGTAAAGTTAAGCTGCGTTGAACCGGGTTATTTATTGGAGAAAGTATACGCTAGTGCACACTTAATTGTAGATGAAGAGCACCGCTTAGGAGATCGAAATAATCTTTTAGTTCGGATGTAGCCGCAGATTAAACTCAATGACTCTATTGGCGCTAGACACTCGATGAAAGTTCATTACTGCATTTAATAAAGTAGTACGCTGATTTTAAGGTGAGTTAGAAGGGGACGAAAAGGTGTTTTTTCAGTTTTATAGCAAAACATTTTTGGCCAAAAAAATATTCCTTCCGTATAAACATAAAGTTTAATTTTCTTTACAAAGTAATATCAACAATTCTTGAATATAATGACATGAACATGGCGGCATTAAATGACAAACTTTTTAAATGAAGAGAAAAAGTTGTCACTAAATTCCAAGACCCCCTTTACAATTATTCAATAAATTTTGAGCTCACCATGTGCAGAAAATTAAATTCTACGTTTTTAATAGAGCAATATTTTATTTATTTTAGCTGTAAAAATGTTTTGCCATAAAAACTGAAAACACACTGGCTTTTTCTTACATTCACTTCTATCCCGCCTTAAACTTGTTATTTCCAATCCACATTCTTACATCCTCTTTCTTTCAGGTCTTTTACAATGTTATACTATCATCTGCGTCAAGGTCATATTCGTAGATTTTGAAAAATGACAGCTGGGCACCTGGAAACGTCCATCATCTGCCTCAAACTATGAATGAAGAATGATCCTGAACACGGGACCAATCTTTGATAGCTCAGTGGTAGATCAGTGGCGCGATTCCCTTCTTCAGGTGTCATTTTTCAAAATGTATGAGTTGAAGTATATAATTGAGTTAAATCGAGTAAAATTAGGTTAATCCGCGTTTTACACACCGTTCGGGCTAACGAATTTAATTACACTGGTTGAGTAGGAACTAAGAAGGTGTATAAAAAGGAGAAGTGTACCCAAATTTGCATGAATACCGGGTTAGAAAACCTTTAGGAAAAACCACTTTAAGTACACATGGCTGGGATTCAAACCCCTACTTCCCTATCACAGGCAAGCCAGAGTAAGCAAGTTAAACATTTTGTCTACAAACTTTTTTTTTTGCACCGCATCTTACTACCCATTGGCGCTATATTCTTATGTACTAATTACGCCAATAGTTTTAGGGATTAGGAAGGTACAGAGGAGGTGTACACTCATTTGCTTGGAGAGAGAGTGGAGAACCACTCTGGAAAAACTTCTCAGAACACTCGACCGAGATTCGAACCTTTATCTCCCTGTCATCGGCAATCTAGTCTACTGCGAGAGTATCGCCTTAGACCATGCGGTCACCGAAGCGGGTGCCGACATTTTCTTTGACATTCAGTCTGCCGGCCGATGTTAGGTTGTCGGGTCAAGTCTTGTTAGATTAAGTTTAATTGGATTATTTCATGTTATAATAAATTGCTCGTTATGCATGAACTCATTATGGAAATGAGCAGAAACCACATCCTTTTGGTGACCTTTGACCCGGGAATTGTTAGTGACCGCAGGAACGAGAATAATACTGTAACTATAAATATACAGCTCACATCGATGGGCACGGAGTATAAGACGTCAACCTAATCTGGTCTGGTTTGACGATGACGGGGAGGTCACGTTCGAATACCAGCCGAGTGTACCAAAAGTGTTCCTTCAAAAATATTATTTCTCAATCAACCTGCGTGCAAATGAGCACATTTAATCTTGAACCTACCTTACTCGTCCCTATCCTATCAGTGTCAATATGTTAATATCCCGGAAGGATGTTAATACTCTTAATGGAGGGCTATTCAACTATCAAGTTGAATTAAAATCCGTCGAGATGGAATTTTGAAATTAAAAAGACCTACCTTTTAGACAGTTAAAAAAAACTCATATGTAGCTGACGATTTACAAACGTCCATTCTTATACAATAAGTGAAGAATGACGCTGAGTCGGGGACGAGTCCTGGATATCTGTGTTAAGAGCGTTGGCGAGCCAAGTCAGAAGATCCCGGGTTCGATTCCCGTGTCCATGTGTCATTTTTCAACTAATTTAAATTAATTTAATTGTTTACCCCTTCCTACGGACAGTGCCGTAATGAGAATGATTAGCATCCCGTGTGTTGATATGCATTTAAAGTATTATAATGTTGACCTTTCTGTTTTTAGGTTGGCGCATTTCAAGTAGAAACTTACACACTTTGATAAATCTCTTATATTTAAGTCAAATATTATGAAACTTACACACTTAGATAAGTATAGCTCTTATATTCAAGTCAAATATGATTAGACTTACACACTTAGATAAGTATAGCTCTTATATTTAAGTCAAATATGATGATACTTACACACTTAGATAAGTATAGATCTTATATTCAAGTCAAATATGATGATACTTACACACTTAGATAAGTATAGCTCTTATATTCAAGTCAAATATGATGAGACTTACACACTTAGATAAGTATAGCTCTTATATTTAAGTCAAATATGATGAAACTTACACACTTAGATAAGTATAGCGCTTATATTTGAGTCAAATATGATGAAACTTACACACGTAGATAAGTATAGCTCTTATATTTAAGTCAAATATGATTAAACTTACACACTTAGATAAGTATAGCTCTTATATTTAATTCAAATATGATGAAACTTATACACTTAAATAAGTATAGCTCTAATGTTTGAGTCAAATATGATGAATGAAAGGACTTTTCATCTTCAAAATAACCGGCCTCGTGGTGTAGTGGTCAACGCACCTGGCTAAGAGCCTAGGGATCCCGGATTCGATTCCCAGATGGTACCTTGGGTATTTTTCCCTAAAGGGGAATTACCTCAACGTTCACCAGTGCTTGGTAAATTAGGCTTAAGCTAGGTTGTGTTTCCACTGGTTTCACACCCTCATACTCATTATCATTATCATCTCATCTCATCTCATCGGGACATAGAAAGAGCCTCCACGAAAAGGATGTACGATTATCACATTCGGGCGTACCCTGAACAACGATACATTAGTACAAGCTACTCTTAACACAACTGAGTTATGAATAGTTTAGCCCAAACGCGCTCTCTCTCTCTCTCTCGATATATATATGTGTGTGTTCAAAATATATGGGACCTTTGGGCCGGGTAATATGAGCGGTAAACGTTTACCTCGAAAGTCTTGGGGTAAAGTACTCGCCTCAGGACCCGTTGGTCACGGGCTCAAACCCAGCCGGGGTTGACGGATTTGTCTTGATCCATAAAATTCCGTAGCCCAACTTCTTCCAGAGGGGAAGTAAAGCCGTTAGTCTCGTGTTGATCGTGGAAACCCTGAGGCACCATACGAATTCTCGTGTGCGGATATAATCAGCAGGTTCAGAAAGTACACATTAAATACCTCAAATAAAAAAATAAGTACTAAATACGTGGGTGACCTGGTGGTCTAGGGGTAAGGTGTCCGACTTCTGTGCTGGCGGCCGGGGTTCAATCCTCGGTCCCGGCACAGATCTATCTGATTACCAAACCCTTCCTTCACCTCTGACAAGACATCTTGTGAATGTGGGGAATGCCAGACCTCCACCGTGGTTCGAATTCCACGTTAAACTGTAGGTCCTCCATTTCATCTCACAATCACCCTACCATTACACATTAGCGTAAGTGCGTATAACCCGAACGGGTAGTAAGACGCGGTGCTAATAATAATAATAATACTAAATACGTTTACACATGTTAATACTTCAATTAATATGTTCTACTTCTGCTACTTTTGCACACAGTATCATTACTAATGAAATACAGTAATTATATTACTAAGCTTAATTTTTTCAATGTAAGCCCAAAATAAATAGATGAGTGCAGAGTTTTAAGTGTGGGACAGAAACTCAGTTATGACTGTAAGCTCACGATCCCCAAACTATTTAATTTAGGACAGAACGTTAAATACCGAAAACCCAACCCAATCTCTAGGAACGCCAGTAAGGCATATAAGTGTAAAATAAATTTACTTTAAATCCATTGCTGTTTCCAGCCTGCGGCCTGGGTCAGTTTTTTTGATTCAAGTCATATATTTTCAACTAATGGTTTGCTAGGTTTATCGTATGCCTTATAATCAAAATTAAGACAGGCACAATGTACAGTCCCGGCCGTTAATTCATCACTGTGAAATGGTAAACCCACATTTTATTAATTATACTCATTTCGGCCGGGGCCGGGAATCTAAACCGGGATCCTTAGTTCAATAGACAGACACGCTACCGACTGAACTAAGGTGTGGAATAGTCTCAGAGAAATGAACTTACAAAGTACTCAATTAATTTCAGTCACCTTCTTTCCTCCTTTTAACGGCTTGGGGAACCCTATACTTGTAGGTTGTGATATTTTTAGCACACTATGAGAGATGGGACTATTACTGATTACATAATTATTTCTGATTAAAAATGATAAATGTAAGAGACTAGTTGTTTTTTTAAAAAAGAGAGGGAGCTTCAACTCATCCAATTTTTGTTTACACATGTTAAAGTGAGTTTTTAAAAGATGAAACTAACCATGTCTCTAATTTTTTTTTAATTCGCGAAAGAAAATGTAGTTCACAAAGTATATAAAAAACAATACTAACAGAAGCAATAATTCTCCGTCGTTAACATCCTGATTGTACAATCTCTCCATCTCTTTCTGACCAACTGTATTTATTTCCCCTCTACACACGCGCTCACTTTTTTTTTTATTGTTATTCCAACTCGTTTTATTATCATCGTTCTTCCTCTTTCTGCTACTCTTTAGCTTTCAGTTCGCGCCACCAGCGTATCTTGCAACCTAGCAGGCGGCCTCCCGCGAGCCCCCCACCGACCAATGAGCGCGAGCTATGATGTCATGGGCGGCCAATGGTCGTGCGAGGATAATGACATCAGTGTGTATTTTTAACTCCCCGCGGTACGAAACGAGCTTGGGGAAGTGTAATTCGAAATGTTTTGGCTCAGTGGCTGTTTGTCGGCTGGGAGCGTTGGAAGGGCGTTGTTTGACTATATTGTTGCCCGGCTGGCGATGTGGATAGAAACAATTGTTACTCGCGAAAGTCCGCGGCTTCGTAACCGGAGGCATTGTTGTGGTTCGAATGTTGGCGTCAGTGGCGCGCCGGTCAGGGAACCTTTGAGGTTAAGTAGGGCTGTGTTAGCGGGCTTGTTTATTTATTACGATTTGATTCTCTCGCGGGCGGCGCAATGTTTTTACTCGTACTATCAACAAGTGGTTGCTAGAAATAAGGTAAGGAATTGAAAGCCCGCATTTGTCTAGTTCTTCTCTCAATTGTTTTTCTTGAAACTGTTACAAAATAAAATTTACCATCAGCTACAAATGGGCTGTCTATAAATAACATCTGCTAAAACTTTTTTCGCGCTTTTTTTCTTTTGTTTAAATCTAATATGGAAACCAAATGAATATTCCATTCTCATTTTATATCGATGCATCTTTACCGAGTTAAAAAAAAAAAACGTGCATGCGGCTAGTTTATTCACCAATGCGAAAAAAAGGTTCATCAACTTTTATTCTTACAATCGCCAGCAATTTTTAATAAATATTTACATATCATTATCATAATAACATCGTCTCACAATTCAATTTATTTAAATTATGACACCCGGACACAGAAATCGAACACGAGACCTTTGGCTTAGCGCGCCACTGAGCTATTCAAGATTCGCTAAGTTTCCCACGCCATCATCGTCGCTTACTAACTAAATGACCTTTATAAATGTGCATATTAAATTAGCGAACCGCCCCCCTCTCTCTGCCTAGCGAAATAGACAAGTAGGCTAACTTCGCAAAAAGTCATTGTGTGGTTCTGAATGCATCCTGGTCCTGACTACCAAGAGTTTCATTAGACAAATCGGGACAGTTCATGCCGGCGACGAAACAAAAAATATACATACTTAAATAAAATTAATACAAACAATTTGAAAATTAAATGGGGACAATTCCTAATACTGGACCGAGTTAAAGAAGAGATGAAAATATAACAATTTAAAGTGATTTCGGTCTGCTAATAAACGAGAGATACTTTTGTAAATATTAGTACTTATTTGTTATATGTCTTAGCTAAAAACCCTGTTGACATCCATCACAAATACCTAGAGCCCTAATGAATGTTTTAAATAGGCTTCGAAAAAAATATGTTTTATATAATTACTGTACAAGTAGGCCAAATGAAAATATTAAATGAATTAAAAATTGAGCCACAAAACAATTTTGGCAAATAATTATTCTTGATTGATTGCTGGGCATTCTTTAACACAAATATAATAATGATTGTTTAACCTGGAAAAAACTCGGCAAACTTTAAAGCCATATTATGGCAAGCGAGTTGAAGGTTCCGGGCTCGATTCTTGCCGAAGACCTAAAATATATATCTCTTTGAATTTGGGTGTGTGCCTTTTATCTACGGGAATTAAATAGTCTGGAGGTCAAGAAAAATTGATAAGCGTGCAAATGGTCACCCAGCCAACTAATACCCATAATTGATAGCTCGATATTTGCGCGATTCATGCTAAAAAAAATTTAATAACTATGACTGCACACGTGTTATAGAACAATCCGAGGTTTGTAGGTAGAGAGGGCCCACGGGACAATCGCCCCCCTTAAATCTAGCACTAGATTGAATCACGTATTTCACAAGGTATCATTCGGCCATATTCCTCATCATCTCCCGAAATGCTTCAACCTGCGAACCAGCATATTATTAGTATATGCCCACCTGAGCAAATATACCGATATTTATTAACAATTAATATTTTCAGACTTGGAAGGTTAGTTTGGTCAAGTGTTTAATATTCATAGTATATAAACGATTAATTTATTCACTTAAAATATATTGTTTTAAAAATTATAGGCCTTGATCGCTTAAAATGATGGGTTATTTGTCACGAACAACAAACTAACCAAACCTAACCTAACCTAACCTTCCATATCTGAGAAAATTAAATGTTGTTAAAAGATGGAATGGGTAAATACATTTATTATAGTCTAATTATTTTCATGCAAAGTTGTCACGGTGTACACAACGACAAGTCTTTCAGTCGCCACATAAATAATTGACTAATTTATAATCAAAGCAAAATATTTCAACGTATCTTATTTCTCTTTTATGTGTTAAATGAGTAAATAACGCAGTCTGGTTGGGTTGTCTACGTGAACATTTTTGGATAGTAAATTGTGAGCGTACTAGACCCAAAATCAGTTGCGTATTGGTAACCATAGTCTAAACTAAGAATAGGTTCACTTGTTAAATAGATAAATAGGTGAAGCCACTTACAGAACCTTCTTCAAAACCAAACAACATACCCGACAATGGCATAGGACACTCTTTTCACCGTGGGACTAATACAATACCTATCTTTGACTTTTATTGAAATATTACCCACAATATTTAATTTTGGACATCAGGCTAGAAACATACGTGTTACGACAGTTTGGCGACACATCATAAGCTTCACATATCCTCTCACTTGTGTTCGGACGATGAGATTGAGCCTGTTTCGACCTTGTACGGGCCTAAAATAATGTATTTACGAAGGGTTTGCTTGTATTTTACAGTTAGTGCGATCTTTTAGCCTGTTTATACTTAATGTTTGATATTTTGGTGGAGTGGCGTGTTGCCAGAGATTCATCTATACCCGTAATATGTTCTCATCAATCATTGGCCAACTAAAATACATTTCCATGTAAGGTACATAGAGCGTATCCTATGTGTGATTGGTCAAATGGGTTCAGTAGGTGACCTGGTGGTCTAGGGGTAAGGTGTCAGACTTCTATGCTGGCGGCCGGGGTTCAATCCTCGGTCCCGGCACAGATTTATCTGATTACCAAACCCTTCCTTCACCTCTGACAAGGCATCTTGTGAATTTGAGGAATGCCAGGCCTCCACCGTGGTTCGGATTCCACGTTAAACTGTAGGTCCTTCATTTCATCTCACAATCACCCTACCATTGCACATTAGCGTGAGTATAACCCGAACGGGTAGTAAGACGCGGTGCTAATAATAATAATAATAATAATAATTAATAATAAATGGGTACAGACTGGCGGTGAACATACCACAGGTACAATTTTAACAAGCTCTGCTTATTCTGGCAACATTCTATGACACGCCACGTTTGTTTGTTGTTCTTGATTTTTGGTTTATAAATTATGTATGAAGGCGCAATTGGAGTGGATTTTATGATAGTTTCGTCAGTAGAATACAAGTGAATTTTTTTTCTAAATATTTATCCGTCCTCATATTTTCCCTTAGATAATATACTTAAGTCGCTGATAGCCGGTTCTGACAATTTTATTTCCCCATTTATTTGAGATATTCAACATGTACTTACTGAACCGACTGACTATATTAACACGTGAAAATTTCTATGAGTGAGAACGAAAGGGCCCGCCAATTTTGCCGGGAAAGGTATTTTTATATACCACAGTCGACATGGGACCGACGGCTTTACTTACCCTCCGAAGAAAGTTGTGCTACGGATTATAACCGCTCAAGAACAAATATTTGACCCCTGCTGGGTTTGAACCGGTGGACATTAGGTCTTAGGGAGAGCACTTTATCCAAAGATCAACAAGTTCGATGGGTACTCACATCTGAATAAGTTTGGAAGTTTATTTAAATAGTGTTTATATTTATTTCAGGTCATAAAGTGTTAAACAATACAATATCTGCCAACTACACTGATGGGCATGCAAACAAAGGCGTCAGTCTCGTTTACATAGGATAAGGGCTGTTGGAGTTTGTATCACGGCTGGGGAAAGTTGGGTTGTTTTTCCCTATAATTGGTTTTCCACTCTTTCTCCACACAAGTACGGATACACATCCTTTAAAATTTGACCTTTATCGTCCCCACCTTGGTAGTGTAAACATGTGTAATGCTCGGTTGGTTAGTAAGGCGCAAAAGATTATATTTTTTAAAATTTTCACGCGGTTTTAGTATCCGTTCTGGTTGTACTCTAACATTAATTTCGTTGATGGAATAGGGATGCGATATGTATATAGTGTGGGAGTTAGTATACCCGCATTTGCGTGGAGAGAGGGTAGTAAACAATTTAGGAAAAATAATCCTCAATATATCCGACCAGGACTTGAATCACGATCTCCCCTCCCCTAGCAATTTAGTATTTTATATAAGTTCTATTCGTGTCTACACATTTCGTATCTTTAATCACGTGACTGTGCAAACCAATGAGATATTCAGAGACTCTGTCCAATAAAACTTTTAAAGAAAATTGTTTACAACGAGTAGCAACTGCCAAGCAGTCAGCTGATCAATAAAACAACTTTTTTTTTTTAGAAAACGTCCAGGATATACTTGAAATTTGGGTTAAGTACACCACAGTAAATATATTTATAGCACGATTTGAACAATCAAAATAATCAGCAACGGATTCTTTCGCTGCCATAGGTGCTTTTATTTCGATAGGCGCGAACATATTTACTTAACTTTGATTGGGAGTCCATATAGGCTCGAGACTAGTCCTTAGAAAGTTAAAGTGAACCATTTTCTACGGAGTAAGGACTTTTGGATCAGGACTTTGTAGATAGTACAATCTGATGTGTGGCATCGATTTCTTACGGACCTACAGATACGGAGTCTGTAGATGGGGGCTTTACACTGAGGGAAGCGTTAGACCATGTGGCCACCAATGTGGGTCATTATTTAATTTTAAAACTTCAAAATTAGAGTCTAACAATTTCTGCCCTCGTCACGCGGTTATAACTTGGCATACAGGAATTTTGTTTTATACATACGAGTGCAGCATTAGCATTAGCATAAACAAAGCCACGCCTACTTTTACACGTATCGGTGACACTTGTTAAGACACGACGGGCGGTCCCGTCCTTTGAGCTGTCCCAGTTGATTCTTGTCGTGGCGAACAATTTGCATGGTAGACCTCGACTCACCCACGAAGCTACTCACTTTCTTGGACAGGCCTTAGAAATTATTAAACGACTAATAAAAAAAAAATTCACTAAGTGAGGTGATCGTATTTCTGAGACCTTCCTGCATTTAACCAGGCACGATTCTTTAACAAGGCACGATTAGAGTCACTGATTTGATTAGGCATTTGAGCTTAGAACAATTTCCTCACTTTTTGAAAAAGGTTTTTTTTTTCAATAGAAACTACTACCACTAAAGAGCACTATTAATCATGATAAAAACATACATATTACGATTATTGATTTATTATTTAGCACCGCGTCTTACTACCCGTTCGGGTTATACGCTTTTAAGTACTAATTACGCTAATGGATTAAGAATTGGGAAGGTTGAATTAGAGGAAGTGAACCCGCATTTGCGTGGAGGGAGAGTGGAAAATCATTTAGGAAACACCCCCCCCCCCTCCCCCAGTTCACCCGACCGAGATTCGAACCTCGATCTCTCCGTCCTCAGCAGTCGAGCTCAACATGACAAGCGCGTTAGCTAACTACGCCACCGAGGCGGGTTATTGATTTATTGTTTTAGACAATAATTTCTTAACTCTTCTGATCAACAGGATAACGTTCCGCCATTTTGTTTCTTTGATCATTCACTGAATATTGTACATTTATGTAACTTAAACTGTAAAAGACTAAAACATATATTCTATAATTTGTATAATATATACAGTAATTATATTCCGCTGTACGTTATGAATTAAACCAACCACACAAACCTAGCTTTAAAATCGCAAACAATTAAAGGGGAAATATATATTTCATTAGAGTTTTAGTTGTTTTCTGCAACGTCACGGACGTATAGCGGTAAAAGTAAAGGTTAACCAACATGGCAAAATGTGACGAGTTATTTTATTCAGATGTTCAAATTCAGATGTGCCAGTTAAGTAAGTAATTATGGTTTAAACTAAGAAACCAACAAACGAAATAGGGACGTGACAAGTGTTTATTATGATTATGCACGTTATTTGGAAGTGTTTTTCCTTGTTATAAATCCTTTTTCTCTAAAGTCGAGGTATTTGTGCCTTACACGGAATATTTAATTTTCCTTTTATATAAGTAAAAACGTTATCAACACATTACTTAAAAACTAACCTGAGCTAAGATAGTACTAATATATGCTACTACGCATCCAGCTCTAACACCTAGATAATGTCTTTTTAGTACACAGATTCTTACTACCCACATTTTTTTTACTAACGAGAATAGAAATGAGGAAGGTAGAATTCACAGGAAATGTGGAAGGAAATTGAGAAAACGTTCAGTATACCTGGCCTAGAAATTTAACTCGCAACCTTTCCGACATCGGTAAATCAAACAAAACGAAATTGTGACGCCTTGGACCGCGTGGCCACTGGAAAGGGGTGGGTATTTCTCATACGTTGATATTAAAAATGTATATTTCAAAATATAACGATGATATTTGCAATCGCATCGTTTTTAAAGACATTGAAAGTACCACTTGCCTGTAATCGTTTAATATTATTATTTTAGCATCGCATCTTGCTACACGTTCGGGTTATACGCTTTAAGTACTAATTACGCTAATGGACTAGGAATTGGGAAGGTTGAATTAGAGGAAGTGAATCCGCATTTGCTGGGAGGGATAGTGGAAAACCATTTAGGAAAAACCGCCCCCCAGTTCACCCGACCGAGATTCGAACCTCGATCTCCCCGTCCTCAGCAGTCGAGCTCAACACGACTAGCGCGTTAGCCAACTACGCCAACGAGGCGGGTAATCGCTTAATAACGTTCCAGCTTTGAAAAAAAGAAAAATATCAAATAGATTTACACGCAAATATAATGAATAGCAAGTATATAAGTACGGTTTCTTTTCCCATACCTTGTATATTTAATATAATGATGTAGAGAAGAGGATGTTTGAACATATAGGAAATGTACCCGTATTTGCGTAGATGAAAAGAGGAATATCGTTTAGGAAAACTGCCTTGATACACCCAGCGGGGATTTGAACGCCAACCTCTCCGTCACTGTCAAACCAGATAAGATGAGAATGACGCCTTTATCCACGTCGCCACCTGTGCGGGTAAGTGTTGAATTAAATTTGGCCTACATATGTGTGAGTTTATGTGTAATTATAGAGGCCTATTTAGGAATTTTGCAGTATCAGTGACTGATTAATTTCCAGTCTTTATTTGAAAGTTAATGCCCTATTAATGGCTGGGAATGAAAGTGACTTGCATATGAATGCACGATGACAGAATGGATCTTCGTATAGATGTCTCCGAAACCAAGGTGATAGTTTTTTAAAAGGACGGATCAGGAAATGATTGTCAGCTTAGTGAAAAATTAATAGGAAAACTGTTAAAACAAGTGAATGATTTTGTGTATTTGGGCAGAATGTTCTGTAAAAATGGAATTATAGATGGAGAAATCGACAAATGGATGAATGCATCTCAGAGAGTAGTTGGATGTTGTGGATTATTGCAAAGAATGAGGTAGTATCGAAATAGGCAAAGGGCCAATTTCACAGACTTAGCATGCCTAAAGTGCGAGTCCATACTAAATACAGAACGACACCTACCTTGACCAAAATGGAATGGGCCAGTTTCGCATATGAAACTGGCCCATTCCGTTCAAGTTCAGGTAGGTGACGTCTTGTATTTAGTAGCTATAGCGCCGCACTTGAGGCGCACTAAATCTGACTATGAAACTGGTCCAAAGATTGCAGTAAATAAAAGTATGTTGATGCCAACATTGTTTTATGGTTGTGAAGCGTGGGTTTGTCTGGAGAAACACAATTGCAAGGTGAATGCGGTTGGAATGAGATATATAAGAAATGTTTGCGGAAAAAACTCGTATGGACAGAGTCAGTAATAAATCAGTGCTGAAGGAATGCGGTTTCAAAGGGAATTCAATAAACCAATGTGAAAGAAGCGTGTTACGTTGGTTTGGGCAGGTTGAGAGGATGAGAGTGGATCGAGTGATGAAGCAAATATATGAAGGTAGAGTGTGTGGATCAACAGGGAGGGTTAGGGTATGTGGCTAAATGTTATAGACGAATATGTGACAAAGAGAAATATTAAAGGGTTTAAGAATAAAAGAGCACGTATGACTCGGTGTATGGATGTTGGTGTATGGATGTTGTTGAAGCGAAGGGGTATGCAAGGACAGGGAATTGTGAAGTATGATATATAACTTATATATAAATATGTATGTATTATATTGTAGTATAGGTTTAATATTCGGCGATACTAGCGCCTTTTGGATTAAATGGCTGATCACTGGAGCTAAAGATTGGCTAGACCATTATTTATTACAACGTGGTATGAATGTACTTCCGTCTTAAACTCTAAAAAGTCTTTAAAATTTTATTGTCTGATACTCTCGTGAAAATCAAATACTGTGACAAGACTAATTGATATTTAAAACATTTTATACTCAACGACAGCGTGGTTATATATAATACTGTATTATATATGGTGATATGTGACTAATAAAATAAGTTTAAACTAATGCTTAAAATAAAAAAAAGTATAAATAATACAAAAGGGTTGGGCGTTTAGAGGTTACAGCATTTGCGTTAGCGTAAATAGACTAGTGGAAGTCCTGTCGCCGAGTTGAAGTACTTGTCGCTGACGGACTTCCGTCTTGATAGCCTATTTCAAACTGAATGTGTCTGTATATACACTATACACCTCTTGTGAAGGCCAGGACAATTATGTGCGCCTCTCTTTTATGGGTTTCAAATTGTTGCCGACATGTTGAATGCAGTCTTGTCAGAATATTAAGCGCTTAAACAAAAGCTTCATTGTTTTTTGTTTTAAATGTATACCTTTCAAGGCGTGGATAGAAAGAACGCGAGTTAAAGGCAGGGTTTTGATTATATTGCGGTTTTTATAACAATTTTTTTTTTGCCCAAAATAAATAAAATATTCCTTTAGTACAAACATAAAGTATAATTTTATTCACATGATGATATCAACAGTTGTTGAATATCTGTCATAAGCATAGTGGCATTAGATGACAATTTTTTTAAATTAATATAAAAAGTTGTCATTAAATTCCAGGACACCCTTGACAGATATTCAACAACTGTTGATATGATCATGTGAATAAAATTAAACTCTATGTTTCTATTTGAGAAATAATTTATTTATTTTGACCAAAAAATATGTTTTGATTTAAAAATCGGTAAATCACAATCTCTTATCTCACGTTCCCTACATCTAATATTAACCACTCGTATACATTATTAGCCACCGGGATCTAATATTAGCCACTGTATATAATCTTTCCACCTGTATACAATATTAGCCACTGGGATCTAATCTTAATCGCTGGGGTCTAAACCTCTAATCAAACATCTTTACTAATTGAGTTACAAGATCTAAAAAAAAAAGAAGCAATATTTGATTTGTCAACACGACCAAAATTCTGTAATCGTAGCGCAATACTACATATGTTTTTTTTGGGACCGGTTTACATTTCTCTAAAGCGAATAACCGTAGACTTTATTTTACCTTTGTTTACTTTTTAAAATGTTATCATACGAAAAATAATATTTATTGACCGGTTCATTACTATGTAATTAAGCGATAAATCATTTCTATGTAGTTAAGCGATTAATCATTTCTGTCACTACACGAGAACAATAAAAATATTGTAAAAAAGACTGCAAGACTACGATATAAAACAACAAAAAACACTATACACATTCCTCATTCGAACAGTTTGGTAATAGAAATAATTTGTAGATAGTTTCTCAAAGAATATCAAAACGTTGTTTGGAAAATGTTTAAATAACTTTTTTTAATTTTTCTTACTAAAATAACTTTTTTAAATACATGATCGGGTTTCTCATGACTTGATAAAGACATCTAGCAAAATTTATTTAACTCAACATAATATATTAATATGTACATTTATCCGTCCCCCATGGTCGAGTACAGTCCAATTTTAACATAAAGAGCCTCTAAGAAAAATGAAAACATGTATTTTACCAATCAACAACAATATTGATAACAATTTATTATATTTTTTGGGGTTATTTTAATACTATCAAAAGTTACAGCTTCAGCGCACATTATGTGACGTATAAATACATTAAAATGGTTTAAGTAATGTTTATAACGCCCATTAGAGTGTCTTCTTATCTCAATCAGACTGTTCACATTGTTCGCTTTCATCGGGTCTATATTTTATTCGTACAGTATGTCCGTATATAAAAAACACAACTAAAACATACGTGAAAGAACACATCGTATGTGGATTGCCAGCAATGTGTTCAATGTTTACATTGAAATGTAAAATTACTGGCGGATGCTATGTCCTCATTTCCATGACAGTCGAGTTGCCTAGTCGGAGGGGAAGAGAGAATGCTGGGCTTTGGTTATTTAATTGGTACTATTTAACGGCTTTATTCTTTTATTCCTGCCACGTTTCACCACCGATCCGGGCTACAAGCATACATTACTCTAAACGGGGTAAGGATAAGGAAAGTAGAATTTAAAGAAAATGTACCAGCATTTGCGCGAAGAAAGAGTGGGCGATCATTTAGGAAAAATACCCCCCCGCCCCCCTAGTACAACTAGCTAGAAGTTGATACTCCATGTGTGAAACACCCCAGTGCACCCGGCCGACATTCGAACCCCAAACCCCTTACCTCCAAACTCCAGAGCACTTAGTTGAGATTCAAACTCCCAACTCCCTTCCTCCCAAATCATCCATTTGAGATTCAAACCCCTTTCTCCCCAGATCACCCATTTGAGATTAAAACCCCTTTCCTCCACAGCACCCATTTGAGATTTAAATTCCTCTCCCCCCAGATCACCCATTTGAGATTTAAATTCCTCTCCCCCCAGATCACCCATTTGAGATT
>CABEEJ010000445.1:17211-36863 GCA_901482245.1 Timema douglasi
CCCCCCCCCCAGATCACCCATTTGAGATTCAAACTCTTGTACTCCCCAGAGCACCCATTTGAGATTAAAACCCATTTCCCCAAAGCAACCATTAGAGATTTGAGTTTCGATTCCTCACTGACAGCGGCACAGTGCAATGCTTGTCAGAAGATTTTTAAAATCTAGGCCTATTTTCAATTACTAGACAAAAAGAATTAAACAAGCATATATCTACACTTGACCAAGACTGATCTACTAAATCCCAGATCGGTGTTCGCGTGATCTAAGGCGTCTCTCTCTCAGACTAGATTGCCGGTGACAAGAAGGAAGTTTTAAAACCGGGTTGGGTGTACCGAGGGCGATCTTTTCCAACCCCTGCCTATGAAATTGCCGTTATATTTCCTCTAAATTCTTCCCTCCTCATATCTAATACATTACTTTAACCATGCTGATAGACCTGACGGTGAAAAATAAAAATTATTTTTATAAAGAGTTTGTTTCTATTGGTTGTCAAAAATTCACTTTTCATCATTTAATATATAATAATTATCAATCTTTAAACTCATATTTTTATATGTTCTGAACTTGGGAGAACACTTTGGATAAGGAGCAGACCATGCAAGTACTTTTTGTTTAAGATTTTAGTGTTTTATGAAAATTGAATAGTTTCTAAATAATATAGCTACTCTAGCCAATATAGTAAAATCCAGAATAATGTTTATAATAATAATAAATAGTAGTAATAGTAGTAAGTAAGTAAAAAGTAGTAAGCCTAATAAATAAATTGGGCTCATAGTCAACATGATTCATGTTATTATTATTAGCACCGCGTCTTACTACCCGTTCGGGTTATACGCACTTACGCTAATGTGTAATGGTAGGGTGATTGTGAGATGAAATGAAGGACCTACAGTTTAACGTGGAATCCGAACCACGGTGGAGGCCTGGCATTCCTCACATTCACAAGTTGTGATTAATACACGTCTTGTCAGAGCTGAAGGAAGGGTTTGGCAATCAGATAAATCTGTGCCGGGACCGAGGATTGAACCCCGGACCCCCAGCATAGAAGTCCGACACCTTATACTCCTAGACCACCAGGTCACCTATGTTTCAAGTTAAAGTTTTTAACTACATACAACTTATATATTTGAGGGTGCACTATCTGAACCGACCGATTACATCAGCACGCGACTTACAAACTAACATAAATCTATAAGACACAACACCCAGCCCCCGGCTGAATTAACCATCACCGTGAAAGGAAAAACCCTCATCTCACTGATTATAAATATTTCGGCCACGACGGGAATCGAACCCGGGACCCTTAAATCAGTGGGCAGACAAACTACAGACTGAATTAAGGTGTACTAATTACTACCAGAATTTGGGATTGTAGTCCCTTGGAAAGGGACAAGCTCTAATGTCTACATGGTTTTTGCGTATAACCCGAACGGGTAGTAAGACGCGGTGCTAATAATAATAATAATACATGGTGTTACATGGGGGGGTAAGGTGGGTGGGTTCATCACAGTGTTACGTGACACAGATATTATTAGATTTTAATGTTGAAAAAAATAGTATTGTTCACGTATTCATCGTTGGTAAACATACTTAAAGATAACTTATGATTCTAAGTAATATTAAATATGAGTTTATTTTGTTGTTGTGACAAAAGATTCCCTGTGAAGTGCTATTTACTCTTGATGTGAAAAGCTACAGAACACAGGTTGGAGGGAGGGGAGGGTTGAACTCTAAATGTCCACATGGTGTGAAACAAGACAGTCAATATATCGCAGGAAGAATACGATAACCCCGGTGAGGTATGGACAAAGTTTGACTGCAAGACATTATGGGATTACTCTACTTCAATACGGATGTGACGTTTCTGGCAGACGTCTTTGAGAACCTTCTAGAGCCCTGCATGACAGCACTATTATAGACTTGATCCAGGGTGGTCCATTACTGCCGCGTAGTATCGAATGATTAGATTATGCAACCTTTGGCACAACTAAGGTTGGCGGGTCCCATTCGCGTGAAATGTAGGGGCACACTAACTTATTTATTGCTTTCTTTAGTGCCTCTTATTGACTTGTTAGGTCTATATCAGGCCTGCCCAACCCGTAGCTCGCGGGCAACATGCTGCACGCGAGATTGTTTAAAATGCCCGCCAGGTCATATCTCATTGAAAAATAGAGTGAATGATAACAACTTCTGGAATTTAGTCTTGCCTGACCAGTACCCTATTCTAAGACGCATATCATTAACGGTGAGTGTATGTTTTGTACTGCCTACTTAAATGAATCAGGGGTTTCAACCATTAAAATAATTAATCATAGTATAGACTATAAATAACTGATAAACATTTAAATGACTACATGAAAGTGTCTCTTACCAAATACACTCCAAACTACAACTTGCTGGCTGGCTTCTGTGCCAAATATTGCAATGAACTCTGGTAAGGTGAACTATTTTCAGAGCTGAAAAATAAACATCTTGTGACATTTTTTTGGAACTGAATTGAATTTTGAATATATTTTTTTTTGGTCATTTGTGTATTGTTGTTTTGTACACTTTTATAGTTCATTAACACTTAAATGGTAGCCTGTGTAATTTTCTTTAGTTCAGTAAAAAAAATTCCTCACACTGATATGTACACTTATGTATTTTAGTATTAGTTAGGTAGGGCTTACTAATCTTTGTCTTTAAACATTCACGTTACAACATTTTATATATTTTTTCGTTGCCCTCGGACACAACATTTTGTTGAAGTAGCCCTCACTACATTCAAGGTTGGACAGTCCTGGTCTAGATAATATGTTAAAGACCAAGTATTACAAAAAAAGTACCAATCCGCTCCTTTACACCCTTCTCGCTCGTGCACAACTAACTTGCTACTTTTATCACCAAAATAATTAATTACTTTATTTAAGAATGGTAATCTGGCGATGTCTTAGGTTCTATGCTGGGGTTCAGGGGTTCAATAATAATGATAATAATAATAATAATAATAATAAAATAATAATAAATAATACTTTATTTAAAAGATAAGGATGAGAAAGTTAGCATAGAGAAAATTCACTCTATTGGGCAGGAGAGAAGATGAGATTTAAGCACACCCAATGTAACAGGTAAAGATTCGAACCTACACCTCTCCCGTCACAGGCAAACTATTATTATTATTATTATTATTATTATTATTATTATTAGCACCCGTTCGGGTTATACGCATTTACGCTAATGTGTAATGGTAGGGTGATTGTGAGATGAAATGAAGGACCTACAGTGTAACGTGGAATCCGAACCACGGTGGAGGCCTGGCATTCCCCACATTCACAAGATGTCTTGTCAGAGGTGAAGGAAGGGTTTGGTAATCAGATAAATCTGTGCCGGGACCGAGGATTGAACCCCGGCCGCCAGCACAGAAGTCTTGAACCTTACCCCTAGACCGCCAGGTCACCTTTGGCAATTTATTAAATCGCGAGATTGACATGTTAGACCGCACAGTCACTGGCGTGGGTTGTAATAATCTTTAAAAAGTTATATATTTAATCTATGGGAGATTTGTGTGTTTACAACAAATCGCGTTCATACAAGTTATATATTTAATGTTCGGCACGTTTTCTCACTTGGTAGCGTGCATGCTTACAGATTACCGAGCTAAGAGTTCCGGGATCGAATCCTGACGTGGATAAAATATTTGTTTCTAACTCTTCTTGAGTCAACAACGCGAAGGTTCGCTTGATGTAATTTTTATCCATCCGGAGCTGGGCACGCACTCGGCTCTTTTGCCGGTTAGTGCTGCTTACTCCATCTGGTAGAAATTCCATGCACTAGGAGAGTTCAGGAAGTGTTGCCTTCCTCGCTTAATATCTATAAGCGGGCGTGAATGAGCCTACCGATTTTGCTTAAAAGGTATTTTCACATACCTTTCAGGGTTCTTTTAGATGCCACAGTCGACATGGGATCAACATTTTTACTTCCCCTCCGAAAGAAGTTGTGCTACGGATTTTTATCGCTCAAGAAAAATTCAGCTCGGTTTTGACCCACGAACACAAAGCTATGAGGCGAGCACTTTACCCCAAGACCACCAAGGTCAACCTAAAATATCTATCATTGAGTAAATTGATGCATCGCCTTTCACATTGAGGAATGGAGCGCTGGAAAACTTCATGTGTTTGTTCAAGAATAAAGTCAATCGGTTCTGAAAGTGCTCATCAATTACCTCTTGTAGATTTATTTACTCAGCTATATTAAATCTTCGATGACGTTGTTTTGTTAGGTGGTGGTATTGTTATTTAAACTCGGATAAATGATCAGCAGCAAAGCTATATACACACGTAACTGCTGAATCGCTGAGAGACAGTCACTATTGTTTGTCTAGTCCTGCGAGCGGTGATGAAGGTCAACACCAGAACAAATACACACTTGCCAAAAGAACAAGAAAAATTAACATATTTATCTTTGAAAGTCTAGAAAATAAAGATTAGCTTAATAGTTTTTGGTCGTACTAGGGTTGGTTCAACTATCTTACAACATGATTTCTCATTCCCTCTACAGGCAAATGTTAGCACCATTTTTTACAATTCTTCTTCTTTACATAGATCGCTTGTATTAAATTGGTATGGCGGTCTAGGGTTAAGGTGTCGGACTTCTGTGCTGGAGTCCGGGGTTTAATCCTCGGTCTCCAGCACAGATTTATCTGATTACCAAACCCTTCCTTCACCTCTGACAAGACATCTTGTGAATGTGGGGAATGCCAGGCCTCCACCGTGGTTCGGATTCCACGTTAAACTGTAGGTCCTCCATTTCATCTCACAATCACCCTACCATTACACATTAGCGTAAGTGCGTATAACCCGAACGGGTAGTAAGACGCGGTGCGAATAGTAACAATAGTAATAATAATAATAATGATTAAATTGGTCGCTGACGCCAAAAGCAAGCCATTGGTAACATAACACCTCCCCCACCAAAAAATAACGGTATACCATAATCTAATAATACTAATAATAATACTTAGCATCGCATCTTACTGCCCCTTTGGGTTATACGCTTAAATACTAATCACGCTAATGGGTTAGGAATTGAGAAGGTGGAATATAGAGGAAGTGAAACCGCAATTGCGTGAAGGGAGAGTGGAAAACCATTTAGGAAAAATCACCCCGAGTGAAATTCAAACCTCGATCTCCCCGTCCTCGGCAGTCTAGCTCAACACGAAACGAAACACAATCGCTACATTAGGCGCTTTTAATGTGATTCACTGATCTGATACTTTTACCGGAAAATGTTTATCTCTGTGCAGAAATATTTTTTTTCATACACTGCGTTTTACTAATTGTTCAGATTATATAAGTATATGTACTTCCTTCGCTAATATTCTAGGGATGGGAAAGGTTGAATTTAGATGAATTGTGCACGCGTTTACGTGGAAGGAGAGCGGAAAACTATCTAATTATAAACCACTCTCAGTACACCCGACTGATATTCAAATCCTGCTCTCTCCGTCATCGGAAGTACAGTCTATAGCGAGAGTAAATCTTTAGACCGTTTGAAGTACTGCTAAACAAAAAATATTAGCACATCTAGATTCGAACCAAGGTGTGTTTAGAGGTGGTTTTCTTCATTATCGAGGCCGAATGGTAACCGGTATGGTATGCAATGCAGTCCGGTGCAATAATGGGCCGAAGGCTAACTCTCTTTAGGCCTTTGAATAGTGGGTACGTGTCTGATAATGAATCCCGTCCTACACGGACCCTTCCAACCGATGGACTGTTATCAACAAGGAGGGAAGTTGACCTTCTGTACGTCACGTCTGTAAATGTTCACCGCATTGAGAGTAACCCCCCCGTGTCCTCTCTCTCCCCCCAGCTTTGCGGTTTAGCGCTCTCTGCTTGATGGCCTGGATGACGTTTTATGGGCCGACCACCTCCGACGTCGTAGACCTTATCACATCCCAGTGTGTGGTGGTGCACTTGTGCCGGCAGCCATCTTGTATTTCCCTGATGTCTTCAACCGCAGAGGGGATTGGGGCGACCGTCGTGAGCTAATGTAGGCCAATATCCAAGTATTCACACAGAAGTCCTTTTAAAGTCAAAAGAGCCGTGGTAGTGGTCGAGAACGTTTAGGCGTTATCCGGGCCGTACCAGGAAATTATATTTTAGAAGAATGGGGTACACTGCTTGCTGTGATTCGGGGGGAATTCCCCACAACAGGGGATGGCAAAGAATTCGTTTGAACATTTAAGTCCATCGTGAATAAATTTTAAAGTTGTTAGGCACAAAATTGGGGTTGTGTTATTAGCACCGCGTCCTACTACCCGTTCGGGTTATCCGCACTTAGGTTAATGTGTAATGGTAGGGTGATTGTGAGATGAAATGGAGGACCTACAGTTTAACGTGGAATCCGAACCACGGTGGAGGCCTTGGGATTGTAGATGCTATGAGTGTTATATGACTCCAGTAAGATTCTAAACCTTGATTTTCATAGGGATCCCAATTTCGACCACCAACATTGATTGACGTTTATATTTACATAACTAATTAAACGGACTAAGAATGTAAATACAATTGTAATATGTTATTTCCGTCATTGTGGCAGAATGAGTTTCCACTTTTCTAGTAAGAGTCTTTTTTTATGAAATTCAGACTTTAGCTTAGCCATTGAATAAGAATACAAATATAATACTTTTGTGCGGACGGGAGCTTAACCCCCAAAATATCCTGGTATTCTTCAAATTCCATTTAACCAAACTTTTCGGGGGTAGGCCATATATAAGTCTTCTTTGTGTTAAGCCTGAAGAAACCTTTTAACCCGCACCGGTGACCACTCGGTCTAAATGTCAAGTTCATTTAGTCTTGTTTGCAGGTTATTGGAAGATCCTGACCGGATGTACCAAGGGCACACAGACTTTTCTGTGACCAAGGGTTATTTTAATTAAATGGCTTCCCACTCTCTCCCTTCAGGAAAATGTGATATATCCGCCTAGGTCACAAACAAGCGAGAAACAGACTTTCAACCTTACAGGGTTTTCACTGCGCTCCTTTTGCCAGCTTGAGTCCTTCAACACTGGGCTTCGCTAGTGTCACTGCTGTGTGATGATAGGACTGACCGCAGCGATCCTAGTGTTGAAGGACTCAAGCTTCCAAAAGGAGCGCAACCATTTTAACCTGGAGGTTGGGTGTCTGGGTATATTATTAGTCTGTGACCTAGGCCTGCAACACAAAATGGTTCTAAGACGCAATTAAAAAATAAATATTTTTAAAGATATATTATCTAAAAAAATACAATATAGTCTCTGCAACATTTTAAAAGAACACGTGTCAATATTGATCTTGCAGCTGTTGAAATTGAGAACATCTGCAGAACACATGGCTTGTCGCATAACGGATGAGAGTAGATTCAGTGAGTTTATGAACTGTAAGATGAGGCTCTTTTTAAGGCGACCAGACTATATAAAGACATAGATTTGAACATTTATAATTGAAAGTTTTTCCGACATTTTTAATATAACGCATCCCCATTGGTGAGTATGCGGACTAAACGTCAAGTTTATCTAGTCTGATTTGGGAGTAACAGAGAGGTTGGAGTTCAAATCTCGGTCGAGGACACGAAAATGAAGGTGGTTTTTCATAAGTTTTTCCTCATTCTTTCCCCATGAAAATAATGGCAAATTTCCTCTAAATTATATACCTTCCTCATGTGACGTCGCCCTTACTCTTCCTAGAAGACTAAGGCTGGCGCACAATAAGAAAACTAAACTAAAAATAACAAGGTAGCAGGATTTGCAGAGGGCGGTGAGAAAATGCAAGATACAAGTAAACAGCCTGTTTACGTATAATGTCCTTGACTTGTACTCAAAAATATTTAGGACGCCAAGAAGGATAACAAAGGCAGAAAACTAAATTATGACGAAATGTTTCAAAAAATAACATGGTGTAGTTTTATTGATGTTAACAAAAAATTTGAATAGGATACATAAAATGGAAAATGAGTTATTCATACAATGTACAGTTTAGAGAGGCTATTTGTATATGATAGTAATATAAAAAAAAATAAACAATGGACTCTACAGGCCCGCAAGGCTAATGAGTTAAATTACGGAGATATTTACTATACAAAATATGGTCGTCGAAAACAAATTTACTCATTCCGAGTGATAACATTGAATTTTTGCCATATGGGCCAAAAGGTTAAACGGAGCCAGTGATATCATTACTGAAACTCATTGAAAACATTGAAAACATTGAAAACTTCCATTTGCCTGGTTAACCGAGTTTACCATAAACATTATACGGAAATACCGCATTTGATACCTTCTAAAACATACGACCAATTTGTACTTTAAATATTTGTAACTGTTCTAACTTGACTTTTGAAAAGTTACGTACATCAGACTTATTTACATTTCAAAAGATTCTATATTAACATTATGAATGTTACGTGGTGACTCTACATCTGACAATTTAGAACTGCAAAAGATTCGACCTTAACATTTTGAAAATTACATAAAGTTTATACCTCTGACATGTTTATACTCCACAAGAATTTAAGTTAGCTCTTTGAAAGTTACGTGGTAACTCTACCACGGACAAATTAATACTTTGAAAGATTCGTACTTAACATCTTAAATGTTACGTGGTGACTCTACACCTGACAAATTTAAACTGCAACATATTTGAACTTAACATATTGAAAGTTACATAAAGTTTATACCTCTGACAAGTTTATACTCAAAAAAGATTCTAAGTTAACATTTTGAATGTTACGTGGTAACTCTACATCTGACAAATTAATACTTTGAAAAGATTCGTACTTAACATTTTAAATGTTACGTGGTGACTCTACACCTGACAAATTTAAACTGCGACATATTTGAATTTAACATATTTAAATAATATCTGTTGAAGAGTTTTATTCGTACCTAAATAAACCCAAGGAATGTCCAAGGGGCGGCCCTGCCGAGAGAAGTGAAGTCCTCACGGACAATCCAAGCATATATATGATTATACCAGCTCAGAGAGGGGGATAAGGGGTGACTATAAACATAGGGAAAACAAAACACATGACGGGAGGGAGGGGATAGATTGTATCAAACGTGGGGCAAAATGAACATTCTGGACATATTATACATTTACGGCGCATGCTCACCACACACCCCTTCACACCCCGCCACGGGGGAATAGAGCATTGCATTTTACTATTTCAGTGTTTATGGTGCGTTCAGACGAACAATGATTTTTGTGGAAGGAGGACGCCGTTATTCTTTCGTGTGATAACCAGTCAGTCGGGGCAGCACAGTGGGGGACATTTTAGGTGAGTTTCTTGAACTTAGACTTTTTCTTGGAGCATTTGTTCCAATAAATGCTACACTCATCCCTACCTTCTTAGCGTTATTAATTGAGAAAATATTCGCTTCGGTGGCCGCATGGGTTAAGGTATCATTATGGCAATATACTAGACTGCGAATGTTGGGGAGATCAAGGTTTGATTCTGGTAGGGTGTACTAAGGGTGGTTTTCCCTAATTATTTTTCACTCTTACCCACGCAAATGTGAGTAATAATAATATTTAGCACCGCGTCTTATTACCCGTTCGGGTTATACGCTTTAAGTACTAATTACTCTAATGGATTAGGAATTAGGAAGGTTGAATTAGAGGAAGTGAACCCGCATTTGCGTGGAGGGAGAGTGGAAAACCATTTAGGAAAAACCACCCCCAGTTCACCCGAACGAGATTCGAACCTCGATCTCCCCGTCCTCAGCAGTCGAGCTCAACACGACTAGCGCGTTAGCCAACTACGCCACCGAGGCGGGTAAAATGTGAGTACACTTCCTCTAAATACAATCGTCCTAATTCGTAACACATTAGAATAATTGGTACTTAGACGTACAACCCGAACGGATAGTAAGACGAGTTGCTAAAAAAAAGGTTAATAAAAAACTGAAAATCCCTGACAGTAATTAAGACGCTATGCACTACACAATCATGAAATATAATACTCATCGCCGGATGATTGAAGCAAAGACCATCAGAACAATGAGGGGGATCAATCCATTTAACTGAGCTAGCAACACACACAGGATATTCGCACATGGGAGGCCCTGACGGTAGTCCACGTCAAATAAATTACTTCAACAGATGCGGCCTTCTTCGAATGAGCCAGCATCCAATGACATACAACTGCGTTATGTAAAACATGAATTCTGTGTTAGCGTTGAGATTAGATGAGTGGTTAAAACTCTTTGCTCTTGACTTGAAAGACCTTGGGTTTGGTCCCGACCCGTTGCACAGTGAATGGCTTATCCTCAATATTATTTCATATTCCACACACACGAATGTTTATAATTTGTTTTTTTAAACATACGCGTTTTATAATATTGCCTTAGGTTAAATGGCTTAGGTATTTCATAGTTTGTAATAATTATTTCCCGCATCGGTGGGCACGCCGACAAGGCTTCAGTCTCATTGTATATTTCCCTAGTAATTGGGAGGTCGAAATTCAAGTTTCAGTCAAGTGATCTGAGGTATTTACCCTTAAGTCCACAGTCCACGCAAATGTAAGCACAGTTCCTCCTCGTCTTTACTAATATGCATATCGGTGACCTGGCGGTCTAGGGGTAAGGTGTCAGCCTTCTGTGCTGGTGGCCGGGGTTCAATCCCCGGTCCCGGCACAGATTTATCTGATTACCAAACCCTTCCTTCACCTCTGACAAGACATCTTGTGAATGTGGGGAATGCCAGGCCTCCACCGTGGTTCGGATTCCACGTTAAATTCTAGGTCCTTCATTTCATCTCACAATCACCCTACCATTACACATTAGCGTAAGTGCGTACAACCCGAACGGGTAGTAAGACGCGGTGATAATAATAATAATAATAATAATAATATGCATATCGGATATAAAAAAAACACGCAGAGCACAGAAAAAAGCTTACGTGACGCTCAATGTACCCAGCAAGAATTCGAACCTCGTGGTACTTTAGTTTAACGCGACACTGTTCCCCCAACTTAACCCCCATGGGACTTGTCTCAAGTCCTGAACGGACCACTGTTCCCCCAACTTAACCCCCCTGGGACTTGTCTCAAGTCCTGAACGGACCACTGTTACCCCAACTTTATCACCCAGAGACTTGTTCATAATCCTAAGCCCCAGACAAGTATACACCAGATCCTAAGTCTTAGCGAAGTTTCGTTAAGCTCCTTGAGCCAGGTTGAGTGTATCTACACTTGAGTTCGCTTGTGTCAATTCTCGGTGATTAAAGAACTTCAAAATGTACAGTTGTTAAACAACTCACTTTTAACATGTACGTCATAAAGGGACCATTGCAATCGTAATGGGCAGTCTGCATAAGCTCTTTTTGAGATAGAATATATGAAGAGGAGGATGGGTCGCTACCTGAACCTAGCTATATGGAATCTCCACATATCTAGTTTCAACCAGATCGGTAAAATAGTTTGAGCTCCAGCCTGAGGTGTACAGACAGACGGCATTACGAAAACAAATTTTGGTTTCAGGTCATGAAACGTAGACATTAATCAAAATCTCGAGTTAATTTTTTTTTTTTTTACGATTACAATAATTTCTCTCCGAGGTATCGAGATAAAGTAAAAATCACTACTGGTAAGCTTTGACCTGGCCCCCACCAAAAATAAATATCACGCGCCACCACTGTTTAGCTGTCACCACCTACTGCCTCTACGTAATTTAGCAAACATATTTAAAAAAAATGTTGGAATCTTAAAAGCTAGAAACTGATAATTCCAGTGAGTGGGGATAAAAAATAAGAAGCTAAAGACGGGTTTACACGTGGCTAGTCAAGTGAGGACTGATCAGACTACCTGGTAGTTTTTTGTTTGTCGTGAGGACGTATCACATTCAAGTTCTGTACACACATACATACATACATACGAGTATTTTATGTCACTCCAGTTGTTCACACTAACGATATGATGATGACAAGAACACCGCACGGAACACGGACAGTAATCCACTCGTGCGCTCTCTGCCCGCGAGTGATTACAACCTGTTTAAAGTGAACTGGCAGCTTGACTGTGAAATACGAGTCTTTGCGTGGTGGGGGAAGGCAATTGCGATCGAAAATACATCTTTTAAATTTGCTTTGCTAGCTTGGGTGCCTTCCTTAAGTTGTATATTTGAGAGAAAGGGGGTAAGGGAATCGTATTTACTTACGAATAAAGGGGAGAGGTCAGATCCATCTTACGTTAAGGATTTTTTAATCAATGTTTATGGTAAATTAAAACATTTTTTTTCCAATAGAATTTTGAAATGTTTTATTTATTGACTTACCCCACTTTAATCAGTAATTTTCGCTTTTTATAGACATAATTATTATTTAAATATATACTTCATATTTTGCACATATAGTTACAAAACAAATGGCAACTGACTGTTAGTTTTAATCTCAATAGGCCTAGTAATAATAATAATAATAATAATAATAAAACTATTCAATTAATCGAAATTTACCAAATCGTAAGCGATTACAATAGATAAAGGGGAGGTGGGAGGGTTGGTGGAAAAATTTGCGATCCCTTTCATGGAGGGAGAATCAAAAAATCATTTAAAGAAATGCCTTAATCTAATCACGGCCTTTTACTTCTCTAGATGCATTCTATTTGCCTTAGGGGCCATCCTTAAATTATGTAAGACATTTTTTTAATCATGATTTTCACAAATCATGTAAGGTCTCGTAAGATTTTTTATCCCCCCTTCTCTCTTACGTAATTTCTTACGATTTGGTAAATTAGATTATTTTAATAGTTAAATTAATTATTTTTAGACATAAGGATTGGTAATAAAGTAAGTGATATTCTAGTTATATTCTAGGAAAATTAGTGATTAAAGTCGGGTTAGTCAAATGAAAATGAAACATTTCAGAATTTTCTGCCAACTTTTAGATTTTGTCTCACTATAAACATTGATTTATAAAAAACCTTACGTAAGATGTATTCTGACCCCAATCTCCCCCCTTAGTAAGAAAACGTAAGAAAAACCCCAAAACCCTTACGTAATTTAAGGACAGCTCCTTACCTCTAATAGTAAATAATTATTAGTCGTTCACATAAGATAATAAGTAAATGTGGAAAGCCGAAGCAAACCAATCGCAAGATTGATGACGATGATAATGATGATTGTGAGACAAGTAGTTTGACGCAAGTAGCCAGTTGACTTGACTTGCCCCGAGTAAACCCGTCTTAACGGTGAAACCAATGAGTTAGAAATAGACGATAAGTGTTCATAAGCTACTGTACTTAGATTTAAATATGAAACGCTATACAGAGCGGTTGATCGTAGGTATATGAGAGTCTGATTTGATTATATATATAGTATATATATATATATTCCTTCAGGACCCAAGATCAAATCGGACTCTCATGTATATATATATATATACACACACATTATATATACAGTGACCTGCCTCGGTGGCGTAGTTGGCTAACGCGCTACTCGTGTTGAGATCGACTGCTGAGGACGAGGAGATCGAGGTTCGAATCTCGGTCGGGTGAACTGGGGGTGGTTTTTCTTAAATGGTTTTCCACTCTCCCTCCACGCAAATGCGGGTTCACTTCTTCTTATTCATCCTTCCCAATTCCTAATTCATGAGCGTACTTAAAGCGTATAACTCGAACGGGTAGTAAGACACGGTGCTAAATATTATTATTATATACAGTGGCGCACTCAGAATTTACTTTATGTAAGGAAAGGGGGTAGGTTTTTTGTGTGCATACAAAGCATATTATGCATCTTTTTGAAGGGGGGTGACCCCATATCTCAAAATGTTCCAAATTTAGACACTACTCATTGTTTCATGAAAAAAGGATGGAGAAAATGTAGTAATATGTTAAGGAATCAGTTTTATTTCAAAGACTATAACTGTTTAGACCCATCTATAAATTAGATAACTACGCTCGTATCGGTGGCCGCATGTTCTAAAGCGCCAATCTCGCATTAGACCGGGTTCCGGTGATGGAGTGTACGGAGTTCGAATATAGGATTATTTTTCCTAAATGGCATTCCACTCTACCTCTACGTAAATGCTGGTACGTTTCTTCTAAAACTATCCCTTTCTTATCCCTATGGATTTAAAGAAATTAATGTATGTTTATAACCTGAACGGGCACTTAAGACACGGTTAAAATAAATGTTACGACACAATCTTACTAATTTGCTAATATTTCTTGTGAAGAAAATTGAAAAAAAATGTTATTTATTCAACTAATCTTAAATGATTTATATTTATATTTATAAAAATATACTGTAGTATCATTTATTATGACAATTATTTCTAGATACCCATTTTGAAATAATTCTTATAGGCAATTTTTGAAATATTACAAATTTTCTAAAATTTGTCATAAATAAACAACCTTTAAATTAATTTATTAAAATAGACCGACACACATAATTTATTATTATGGAAAATAGTCTCCAAAATCCAATTTTAAACAAAATCGTTAAAGCTTCTTTCTAAAATCAGTCATCAGTAAACTACTATTTAATGATTTTTTTCAACAAAAACAAATATATATATATATATATAAAATTATATATAATGCAAAAATCTTAACAAATACCCATTTTGAGCAAATCGCTAGATCCATTGCTTCCTATGGGTGCGCCAATGTGTGTGTGTGTGTGTGTGTGTGTGTGTGTGTATATATATATATACTAAATAATTAATTGCATGCTTATTCATATTTCTATTTATTTAGTCTAAACGCTAGGGCTAGGTATGTAATATCAGGTTTGATGTCTAAGGTAAAATTAGTTTGTAAGCTGTTCGTTGATTTAATTTGTGTGTTAAGAAATTGCACGGTTAATACTGATCAACATATACCTTAGCCTAGTTGATAGAGATAAGAGTCATGGGTTCAGATCTAAGTTAGTTTATAAACCCTTTGCTGATATAGTTAATCGGTTCAGAAAGTAGGTTAAATACCTCAATTAAATAAATAGATAAAAATTTGACAGCGAATAACAAACATTGTTAGCCAGTAGTTGAATGCGCCTGTACACTTATTATCTTCAGATGTCCTTCAATTTCCAACCTGTTTTTGCAGCACTTACACAATAAAATGGCAAATAGGGTGTAAGTTTTAATTGAGCTTTTTATTTAAAAAAATCACATAAATATTATCATTCAATATAAACCTTATACTTTTTAAGTTTCCTTGTTTCAACAACTGGTCTATGAAATATAATTTACCATCTTAATTCTTAGTAAAATATCAAATACGTTTTTGTTGAGTCTCTCTTCTTTGGTACTTAGGTCCACATTTAAATTATATTCAATATCTTAGCGTAAACACATATTTAAACCACACATTTTAGAATTTAAATTTATTATTACCTGCTTCGGTGGCCACGTGGTCTAAGGCGTCACTCTCGTTTTAAACTAAACTGCCGATGATAGGGAGATCGGAGTTAGAATCTAGTTTGGGTGTACAGATATAATTGGCTGTACACTTTCTCTCCACGCAAATGTGGGTACACTTCCTCTAAATTCAACCTCCCTCATCCCTATCTCACTAGTGTAATAAGTACATTTGCATATAACCTGAATAGGTAGTAAAACACGGTGCTAAGAAAAATATTTATGGAGAAAATACAATTGGTTTATCGATTTGCTGTACCATGATCTACATGGTTGCGCAACAACAGCGAAATAACGTTTTAAACTAATATTTTGTATTCCCGTTAAATGGGACTATCTTGATGGATTTGGATAAAAGTAACATGTATAAAAATTGAATTCATAATGAAATCCTCCCCAAAATAACTGATTCATTAATATAACATTCTTAGGGTGTTAAGATATTATGTTTCAAAACACAATCTATATTCATCAGTAGCTATAATCCAATTTTCATAGTAAGGGCTTTATCTTAGTGCTAGAAAAGTTACTCTACTCACTTTCACGTGTTCACTTGTCAAGTCATGTGATCAGCAGCTGTCACTTTTGATAGATATTATCAATACCTATAAAGTAACAACTAATTAAATAGTAAAACTGTATCATGCTTGGCCGCAAAAAACATGTATGTATTTTTTTTATAAGGCCTTTCTTACGAAAATTAAAGTGTACCCTTTATTTTGAGTGGCAAAGTAGATTACATTATTTATTTCACACCACGAATCATCGGCCATGAAAACAAGTAGCTTTCATATTGTTTACTCGCCACATATTTGTTTTTCTCTCCTACTAATAAATAGTTGCAATTTATTCTAGTCGCCACTGTTAAACAACCGATAAATAATTTGGTGTTATTTATACTAATGTGCCTTCTTTCTCGGGACTTTTTGTTGACACGCGTTCTCCTTCTATTCTTGGAGAAACTAGTCATTAGCTATTAAAATCTATTGTTTCAAGATTATTATTATTATTAGCACCGCGTCTTACTACCCGTTCGGGTTATACGCACTTACGCTAATGTGTAATGGTAGGGTGATTGTGAGATGAAATGGAGGGCCTACACTTTAACTTGGAATCCGAACCACGGTGGAGGCCTGGCATTCCACACATTCTATTAATAATAATATTTAGCACCGCGTCTTACTACCCGTTCGGGTTATACGCTTTTAAGTACTAATTACTCTAATGGATTAGGAATTGGGAAGGTTTAATCAGAGGAAATGAACCCGCATTTGCGTGGAGGGAGAGTGGGAAACCATTTAGGAAAAGCCATCCACCAGTTCACCCGACCGAGATTCGAACCTCGATCTCCCCGTCCTCAGCAGTAGAGCTCAACACGACAAGCGTGTTAGCCAACTACGCCACATTCTATTGTTTCAAGACCCGCCTCGGTGGCGTAGTTGGCTAACGCGCTAGTCGTGTTGAGCCCTACTGCTGAGGACGTGGAGATTGAGGTTCGAATCTCGGTCGGGTGAACTGAGGGTGGTTTTTCCTCAATTGTTTTCCACTCTCTCTCCACGCAAATGCGGGTTCACTTCCTCTAATTCAACCTTCCCAATTCCTAATTCATTAGCGTAATTAGTACTTAAAGCGTATAACACCTAACGGGTAGTAAGACGCGGTGCTAATATTATTATTATTGTTGTTTCAAGAGAGTGCACAGAAGTTCAGGAATAGAGTGAAGGATGTGAAGATATTGCCAGGGGCCGGCATCGATTCGGACCACAGCCTGCGGGCGGCGTACATTGAAACAAGACTGAAGAGGATCAGGAAGATGAGCATGAGAAAACCGAGGTGGGAACTAGACAAACTAAGAAGCAATAGTTTCTTAAGGTGCTAAATGACCATTTTGGAAAAGTGAAAGAGGACTGCACAAAAGCCCTGAGTAGCACCAGAAATGCTTCACAAAATGGAAGCAAGAAGGAAATAGAAAACCGTCAACAAAGAAGATTATATGAGGCTAAACAACGAGCTAAGGACAGAAACAGACAAAGCGAGGGAAGATTATATAGCCTGGAGATTGTACTTACTTTGTAGATTGGGAAATGCTTGCTTCCCCTCTTAATAAGAATTAATTCTACCTTGGGCATACTGTAAGGATAAGCGAACGTTCACCTAGACTTATACTGAACGGAAGTCTGCTGGTAGTTTATTGTATTAATCTACAATTATTAATATTTATGTACTATGCAATGTTCAATACACCTGATTACAATTCCTTATAGTTGAATTGAAGGGACCCAATTCACCAATTTTTCACTTAAAAAGTGCCCCAAAAATACTATTTTTTAAAACTAAATACCATGTTTAGGCTCTAGTGTGATATATTCACATATTTAGAGTAAATATTGATTTTTGTGATACTTTTTAACTTAATATTTCTATACACTTACAATAACACAAGAACCACAAACCAACTTAATCTAGAGCAGTTCACCGGATATTAACTATTAGGAATGAAAGAAGAATACCAAAACCATTAATAAATATCTCCAACATCATCATCCAGAATTAAATCAGGGCTCTCAAGACGTGTGGTTGATGGCTCTAACGGAGCCAGTCTTAGGCCCTAAGGGGGCCCCACCTCTCAGTAAGAGGGAAATTGACGCTCCGGCATTTAGCTCTAATATAATTCTACTATGTATTATTTCAAAATATGGCCCACGCCAAAATAAAGTCGAGAGATTCCCTTCCCTTCTTCTAAAATAGTGATTTTTCTCTAGTCTCACAACAGGAAGTTATAATATGTTTGAGAACAAGAAGCGAGCTTTCCTCTTACCTAAAGATACAAAGTTCGTAGTTTTATTTCCCCTCCTTATTGACATGGCAAAGGTTAAGCAAATGGCGAAAGGGAGTATAAGCTTAAATTTAATAGAAAAGTTGTTCTAGGGGGAAAAAACCACACCATTGTATTTTACGCCGTGTAGCCTGACAGCGATTGATTCTTTCTCACCGACCGAGGTGGTCGCCTTAAGGCGGGGCTGTAGGGGGCGCGATAAAAGGCTAGTTTTTTTTAATCAAACATATTTTTGGTCCAAAGAAATCAAATGTTGTTTCAGTAGAAACACAAGTTAACCTTCTTCCCATGGTGACCTCAACAGTTGTTATTATTAGCATCGCGTCTTACTACCCGTTCGGGTTATACGCACTTAACGCTAATGTGTAATGGTAGGGTGATTGTGAGATGAAATGGAGGACCTACAAGAAATGGAGGACCTACAGTTTAACGTGGAATCCGAACAACGGTGGAGGCCTGGCATTCCCCACATTCACAAGATGTCTTGTCAGAGATGAAGGAAGGGTTTGGTAATTAGATAAATCTGTGCTGGGACCGAGTATTGAACCCGGATCCACAGCACAGAAACTGACCTCAACAGTTGTTGAATATCTGTCAAGGATGTCCTGGAATTGAATGACAAGCTTTTTTCTCTTTATTTAAAAAGTTTGTCATCTAATACCGCTCTGCTCATTAACAGTTATTCAAAAACTGTTGATAACACCATGTGAAGAAAATTAAACTTTATGTTCATACTGGAGAATTATTTTATTAAATTTGTTTAATAAAAAAGTTTCACTAAAAACTGCGCAAACACTTATATTTTCTCATGTCCCCTACATCCCCACCTTAACAGTTTCCTGGGGGCGGCCATAATATAATGATACATGTATTTCCTTCCAGCAAGCAATTTGTGGGCTTCGTTTATATTCCATCAAATAGAATCGTCAACAGGAATTTCTTCAAGCACTTTGTGGTCACGTAAGACACTTATAATCTGTTCTTGACAAAAAAAAGGTATATTAGCCGTATCCTCACTTACCTAACTGCTCTATTAGTCCCTGAAAACTACTTTTGTCTGCGAGGGTGTGCTGCGCCAAGCGAAATGTGGCAATATTAATTGAGGAACACTAATAGTTGTAATCACCTTGAGCTTAGGAAAAAAAATAATTCCTTGACAATAATACAAATAATAATAAAACAAAAATAAAGAATTAGCCTTTCACAAAAGTTAGGTTAAGTAGGCGTGCCACAAAGTAAAAGTTTTTCGTGTTGTATTTGGTTTTAAAATCAAAACGCCATTAGCGAGGCCTGTGCTGTCCATCATGAGTTCGTTGCCTTAGGGCAACACCGTCCTAACTAACTCGGGAGGCTGTTTTTAATAGAAGACATTTATTACAGCTCTTAGTTACCTAGCTAGATGAAACCAGGAATCCGTATTGGTTTCCCCCCCCCCCCCC
>CABEEJ010000445.1:51369-170265 GCA_901482245.1 Timema douglasi
TCAAAAATGGTTCTCCACACTCCCTACACGCAAATACACTTGCTCTAAATATAACCTCCCCCAATCCCTAAAACCGTTAGTGTAATTAGGACATGAGTGTTTAACCCGAACGGTTAGTAAGACGTGTTGCTAAAAACCAGTTTGGCAACACTGCTGTGACCCACAGCCTTTCCCCCCACAAGAGTCGACTCCGCTCCTCGAACACAGCGAGCAATACGTCATAAGACCGGAGACCAGTGTTGGATTGGGAGGAAACGACCACGATGCGGATGTTTTAAATTACTGGTTTTTTTACACACTAATTGATGTTTTAGGGTTTAAATTTTTTTTTATTGCCATGTGTTTTCCGCCATTGTGGCTGAGACCTAGGGCATTTTAGTTTATCTACGTTGACGAGGCGGCCAGATTTTGAATGATTTTACACATTTAATTTTTACAGTTTTTAATCCTTCCGCGTTGTTAAGAGTGCATTTTCTCTAATTCACCCTCCTCATCTCTAACCTCTAGATTAAATAGTTGATCACTTTTTTAAGTTTATTTTAGCAGTGCATCTTGCTACCCTTCAGGTTAGACGCTTATGTACTAATTACGCTAATTGTCTTAAGGATTAGGAATGTTATACTTAGAGGGGTGACCTGGCGGTCTAGGGGTATGGTGTCAGACTTCTGTGCTGGCGGCCGGGGTTCAATCCCAGGTCCCGGCACAGATTTATCTGATTACCAAACCCTTCCTTCACCTCTGACAAGACATCTTGTGAATGTGGGGAATGCCAGGCCTCCACCGTGGTTCGGAATCCACGTTAAACTGTAGGTCCTCCATTTCATCTCACAATCACCCTACCATTACACATTAGCATAAGTGCGTATAACCCGAACGGGTAGTAAGACGCGGTGCTAATAATAATAATAATAATATACTTAGAGGAAGTGTTCACATTTGCGTGAAGGGAGAGTTGGAAAACAATATCTTTTAAAAGTTGAATGACCCTAACCAGGAGTGTACTGGCAGGTTACAAATATGATATATATATTACAGCCCAAATGGGAAATTGACCATTTCATTAATTGGATAAAGTCCTGCCCATTCCATTAACTGGTTTGGTCCAAAACTTTTCTCGTTTTAGAATGGAAGTTTAGGTTGAGCTAGTTTATAATAAATAATTTACATTCTTAGCTTAATATAATATCTGAAAACTAATTTCATATAAGATTTTAGTTGATAAGGCAGTAATTTCCATCTCTTGCTTTGGAACAAACCCAACGACAATACCCCAAACCAAATAATATATATATATATATATAAATATATATATTATAATGTATCATGATTATAACTGTAACTTATTATATAAAATAAATATTGATATAAATAATTTTTATACATCTATATATACTAAATAATGCATTAATATATTATTAGCCTGGTTATAATTTTAATCTATAGATTATATAGGATATATTATCTATTTAAATTAAATATAATAGTAAATTTATTATATTATTTTAAGCAGTATGAATATAAATACTTATTATATAATGAAAGCTCTTATTAAAAATGATAGATATATTTTATATTAAATTCTTACTATAGAATAATTTAGATAATTAAAATACTTTAAAAGCTTAGAAGGTTACACAAAAAAATACTTATCAAAACCATTCCTTTGGAGAAAAAAATACACTTTAAATAAAGTAAACGCTCACTTTTTGTTTGTGACTTGTTACTATTTTTGCCTGGTTTGCCTTGTTATGTTTAGACTTTAGGACCATTAATATTCCAATCAGTCATAAACAATTAATCAACTTGAGTTATTATTAGTGTAAGGTTATAATAACTATTCTAATAGCAAAAATATATTAACCTTTATGATTCAAAGGTCAATGTAAATATTTACGTTTAAAAAAAAAGTCTGTATAGTTTATCTTCCTTTTATCTGAGTGTGGGGATGCACATTTGTATATTTAAACTCCTTCTTATCTGTCCCCTCTTGGTATTTACGTCCAATATCCTGGAAGTGTGTGTCGGCCATGTTGACATTTTATGTCGACACGAGCGCGCACACGCTCTTATTTTCTTGTGGTGAGGATCCCACGAAAGATAGATAGTCGGGTGGCGAAGTGGGGGGGAGGGGGGGGGTGTCTTGGCCTACTACAACAACAGCCGACTTGAGTCCTCGCTGACCAACAAGTCTTGTCACGCGCTCGTCTTTCCTTCTTTGGAGACCACGTGGTACGACGTGCCCAGAAGCGTCCGCGTGGCAATGCCGATTATTGTCAAGACTGATATGTAGATTCGTCAATCTCTAAATCATTGTTTCAATACGTTACCTTTGTGGTATCCTTTTATAGCTCCCCTAGATTTAGTGACACCCCAAAAATGTCCTCGTAATCAGACGTTGTGAATTAAGAAAAGGGGGAGGGGGTAAGACGTTTTATTATTATTATTATTATTATTATTAGCACCGCGTCTTACTACCCGTTCGGGTTATACGCACTTACGCTGATGTGTAATGGTAGGGTGATTGTGAGATGAAATGGAAGACCTACAGTTTAACGTGGAATCCGAACCATGGTGGAGGCCTGGCATTCCCCACATTCACAAGATGTCTTGTCAGAGGTGAAGGAAGGGTTTGGTAATCAGATAAATCTGCCGGTACCGAGGTTTGAACCCCGGCCGCCGGCATATATATATATATTTTACATATATATATATATATATATATTTTACAAACATATATATATATATATTTTACAAACATTAATAACATTTAGCTATATTATTAATATTGGTATCGACATTATATGTCAAAAACTGCAAATCACATTACTTTACGTATGAATACATTAAATACATTTTTACGGTAGCACTCTCTCCTTACAATTTTTTTTATCTTTGGCTACCCTAATTATTCTTTTTTTAACGCAGTTTTTAAAATTAATTGATTTTTGTTAGGTGGCGTTCAATAACTACGTTAGCACCTCAGGGAAGAGGGGGGGGGGGTTGAGGGGCGGTTGAGCTTTGCCTATTTTTGCTGACCAGAGGCTTATGGGGTGTTAGAACAATATGTCCGTAAGATAGAGAGACGGACAGTAATGGCTGAGTTACCCACAATAATAAAATGTGTCGAGACGTGGATTCAAGGATGCTAGTCATCATATTAAAAGCAGTCATAAAGTTTTTTTTATAACTATAATAATTAATTTTTTCATTGGTAATATTTTTTTAATAATTTTAATTACGTGTAAATTAAAATATATTTTTTCATAATTTTACAAGATATATATATATATATATATATATATTTGCTTGTTTAGTACAATACAATACATTTAAATTTATTTTACAACAGTGTTTATTGAGGATTATTTCGCACCATTAATTTACACCTCTACGTTAGTAATTACCAGCAATTTATAAATTGTACAAAAAAATAATGTTTATTCCTATGACCTAATTAAAAAAAAAAAAGTTGACCAATATAATAATGTAAGCAAGATGGGTTAAGGAGGGTTGGGTGTTTGTTTATTTTTGCTTACAATTGGTATGGGGATTTCCAAAATTACAAAAAAAAATTGCTTACGTAATACTTGAACGCCCTCTTTAGATACATTTGTAAAACTTTGGTTTTTTGGGAGGGTGTGGTCATAAATGACGTTTGCTTTATACCGTGACCACATCTCTTTCGCTTCTTTTTGCCATATCTCCTCCACACGCACGCACACATTTAACTACGCATGTGAATTAATTAGATAGCGGTGTAGATAACGTGAAAAAAGAACAGTATTTTACAGTTTTTTATAGGCAAACATTTTTTACCAAACGAAATAAAATATTTATCCAATAGAAGCATAGAATTTAATATTATTCTCAAGGGGACTTCAAAAGTTCTTAAATATCTCGAAAGGGGTCTAGAATTTAATGGCAACTTTTTAACTTCATTTAAAAAGTTTGTCATCAAATCCCGCTATGCTCATGTCAGATATTCAACAACTGTTTGAGTTCATCGTGTGGATAAAGTTAAACTCTTTTTGTTTCTACTGTAATACTATTTGATTTATCTTGGTCAAAAAAAAAAGCGTCTTGGTATAAAAGTTGCAAAAACACTGCCTTTTTATCGCTTACCCAGCACTCCCCTCTTAATGTGTACTCCATTCCATCGACACCATAAGGTAGGCCTAATTGAACAACACAGGACTCCATCGCTTCCTCGCCAGATCAGATCCAGGTATATCGTCTCATAACATCTATTTGCAATATGTAAAAACTATCTTTCTAACTTCCCCACACCCTGTAAAATAGGTGCATTAATCAAACATTATTTAAACATTTTACAATCATAATGCATCAAGTTAATTTACTTAAGAAACCTGCTTCGGTGGCCGCATGACCTGAGGTGTCACTCTCGTAAGGGGGAGTACAAGTATTACGTAAGCACATTTTTGGCAATTTTTAACCCCTTCCCCACCTCTTGCTTACGTAAGACTTGTCGACTTTTTTTTTCCATTTGTTCACAGAAACAGTCATTCTTTTTCTCATGCAATTTTGCCTCTAGCCTGAACAGGCAGTAAGACGCGATTATAAAAAATTCCCGCAATTGATAAATTGCTGGAAATTATTAACCTAGAGGCGTAAATTAATATTTCGAAATAATTGACAGTTAACACTGGTATACAATGAATTTAAATTTATTAAACAGGTAAAATTAAAACAAGTTATAACATTCTAAAAGTTTAAAATTTTAATTTACTTTTAATTAAAGTTATAAAAATGCTTCTACACTTTTCCTCGTTTAGCCACTCAGCAGCCCGAAGTCCAAGTGGCTCGCGATGTACCCTCCCTCAATTTTCCCCGTCTTTCTATAGCTTACGTAAGCATTGTTCTGACCCTCCTACCCACTTGTCAGCAAAAATAAGTAAAGCTTGAACCCCCTCCCCTCTAAGTTGCTTACGTAATACTTTTACGTCCCCTAATAGACTAGACTGTCAAGGATAGGGGGATCAGGGTTCGAATACTGGTCGTGTGTAGTTAGGTTTTCCTAAATGGTTATACACTTTCCCTCAACGCAAATGCGAATACACTTCCTTTAAATTGAACCTTTATTATCCCTAGGTCATTAGTATAACCTGAACAGATAGTAAGACGTGGTGCTGAAAATATAAATAAGACTGTAGCTCCCGTTGATAAAGGTAAGCTATGTAATAAAAAAGTGTTTAGGACTTTATAATATATTTAGTGATCCACATTTTTCAGGAAACACCTATTTAATTTAAGAGGATAAGATGAGGGGAGTGACTTTCGATAATCCATACCAGCATTACTAATTGAGAGATATGGCGAGATACCACGATATGGAACAAGGGGGGGATAATAATATCAGCTGACCAGACCGGTAGTTGAACTCCCTTCTTTCCGAGGGAGGACTCGTCACACATTGACTTGTATACGGCCAGTTCTAGTTGTAACACAACTCAGTAGGGGGTAATATGGGAAACCTGGAAATGTCGGGGGATTTAAAACCATCAGTAAAACAAGGCAATTTTGTAGTTAATCAGGGAAACAATCTGTATATTTTATTGTCTAGGTTAGACAAATTTCTTCATTACATCTTATTTATACTTTTAAAAATAAATTAAGTCAATGTTTATTTATTTTTGAGTAAATTCCTTGTAACAATTGAAGTACTATTTTTTGGGTACTTGTTGCTCAGTAAAAAGCGAATTAGTTTATTTTCTAAAATGTTGTATACACTGTATAAATGTGTTCCAGTAAAACCCACCTCGGTGGCGTAGTTGGCTAACGCGCTTGTCGTGTTCAGCTCGACTGCTGAGGACGGGGAGATCGAGGTTCGAATCTTGGTCGGGTGAACTGGGGGTGGTTTTTCCTAAATGGTTTTCCNTCTCCCTCCACGCAAATGCGGGTTCATTTCCTCTAACTCAACCTTCCCAATTCCTAATCCATTAGCATAATTAGTACTTAAAGCGTATAAACCGAACGGGTAGTAAGACGCGGTGCTAAATATTATATATAAATATTGTTCCAGTAAACCTATCACCAACATACATCCTTTGGTTGGGACGATGTAACACATGTGGTGAGCGTGTCTTTATGACTTTCTGACTGCCCCCTCCTTCCCTGTTATATCTCTTGGACCAATCTACATATTGGATTGAAACACACATAACCACCCACCATGACCATTTCAGTTTTTATTTTTTATTTTATTTCGTCTCACGCCTCCCTAATAGTATAAATACAAGTTAAATCGGTGGCACTTAAAATGTAACAACGCGTTTAGTTAACACCCAACATTTCAAAAATAGCATGCATTTATTAGGGCTGATAGCAGTGGCGCACCCAAAAATAGGGTGAGGGCAATCTGGCCATTTTTTTTTCAGCCTCTCTGCTTCCTCTCCCCCCGGTCACCAATCTCCTCGCTTATTCCCTAGGTCGCAAATAATTTAATAAAAACTTTAAATCATATTAAGTAGAAGTAAAAGATAGAGCACTGAAGATGGTTGGTTTAGTACCACGTCTTACTACCCATTCGGGGCTATACGCTTGTAGATATGTTGAATATATGGACTAGTCTACATCTTAACAAGAGACCTACGACTTTGCAATGGTGTAGGACTACCTTTACCCCTAACATAACCATTTGTATAAAAGCACAGAGATAATAAAATCTACACATTGTTAAGCAAGGTCTTAAAACACCGACACTTGTAGAAAGTGAATGTGTTGTTCTCGAATAAAAAGCTTAACTGTACGTCACACAGACTAATTGGAAATATAAAAACAAAAGGAAGAGAGTAGTTTTTGTATGCGCTACTTTTTTTTTTGTCATGTCATTCAATGAATAATTGAGCTGACATTAATTTACTGGCTTATTACGCACTGTTTGTATATGTACGTCTGTGTTTGTGATAGTTAGGATAGAATAACAGCTACCACGGATTTAGATAGTGCCAACTTTATAAAATGCTTATTTAAAAAAAATATAAACATAAAAAAACGACTGTTGAAACACAATTTATCTTTATTACAGTTAACATTGAAGACCGGTTTAACAGTTTGTGTCAAATAACACTCTAGAAATGTATTTGAATTGTTAAATAAAGTCCAATTTATTTTATAGGAAGAACCTTATCTGACATAAAATTTCACGTATTCATTCGTCAGATCATATGATCTGCAGCTGTCACTTTTAATATATATCATAACCTATAAAATTATGGCAATAATATAGTAAAACAATAATTTTATCAATGTTGACTGCAAAAATATGTGTTTGTATTTTCGAAAAGGCCATTTTGTATGAATGTTGGACTATACGTAGGCTTTAGTTTGATACTCATAAATACGTATTGGTGGGAACGTGAATAAAAGCGTCACACTCGTCGGGTTTGCCACTGTCGGGGATGGTCGGGGCTCATATCCATCGGGGTGTGGGGAAATGTTTCGTCTTTCCCTAAATGTATTTACAGTCTCCCACTACCCAGATGCGGGTAAATTTCCTCTAAACTTTACCTTATTCCTACCTCATTATTGTTTATGTGTGGATAACCCAGACTGATAGTAAGGCGTGATGCACAAAATATGTATATATATTCTATAAATATAATCATGACATATATCTGTATATAGCCATATGTATTTATATACAGTAGTTGCATTTATTCATCCTAGTCATCATACATAGGAGAAAAATGAACGGAGTCAACTTTATTACTCGATCTAATCACATTTAAATTGTTTTGTGATTTGTGTGCAAACTTACTACTCAATACTTTTTTTTAGAGATCTCAACCACATTTTATAACGTCAAGAACCCTGTGTTAATAGCGCCTATACATTCACCGATTAACTTAAATTTATGCATAGATTTAAATTCTGTAACTATCAAAGAGAAAATGATAAAATAAAAATTTGAAACGATAAGATCCTAGAACACCCACACACACATATAATATATATACACAGCATGGTCTTCCTAATCCGAGCCTGACATTGTCAAAAAAGTTTAGATTATCAAAGGATGATAAAAACTATGCACAACAACTTTATTTTATGTTATTATTATTATTATTATTAGAAAATTGATTTTAATTTTTTTTAGAACCGCGTCTTACTACCCGTTTGGGCTATACATTTATATACTAATTACGCTAATGTTTTTAGGGATTAGGCAAAGATTAGGGAAAGATTACCCGCATTTTCTAAAGAGAAAAAAAATCGAGATAGAGCTGAAAATCATTTGTAAAAACCATTCTCAATATACCCGACTGAGATTCAAACCTCGATCTCCCCGTCATCGACAGTTTAGTCTACTGCCAGAGTAGGTCCTTAGACCATATGACCGCCGAAGCGGCTAATGTTTTATTGACTTGGTTTTGAAACACATTCCTGTATGTTCTAGGAATTTTTATATATATACAATTTTTATGACCTACCCACAGAATACTAGACTATCAAATATTTACTACCACACATGAAAATTACATTTTTGATTACCAGTTTTTTTATTTATTTACTTAGAGCAAAAGTATGGTAAAAGAAAGTTAATTCACTCACATAAATTTGTGGGAGCGCCTGCGAGTTATAGCTTTCCCAACACAGTACTGTACCTACCTTAGTATTACTTCTCGTTGTAAGGGGCTAAGAGGTGAATTAACCATTATTTGGACTGGTCTAATATGCATTAAAAATATTTTAATTCACTAGTATATAATTATAAATGTGAAATATTTCTAAATTGAAAAGGATTTTAAAATTGGTTTGAATACGCCAAGCACAATATATAATAACTATGAATCGGCTCGCACTGACTGCGTCGTCATATATTTTATTTAAATAAAGAACTGTCCTTGCACTGTGAATAGATCCAAAGTGATTTACGTTCTAGACTCTTGGGTAAATATTTGTGTTTTTACTTTCTCGCTATCTTAGAGGTAGAGAAAGTGTTGTGATTTTCAAAAAATCTAACTCAAAATTTTGATGAATCTCGACGTTTCATGACCCCCCGAATCCCAAAAAGTTGTTTTTGAATTTCCGTCTGTCTGTCTGTCCAACTAGAGCCTAAAATATTTTACCGATCGGGCTAAAACTTGGTATCAAGGGTTTTCATAGGGTTGCCCCGAGGGGTTTTTGGAATTTGATATCCAACCTTAAAATTAAAGGGTGCTTACTGAAGGGAAAAAATAGAAAAAGTCGATTTTCTCAAAATCTGCTTTAACGATTTTGATTAAATTTCATTTCTAAACGTTTATAAATATTCCAAACAAAATGGATTCTCTCAATATTACGGCAAAATGACTTTAAGGTCTTTGGCCCCCAAAACTATTTGAGAAATAAAATTACTTATCATTACAAATATGTAGATCTATTTATAATACACACATTTTATTCGAAACAAATTTTTATAAAACCAATAATTTTCAAGCTATACGCAAATATATATATTTTTTAACTTTCAGAACACTAAAGGTAAAGTATTAAAAAAAATCTAACCTGAAATGTTGATGGATGTTGACGTCTCATGAACCCCCCACCCCCCCGCCCCTCTACCCCCCGAACCCTACAAAGTGTTCTTTGCAATGCCTTCTGTCTGTGTGTCTGTTTAAACCTAAAATTAAGATTAGTTTAATAATGGGCAAAAAGAGAAAAAATCTATTTTCTCAAAATCGGCTCTAACGATTTTGATCAAAATACGTATCCAGACGTTGATTAAGATTATAAATAAACTGGCTATTTTCATTTTCCCATGAATATGACTTTTAGGGTACTTTACAGAAGCTGACATTTCCGTACCTCCACAACTATTTGAGATAGTAAATAACTTACCATTGCACAATTGTAGGACTATTAAAAATAAAAAACCTTTATATGAAATATATTTTTATAAAACCAACAGTTTCTAAGATATTGGTAAATATATTAATGCAATTTTGTGAGCTTTAGTTGTAAAGAGATACTACTTAAGTTTAAAATTTAAAACCGTGACTCAATGTTTTGCATAAAAAATGTTTTGCATGAATATAGTGCAATTTACGCTTGGGTTTGCTAGTGTATATTACGAGTTTTTGGTAAATATCTCAATTTTTAAACAATAGAGCGAGAAAGTCCGTGCAGAGTTCCGTACCATTTATTTGTTATTTTGTTTCACATATCTTAGGAGTTATAAATAAATTATTGTTATAGAGACATAATAGGTAAAAAAAGAACATTGCTTTTAACCAAAATGCGGTGCACCGTACAATTTTATTTTGTTTGTACAACATTTTCATATATCTTTATTTTACTTTACAAAACATAAGGCTGTACAAATTAAGTAAAGTTTACTTAGAATTATATTTTTTTTTATAACTAATGCCATATAATTATGACCTTATGTTTTGGTACATTCAGTTTCTACTACTGGTTATTAGTGACTTAAATTACTTTATGCAAATAATTAAGAGAAGGAAGCCAATATTCTTAAAAATACACCATCGATAGCCGCTTATTTATTCCTGCCAACGTTTTTGATAAATTATGTGTAATTTATTTCAGCTGTAATTTTCTTTTACTAAAAAGCAAGATTTTTTCCCCCATGGATCCAAGTTTTGCTACGCATCCGGCCTTAACCATTCGGGATTTGAACCTTACCCATAGCAAACATAATAGTTTGGGTGAAACTGATGCCTTAGTATACGTGCCCATAGGTGTAGCTATCAAGGTGTTACTTTATTTAAAATCAATTATAATGTCTTTAATTATAATTTATTATATGTGGAAAATATTTAATCTTTAGCCCAATGGTTTCAAACCTATTCCATATTGCGGACTTCCTGACGCCAATGATAATTCGCTGTGGCCCTCCCCCGCCTCACGAAGTTAAATTAAAAACCTCCCGCACACATTTTTAATATTTAAAGTAACCCATTTCATATTTATATATAAACAAATATTTTATCGGACAGTACTGGGAAACAAAAAAACAAATGCTTATGTAAATTGTGAATAGCGAGTTTTTTTATAATGTGAAAATACAAATAAACGCGGACACCCACAGGACTCTTTGCGACCCCCAGTTAGGGAATCTCTGTTCTAGCTCTTTTTATGTGTTTGTATAAAGCCTCGCCCCCATTCTCCGTATCCGTAAGGTACGTAGTCCATAGCACTTCGTAGAAGTTGAATCAATTATAACTTTTTCGAAGGACTGTCGTTATAAAAGGATACGGAGAGTCAATCACAAGAAGACAATTGAATTAATATCAATGTGAGAGTCGAAATGAATGCATCAATGGATTGTAAATGAAACTGTTGACATTTTAAAACACAACGCATTTTTATCATTTAATCGCAAGTCTTAGAAAACTCCAACACAATAAGACTACTGTTATTTTAACTAAAAACATCAAATGAAAAAATAAAATTATGAAAATACTGATTATATTTATATAATTTCTGATATCATTTAGTTCCGATGAATTTTTTGGGAAAATTATTATATTTTACTATTAGTTTACATAATATCATGTGATTAAGAATATGGAGTGTATGCGCAAACTCGAAATTGAAATGAACTTAAGGATTATAATGATACGAAGATTATGGAGTATGTAAATAAAGGCTTAATAAATGTGTCAGGCTAACTCAACAATAACTAAATTAAAAGCTCTAAAACCAATTTCAATTCAAAATTTGGCATACAACTATTTTTTCTCGAATCTAGACTCAGATTTTTTTTTTAAATTCTCACAATAAAATAACCTTCAGAATTAAAACATTTAAAAAATTTGAAGATTTTTTATTTTTTAAATCTTACAAATGTATTATTTCATGTCCGTATCAACTGCCACGCAGCTTTCGTCCTTGGAGCTAAACACGTCTTTGTCGTCTGGAGAGAAAGACGCGCAGAGATGCCCGTGTAAACTGACAAAGTAAACTTCGACTAATGAAGTCTGCTCATTAAAGTCCCCCCCTCCCCCTTTACCCCGTCCCCTCCTCCCAACCGAGGACGTCGTGAAGTGGCCCTTGTTTGTTTTCATACACTACCTCAATTAAGACCTTTTCACATTAATTTTTTTCTGAGACGCTTTCTTTCAAGAAGAGCTCTTCTTGTTGACGGTCAACGACGCAAGATTTTGTTTGTTCCCTTCTCATATCTGCCGACGTGCGCTGCGCCTCAAGGTCACTAGACTCTTTATACCCATCTTCCTGAAGTATTTTTTTTTACTTACAAGGTTTATTATTTTAACTTTTTATGTTTTGTTTATTTGCGTTTATAGTTTAACGCCACTTGTTTGGACCTGCCGCCTATGAATGAAGATGCTTTTTTTTTAGAGGTTGGCTGACTGTAATTATGGCCTATCATCGTGACTCCTATAAGTGTACTATAAAGGCTGACTGATGGTTTGAGGAACACTGAATCGATTCTAGATGGTGCTTGAAAGAACTTAACTGTCGAGGATGGGATAGTAGTACTACTGTTCTTGCGCTTAGGACTGCGACTTTTAGGTTAGATTTGTTTCCGAGTTGTATCCTGAGTTAATCCTGCGAGAGTTCTTTTAAAACTATTTTATTATTACGTTTAACATCATGTCTATTATTTTTGAAGAACATTTTGTTTTAGTTAGGAAAGCTCTGAATTATATTCAATTTTTTCAAGTTCTTTGTTCTATCACCATTAATTTACTGGATAATACGGAGAAAGCAATATTGTTATAAAAGGTTGCTAATTTTTATGAACAAAGTGTCTTACTACCCTTTTGGGCGATACGCCTATGTACTAATTACACTAATGGGCTAGAGCTAGGAAGGTTTAGTTTAGAGGAAGTGTACCTGAATTTGCTTGGAGAGAGATAGAGACAGAGAGAGTGAGTGGGAAACCATTAAGGGGAAATAAGCATCCTCAGTAGACCCGACCGGCATTTGAACCCTGGTCTTCCCGTCTTCAGCAGGCCAGTCTTAACACAAGTGTGACGCCTTGGACTGTTCGGCCACTGAAGTGGGTTAGAAAACAAATGGTACAGAAATTTACTAAAAACTCTTAAAATTTGTGAAACGAAATAGTATACACTGTTGCAGAAATAATCCACCAAAGAGTACAAATGATATAATATACACTGTTACAGAAACATTGAGGAAAGAGAAACATCTTTGTCCACCAAAGAGCATAAAAATAAATTTCAAATTTCTAAGTACTTCATAAAAAATATATATTATATGGTTGCTTATAGCTCTGAAACTGAGGGTTTTATAAAAATATATTCCAGTTTAAAATATTCTTACTTTTAACAGTACTATAACTTTACAATGATAAGTTATTTTGTATCTCCCTCAAATAGTTTTGGATATGATACAGATTGGAAAATTCTTCTTATGAAAAGTGCCCATAAAGTAATTCTCATTGGAAAACGATGGTTGCCATTTTGTATGTAACATCAAACAATTCCTGGATAGAAATTTTAGTAAAAAATCGTTATTGCGGATTTTAAGAAAATCGATTTTTATCTCTTTTGGCCCTTCAGTAAGCTATCATTAAATTTAGGGCTAATTATCTCATTCCGAAAACCCCTTGGGGGGGACTTTCTTAAAACCCTAGATATCAAGTTTTATTTATTTCTGTAAAATGGTTCCGTCTCTAGCCTGAAGTACAGACAGAAGGCATCGCAAAAATTACTTATTTTGGTATCAGCGGGTCATGAAACGTTGACATTTATCAAAATCCTAGTTTGATTTTTTCACGATCACAATAATTTCTCTAGTAGGGGTCGAAAGAAAGTTTTTTTTAAAAAAAGAAAAGATTAATCCAAAGAGTAAGAATGACGAAGGCTGTTTTATAAAAAGTGTAATGTGGGGAATGCCAGGCCTCCACCGTGGTTCGGATTCCACGTTAAACTGTAGGTCCTCCATTTCATCTCACAATCACCCTATACCATTACACATTAGCGTAAGTGCGTACAACCCGAATGGGTAGTAAGACGCGGTGCTAATAATAATAATAATAATAATAATATAAAAAGTGTATTCGCATTAGCGGGGGTGTGAATGATAAAACCAAACTGATAAATTGCATTATCACTATACTCATCTGGTATTCGAACCTTAACTTTCCTCGTCATTTGCACCTCACTCCATTCTAAGCCTGACGCCTTACACCGTGGGACCGCTGGTACGGTTGGATGCTCTCTAAATTGCAAGTTGATAATACGTATGTTCTTGGAATATTTTCAAAAAGTAAAGTTTGCATATGTCTAGAGCAGCAGGCATGTCAAACGTGTTTGAGCATAAGGGCCACGCCAAACATAAAAAATACTGAGTACTTTATCATCATCATCAACAGTTTCCAGCCACTGTCCGGATCTGTTTGGAATATAAGCCTCTCTAACGTATTCTTTCTCCCCACCACCTCTCCTTCACCATATTGACTCAGTCCTCTCCCCTCCACTCTCCTCCACTCTCCTGTCAGCCACCTGCACCCTGGTATTACTATTGGTCATCATTTTGAATAAAAGATTTCCAACTTAGTTTTTTCATAATTACAAAACTAAATGAGTAAGCCATATTATTTAAAACAATAAGACCGAACACCTGCCTCGTTGGCCGCAAATTCTAACGCGCTACTCTCGCAATAGACTAGATTGCCGATGACAGGGAGCTAAAGGTTCGAATCTCAACCAGGTTTACTGAGGCTTTCTTCCAAAATTGCTTTCTCCTCACCCTCTACACAGATTCAGATACACTTCCTCTAAATATAGTCTTCTTAATCCCTAAAACCACTATCGTAATTAGTGCATCAATGTATAAACCGAATGGGTAGTAAGACGAGGTGCTAAAAACTATATATACGGATAATAAAAGTTTTAGGGGTAAAGGATAATTAAGACGTGACTTCATTGACTCCCTCTTTCTTCAAACGCCGATGTTCTGATTCATTTGATTACTTGGCTGTGTACTTTCCCACCTTAATATAATATTATAAACCACTCAGAACCCTGTCAGCTATGGACGGGTTCACGTTACTCATCCGGCTCTGTAATTATCCTGAATGATGTTGACGCCATCTTGAGAAAGTTGCTGCTCACGGGTATAGAATTGCCAACAGCACATGACCCTTACCTTCTCTAATGAAATTCTGCATTCTGAAACTTGCCATGTACTTCTTTGTAGGGAAATCAATGAGAAGTTGTAGAACATTTCCTCGATCAAAAAATGTTCCTTGTTTGCCGTTTTAACCAAATAGATTTCCCAGTAACATGTAGGGCGGCCCTATGTGCAGGTGTCCATATCCATCTACAGTAACAGGTGTCCACTTATTTATCTAATCGAATAGGTGTCGATCCACTTATTTATCAAATAGAATAGGTGTCCACTTATTTATCTAAAGGAATAGGTGTCCACTTATTTATCTAAAGAAAGAGGTGTTCAAATATTCATTTAAAGAATGATGTGTCCACCTTATTTTTAAGGCGTCCACCTGTTCTTCTGAAGAAAGATGTGTCTATCTATTAATCTGAACATCTTGAACTCGAAATTGAATTATTCTTAAAGGATTTTTTTTCAAACTAACTGTTTGGTTGGTCTGATAAGCGATTAGTGCAATTTAAGTGAATAAAGGGCGTAATATTTAATAACATATAAGTCAACAATAATAATAGTAATTCATATTCTAAAACATTTACAAAATAATTATACAGCAAACTTTTAAAAGTTTGTGAGTTGTTGTTAATTATGTTCTGCTCAGTAAAAAAAAAGTTATTAAAGTTTCTCAATCTATTACAAGAGGTCCAAATCAAACCCCTTTTTCCCAACTAAGTTTACATCCTTAATATTTTCTATTGATGAATTCTCAGGAACTTATATTAACAATACTTGTGATTTTTAGGGCCTTCCATTTTTTTTTCTCACTATAAAATATTTATAAATGTCTGTTTATTCTTTTCAAAGCTGTGAACTTTTTCTCCTTCAACGTACCGAGGTTCTAATTGACTAACTAAACTGAACTGTCGATGATGTTGATGATGATGTGTGGTCGCAGGTTTCCCCATCTCAGGCCATTTTGCACAAACAAGCCACAGCGAGTAAATAGTTAAAGCGCGGCCTTTCGAGACTTGGCAACGTTCCACGAACTCACTGGTTTCGCTGATAAAAACGAGCGCCCATTCTTTCCCAAGGAATGGTGTCAGCCAGTGGTTTTACTGGGAAGCTATTTTATAGATAATCTTTAGTGTATAGTTTTATTATCAATTCTTGCAATCATGTAGAGTCTATTAAAGAGAAAGTAAAAACCACCACTTGTGAGTTAAGTTTAATAGCTTATGCCCACTACTGTGGCTCTGTGGTTAGAGGGGCCTTTCACAGTTCTAGGAAACCCTGGTTTGACTCAAGTATGGTGCTGGTGATTATATTTATTATTTGTCTACGGGATTTTCCTATTGGTGTGTGATAATAAGGGTGCTTTACTAGGCAAAGTTAGCTTGTAAGTCGTGTTAGACTCTATGTGTTAGCCGCTTTGATGGCCATATGGTCTTAAAATGGTTTTCCACTCTCCCTCCGCGCAAATGCAGGCAAACTTTATATTAGACCTTACTCATCCTTAAGCCATTTGCGAAATTAGTACATAGGCGTATAACCCTCACAAGAAGATGTGGTGCTAAAAAATAAATCTGTGTGAAAAAAGTGAACGCTTAGTACCCCCTAATAGAATCAAATTGGACTACCATCAACTCCTACTGTAATATTCAATAAAAATTATCACTACTAATTAGTACATTCCATAAATGGGATTCTAACGATTTAATATTAGGCTCAGGTGAGGGGGAAGGTGGGTATTGTTTGATAAAGTGCACCTGCATCAGCGTGGTGAGAGGGCTGAAAAACACTGTTGATAAATGAACCTCACTCCACCCCGAGCTGGACTAAAAACCTGACCTCCTCTTCAATGGTATCCGAATCCAATGCGTGTATCGCATCTAAGACAGCGCGGCCACTAGTGTGGCTTTAACGGTTGAGTATTTGTAGACAAATATGTACCCTTTGTCGCTAACATATTTCCAAGAAATCGCACAAAAAAGTTTAATTTTAATTTAAATACAAAGATTACCATAAAATTTGAAGGGCCATTTAAACAAAATTATTACTACCCACTTTGGTGGCCGCATGGTCTAAGATGCTATTCACACTGGACTGGACTGCTGAAGACGGTGAGATCGGGGTTCGATCCTGGCTGGTGGTACTGAGAGTGGTTTTCCTACATGGGTACACACGCAAATGCGGGTGCACCTCTTATAAATTAAACCCACATAATCCTTAATAACACAGAAGTTTAATTTAATTAGTACGTAGCCGTATAACCCGAAAGGAGTAGTAATATGCGATGCTAAAAAAAAAGTAAAAATGAGGACCTAAACACACCTCTCCTCCGAGCCCACCGTAAGGTTCTAAATTTGAATTTTGGGAGAATGCCTAACAAACATATCTGTCTTAAGTTATATTCTAATATTAAAGTGTATTATCACAGATATAATAGTCTTTACATTCATTCCTGTTCCAGCTTGTGGTCTTGGTCAGTTTTTTTTATCCAAGCCATATATTTTTCACTGCCGGCTTGCTAGACCTGTAGTAGCTTCCTGTGCTTACAATATATCTTAATACTAGGACAGGCACAACATCCAGTCTCCAGCCGTTAATTTATCACTGTGCAGGGCTAAGCCCACATTTCAACCATGATCAATTTTAAGCCATGCCGGGAATTGAACTCGTAACCCTAAACTCAGTAGACAGACACGCTACCGACTGAGCTAAGATGTTGAATCTACATATATTAATTAGTCTCTCGGTGCATAATTAATTTTCGACATGAAATAAAACCTAACGTAACGAATGATTTTCTATATTATTATTTAACAGGGTGGCCACAATCATGGGATACCTGGCAAAGGCAATGAATTTAAAACTGACAAGAAATTCAGGGAAACGTCAAGGAATTTGTAGTCGATCGTGGAAAAATGGTCTATTTGGCAATCTCGGGAAGAGAAATGTCTTACTTGCGTCCTATTCAAACTCTCTTGTTTTTAAATCAAAGCTAAGACTTTAGATATATTTTTGAGTGCATTTAAAAAGTATTTATTTTGATATTTTTTAAACATATTCATAAATCCCCCAATGGGGAATATTTAGTCTTTAGTATCAGAGAAAAAAAAGTAATCGAATTTTATTTCTGATATTTTGTAGCCACCCTGTTTAACGCTCACATTCCTGGATAGCTAAGTGGTAAAATAAACAGTGTACTAAGCCAAAGGTTCCGGATTCGATTCTCGTATCCAGATGTAATTTTTTCAATTTAAATAATATCTCACGCTCAAGTTACGACATATTTTGATACGATAGTAAACAGGAACCTTTCTTTACATGACGAATAACTAATAGCTGTCGATCTCACCAAGACTAAAGGTGTTTACTTACTTCATTAACGTGTCTTAACAAGCGTTAATTAATCACTCACCGGCAATGCACACGGTGTTGCACTCATCACAATGCAACGCCAATTCGCGTAGGAATACAAGGACGACGTTATGACCACTTACAAATGGTACATTCCCTTCACATTTCATAATTTATATTGTGTGATTTATCTTCCTCTCTGGAATACATAAAACTGTTTAACATATATATGAACTACTTAACAAGAATATTAACAGACAGATAATAAATATATAGTAGGATTCTGGTAAGAAGAAACTTTTAATTAAAATAAAACCTTTTTTTTTCAGTCAACATTGATAACTTTTTACTGACCCGCTTAGGTCGCCACCACGGTCTGAGGCGTCACTCTTACAATATACTAGACTGTGGATGACGGGAAGATCGAGGTTCGATCACGGTCGGGTGTACCGAGGGTGGATTTTTATAAATAGTTTTACACTTTTACTCCACGCTAATGAGGGTACAGTTCCTCTAGATTCAACTTTCATAATCACTAACACGTATTGTAATTAGTAGGCTACATATGCTTATAGCCCGAACAGCTAGTAAGACGCGGCGCTAAAAAGAAGTTTTTTTAATAGGTATTATTATTATTATTATTAGCACCGCGTCTTACTACCCGTTCGGGTTATACGCACTTACGCTAATGTGTAATGGTAGGATGATTGTGAAATGAAATGGAGGACCTACAGTTTAACGTGGAATCCGAACTATGGTGGAGGCCTGGCATTCCCCACATTCACAAGATGTCTTGTCAGAGATGAAGGAAGGGTTTGGCAATCAGATAAATCTGTGCCTAGACTTATGGAAATTGGAGTACTTTCATGTATTCATACGCCAAGCCATGTGTCCTGCAGCTGTCATTTTTAATTAGCATCATTAATTTCTATAGGCTATTTGCTAGATATAAATAAAGGGATATATTTTGTAAATGTTGGCAACTATGTATTGATGTGTAATATTTCTTAAAGTGTCCTTTCTTGTACATTTTGTGTTTACTATACTTAAGTCTGAATGAAGCCTTTGCTAAATCGGTTAGCTTATGGGGTTTATTTACTGAAATTGAAGTTCGAACTCTTGACCTCTCCGTCAGCTTCAAATCAGACCAGACAAGGCTAATGCACCTTAGTTCCCGTGCTCATCAATGTTAACTACCATAAAAAAAGTGTATATAATGTTGTTTTTACTATTTTTGTTTGTTTTTGCGCAAGGGATTTCTTGTGCTGTGACTTCGTAATTGATTTTAAATATTCAGTTCTTTTCCCCACGCGTCTGCGCGTGTTGTACCCCGAGATATTTCCATACGAGAATACTTGCTCACATATGGTCGACTTGTGTGTGCCAAGCGTTTCTTGCAACACCTCCATCTTATTATTATTATTTCGTCCATATATGGTACCTGCCTTGCGCTCCAAATGCTAACATTGTCGGCGATAGCCATACCTGAAGCGGTGTTATTTAGTTTGAGAGTTTTTCATTTCAAGAGCGTCATAAGTCATAACCCACGACTTTGCGGGTACGAATAGATGACATTTCTACGTGTACAAGACAAAAGACTTTGCCGACTTAGGCGCCAAGTTCGTCTAGTATGGTTTGCTTGTGACGGCAAGGTTGGGGTTCGAATCTTGTCTGATGGCTTGAATAGCAAAGCTATTATTTTTGTTAAATACGGCTATATTATTATTATTACCGCGTCTTACTACCCGTTAGGGTTATACACACTTATTATTATTATTAGCACCACGTCTTACTACCCGTTCGGGTTATATGCACTTACGCTAATGTGTAATGGTAGGGTGATTGTGAAGATGAAATGGAGGCCCTACAGTTTAACGTGGAATCCGAACCACGGTGGAGGCCTGGCTTTCCCCACATTATACGCACTTACGCTAACGTGTAATAGTAGGGTGATTGTTAGATGAAATGGAGGACCTACAGTTTAACGTGAAATCCGAACCACGGTGAAGCCCTGGAATTTCACACATTCACAAGTTGTGATTAATACACGTCTCTGGGGGGATGGTGGAAGGAAGTTGTTTTTTTTACTCAGAGTATGTTGTGCTTAAATACCGTGTAACATATTCTTGAATGTGATAAAGTGTAGAAGAGTGTAGAATTAGATTATTATTCTGCTTCCAGCTATTCTATTTGATTCACTTTTTTTTTCGGTTCTTTTATTTAACAGTAAGAATAAATGCGCTTGCAGTACTTTCAATGGAGAAAAATTTCCTCAATTGTCATCCAGAGATCACGGAGAAAATTATTGAACTTTTTGCGCAAATTAAAACAAGAAGAATATATTTCATGTTTAAATGAATAGGTCAAGCTTGAACTGTAACAATTAAAGTTAAAGTAAGTAAAAAAGTTTATTTTTGTTAAGATTTTATCAAGTTCCTGAATAAATTTTCTTTTTATACATGTTGTTTTCCTTTTACACCATTTTAAAACAAAGGCTAAAGTTTTATGGAGCAGCACCCCCTCTAATTTTAGCTACGAGCCGCCACTGGGCGTGAGTCTACATTATCATGATGGGTGATTCTTAATTGATCACACACTTGTAGCCGACAATTTCCGCACCCTGGGCACGGGGTGATTCCTGGATAGCTCACTGGTTAGAGCGTTGGCGTACTAAGCCAAAGGTTCCGGGTTCGATTGCCGTGGGCTTAAACCCACGAACATTGGGTCCGGTGGCGAGAAATTTACTCCAAGACCACCGTGGTCGACTTGATTGATACAATTAGGATGATGTTTCCTCGATGTTTTCCCATTCCTCATCCACGCAAATATGGGTACATTTCCTCTAAATTATACGTTCCTCGTTCCCTAGTGTAATTAATATGTATGCGAAAAGCCCGAGCAGGGTTTTTTAATATCAAATAAATCAATCCATATTTATTCAAGTTTTAGTTCTATCACTGGATATGAGTGGTCCGAAATACCTTACCATCGGTAAATTTAGGTCAGTATGTAATATGTCTACTTGCAGAGTTTATATAGTCTTGGGTTCGATTCCCGTCAAGTCCAAAAATGATGATTTAGAAAATAGAATTACTATCATTCTTAAATTATGTAAGGTTGTTGGGGGAGGGAGGGGTAAATATTTCCTTACGTTTATTTACAAGAGGTAAAAGGGGGGCTTAGAATTAATTTTACGTAAGGTCTTTTATCAATGTTTATGGTGAAGCAAAATCTAAATATAATTTTTATTTTGTCAGAAAATTCTGAAATGTTTCCGTTCCTTTTTTTTTTTAACTAACCTACTTTAATCACTAATTTTACTGTTATAAAAATTAATTGAAATATAGACTTCATATTTGGCAATTATTACTAATCCTTATGTCTAAAAATAATTTAAACGATTAAGACAATCTAATTTTACTAAATCGTTAAAAAAAATAAGTTAGTGGCTGGGGGACGAGGGGGGAGGGGGGACGGAAAATCTGCAGGCGTGAACTCTGATCGATCTGTAGTTTTTCACGTTTTGATTAAGTGTAACCAGTAGGTATCTTTTGGAACTAATATCACTTATTATTATTGTTTATCCTATAATAATTAATATTGACATAACCAGCACACTGATACTGAAGAAATATACAATTTGTAACATTTGCACCGGTTGGCAGACAGACAAAGCTGTTCGCTGGTGACAAGTCTACTGGAGTTCGAATCCCGATCAGACGTACTGAGGTGATTCTTACATTCTATCTTCCTCATTACTATACATTTAGTGAAAATATGGAGAAGTCGAACGGCTACTAAGAGGTGAATTTAGGGTTAAATAACTATTTAATCCAAGGAAATGGGAGAAAAAAGGATTATTTTAATGTTGATCTGTCGACCAGCTGTTACAGAGGTGTAAATTTGTAGGTATATCCTCTTCTTTCATTGTTAAGTCGTGGAATTTAAATTTCGAGAACGAAATAACTCGGGTGTAATTATTATAATAACATTGGAGCCGAGCAGTCTGGCCCGAATGTAGTTGTTTCATTCTTCTCAAACCATTCGTGAGGTATTATTAACCGGAACTGGCTGCTGCCTTGAGGCTACACCCGCTGTACAGCTTGTCCGAACTAGCATGGAGTTTTTTTAACACGCTATACCACGTCCAGACTAGCATGGAGTTTGGCAAAACGCTATACCACGTTCAGACTAGCGTGGAGTTTGGCAAAACGCTATACCACGTTCAGACTAGCATGGAGTTTGGCAACACGCTATACCACGTCAAGAATAGCATGCTGGTGGGTTTATTCGATCCGAATTCCCTTTTTGTTTTTATACTGCGTTTTAAACTGCCTTAGGATTGAGGTCAGTGCAGCCTTAGTGGGGAGTGGAGTGATGCTCGTCACATGCTTGACCAATCCGTGAAGGGTAGGTGCCATAGCAACCGATAAACGTTGCCAGATTTCTTGACAGTGACTGAGTATGCTTGCCTAGTAGTAACCCTCAAACTCCTGCTATGTGGCAACTATGTTCCCCAGCCTACCCACCACGCGGATCCCAAAGCAGTTTAAATTGCAATATAATCGTCTCGTGGGGAAAAAACACGCGTGGTGCGTGTGATGCAGGCTACACTATAAGTGTAGTCTCAAACGCTGATGACACCTATATATGTACAAATTGAAGTTCTTTTGAGGAAATGTTTTGGGTAAAAATACATTAAAATACACAGTTCAAACTCTACACAAATTAAATCTAATGAATGTTTGTGGATTTGATTACGGTGTAGTGTCATACTTATTAAACAGATAGATTTAAGTGGCAGCTTAGAATTTCATCCACATAAGCGTTAAAGGAAGCGACGAACACTATTGAAAAATCATATTTGAAAAACCAACTTAATTTACTCGGCTAGGTTTGGGCTACAGCCTGGTAAACGGCGACCAAGTGCAATGGGAATCTAACGTATTAGACTACGTCACAATCGTTAAAAGGTATTGTGTGTTTTATATAAACTGTAGACTAATCCACCTTAAAGCCACCATAGAAAGCTGTAATTAGTATAAAGTATATGAACACACATCGCTAATATATTCCAAGAACAATGCTAATTATTTGTAATTCAGTAGTCCAATTCCACTTATATTCGCCATGATAAACTGTACAGGGTATAAACATCTTGACACATCACATGAAAGGGGATGGATGTGATAAGCAATTGGCATAACCATTGCATGCTTTTTTTTTTTTTCGGATTAGCAAACATGTCAACAACTGTATGATGAAGCAAGCATTATAAATTAAAATTTTTGGTGGTAGTATGTCTTAATTCCTTAACATAAACACTTATTAGTTGTATGGCAGTAGTCTAATCCCCCTTAAATTCGCCATGATAGACTGTGCGTGATATATATTCTGTAAACACACAGTATGTTGAAATTCCACACAGAGCAAATATCACGTGTGTTATGTAGCCTGAGGGTAAGCCAACCAATTACCACGGCTCTCCTTTCCTCCCGCGGGTGTCTGGTTTGAGTCTCAGTAAAGTGCCCACCTGCTAAACCAGTACGGGTGCCTTAAGGACTACAGAAATTAATATCTCCCGTCTTGACATATCGTTAACGCTCAAAGTAAAAAATAGTGTGACAGCATTTGAAAAATGGTGTTTCGGAACTTGGACAGAGTTCTTCAGACTGGAATGAGGTGTGAAGAAGTGAGGGGGATATTTGAGGGGGATCTTTTTTTATAAATCGTACCCCCATGAAGAAATTATATTACAGTATGTTTATGTCCTTTTTTTTCTTCTTTCTAAGCACCGCGTTTTACTAACCGTTCGGTCTATAAGCCTATGTACTAATTACACTAATGTGTTAGGGATTAGTAAGGTTACACTTAGAGGAAGTGTACCTGTATTTGCGTGGTGGGAAGGGGAAAACCATCTAGGGTAAACTGCCTTCATTACACCCGACCAAGATTGAACCCCGATCTCCCCGTCTTCGGCAGTCTAGCATATTGTGTGAGTAGCGCCTTATACCATGCGACCACCGAAGTGATTTTTTTTATCACCGCGTCGTAATACGTGTTTAGATTGTGCACATAATAATTACTCTAATGGGGTAGGTATTATGAAGAGAGCATTTTAAAGGTAATTTACCCGCATTTGCTTGAAAGAAGAGTGGTAAACCATTTAATAAAAAACACCCCCAGTAGATCGACTGAGATTTGAACCCCAATCCCCCCTTCTTCAGCAGGCCAGTTTATCACAAGAGTGGCACCTTTGAGTTAGAACATTCGGCTATTGCAGTGTTTGATTTAGCTTATTAACGAAATAGGCCTAGTAGTTATAATCTATTTTATCACCTTTAATTAGCTCTATTTTACTCTTCAAACGTAATTATTCTTGATTACAAACACATAACGAATAAATTTGCGATTATGTTTTAAATTATATAAAAAATTAAAGTTATTTTATTTTTGAATAAATCTTGGTATAGGCCCTCCTACAAAAATTACAACCCCAAGTAAAAAACGAGAAAAATAATATTTGCAGAAGTTATTAACATAAACAGTAAGTAGGCCTACAATTTAAATGTTTATAAATATGTTTGGCGTTTGTCTGAAATTTTTCTTTTAACGTAAGGTCTTATATGAATTATTTTGTCATAAAAAATCTTTCAGAGTAGCTACTAACTAGTTACAATTTACCATCCGTTCACGGCAACTTCCTTTGATGGCAGTTGAAAAGTTATAAAAATAATAGCACCATTTTCTTTTCAAACATGTCTTGTCACTTATGACAAATGCTGTAACTGAGCAAACATATTTCTGAGCTGGATGAATATAAAATAACCCTTGAGTAGTTTTCGAACGATCGGAAAAGGGCAAAATTAGCGTGAACTGTCTATACCATATTAACCATTAACGGTATCGTACTCGTCGATAAAGGCTGAGAATATTGTAGTGCAAAAAATGTTGCAAGTAAATAAAATAAAATATAAACAAGGTAACATCTAAGATGAGTTTTAAAATGTTTTAAAATGTTAAATTAGCAGATCCGTTGACGCATCAATTTATCTATTATTATTATTATTATTATTATTAGCACCGCATTTTACTACCCGTTCTGTTTTTACGCACTTATGTTAATGTGTAGGGTGATTGTGAGATGAAATGGAGGACCTACAGTTTAGCATGGGATCCGAACCACGGTGGAGGCCTGGCATTTCCCACATTCACTAGTTGTGATTAATAAACGTCTTATCAGAGGTGAAGGAAAGGTTTGGTAATCAGATAAATCTGTGCCGGGGACTGAGGATTGAACCCTAAAAACTCTCAACTGTAGTTTGTAACCTTTAGTTTTTAGAATGTAAATTGAAAATTCAATAAGTTAGGATATATTTATATTCTAACTTTAATACTAAATTAAATATTCCCTCACTTTAAGTATTTTTGAGTTATTTTTATTTTGAAAAAAGAGAGAGAGAGATGAAAATAAGTAAAATAAGTTGAGTAGAGCCCCAATAAGCATTGGAGAAATGAATCGTTTCATGTTTTAAATATATAGATTTGATTAACTATTTAATCGACTTCAAATTTTACAAGCTTTTACAAGTTAAACCTACTACTGAAGAAAATTGTTTTTTTAAAATCACTTTACAAAAAATATTTTCATCCACAAGTATTTTGATATTTGCTTTATATATTGTTAATTTTATTAATAACGAATCTTAAAGTACTGCCCAATTTTACAAAGCTTAAAAAGTGTATTTTTCAAATTTGTATTAATGACAAACCATTGCCATTTAAAAGGTGTATCTTCCAAAAAAAGACACACATATATCAAATTAATTCTAAATGTGATCATTTTAATGTTTGTAATATTACATAAAATGTACTTTGATTATTCAAGAGTTTATTTAATTATTAAGTCAATGTGTATGTAAAATATTTTTTTAAGTGAAATGAATCCCGGTGAAAAAAAACTTATCAGCCACAGCAGAGACTTATTTGGTAGAAGGCCAAAAAGTGCACTAGTGTTTATATTCATTTTTGGTATTTAGTTCATTTTTCCTCTCACGAGTCTTGGTCTCCAAGTGGGCCAAGGCTACTTCTAACCGGTGGAGGGGGGGGGGGACAATGGTCGTCACCCGTTACGCCGCCACTTTTCATGAAAACACCGAGAATTACTCGATCAAATAAAATGTATTAATTCTTTTTAGCACCGCTTCTTACTACCCGTTTGGGTTATTCGCCTATGTACTAACTACGTTGATGGTTTTAGGGGTTAGGAAGATCTAATTTAATAAAAGTGTACCCGCATTTGCGTAGAGGAAGAGTGGAAAACCATTTTGGAAAACAACTACCTTCAGTACACCCAACCGAGATTCGAACCTTGATCTCCCCGTCATTGGCAGTCTATTCTACTGTGAGAGTAGCGCGTTATACCAGGTGGCCACCAAAGCGGGTCATATTAATTAGCTTTTTGAAATGTTATTATGCACATTTTTGACACTAAACAACAATTTAATTTAGTTGCATTATTATTTTTTAAATATCCCAATATTTTTTAAACTTTTTTTATGGTAGGTGTAACTTTTTGTTTGCGTCCAATGATTTTTATTTTACTCTTTTCTCCTTTCAAGCTATCCACATTTAATTAAATTTGTAAGGCTAAGATGATGAAAGTACTTTAGGAAAATGTACCCCCATTTGTAAAGTAGTATTTTTATGGTTGAAACACCCTCATTGCACCCAGAAGATATTAGAAACCCCAACCGCTTCATCACTGGTCCCTAAAATAAACGAACTTGACGCTTAGTCCGTGTGCTCACCGATTTTTTTTATATAATTTTAATTTGTAGCTGTTTTTATTTAAATTTAATACATTTTTATCTTTATTGTGATAACGCTGAGCTATTCACTATCTAATTGAAGGTAACAGAATGATACGCGTGTAGTCTAGAAGCCGTACCAACATTAACATATTATGGATTTCGCTAGCGTTTTTGACTTTAACCATGTCGGGGCTAGTTTACCGCATGAGTGCACTATTTTTTTTTAATTCACCCAAAATTATTTATGAGATCTTATTTACGAAAAGTATCTTGAAGTTTTAAAATATTATCGTTCCCATCCTATTCTCAAGGATTGTTTTATTTAGTTCACCATCACCACCAACAACAAAGCTATTAGTTTTATTTCATTATAATATCTACAAAAAGTGACAGATCAAATGACTTGACGTATAAATATATGAAAATTGTTTCAGTGACTTTTATAACAGTCAATAAAAGTTTCTTTCTATCGAAATCGAACTGTACTAGATGATGTTTGCTAAATCTTTCCACAGTAATTTATTGGAGCTGTGTGGGGTTGCTAATATTTACGAGATTTTTTTTATAAAATTGTGAATTGCTGATGAATCTGTGAATACAGTTACAAACATTCAACCAAATCAGCAAAAGACTATTCTCATGGTGATATAAACAATTTGGTGAATATCTGTTGTTAGTATAGCGGCATTAGATGAGAAACTTTTTAAATAAAGAGAAAAGTTGTCATTAGATTCCAGGACACCCTCGAACTGTTATGGTTACTATTCGAAGAGAACTAAACTCTATGTTTCTACTTGAGAATTATTTCAGTTATTTTGACGAACAAAATGTTTTGCTATAAAAACTGCCAAAACACTGTTCTTTTATCGCGTTCCTTACATCCCCACCTTAACATATTTTGTCTACAACAGACCCAACGTTAGGTACAAATTCAACCACCAAGCGCTTTTGTCGATACGTGAGAGTGAGGATTAAAACTCTTATTATGTTTATTGTAACTTATTAGATAATGTTTCTGGTGTTAATTTCAAAAAAGATAAATTTAACTACACTTTAAAACATGAAATATCTCGAGTACATTAGTTCCATTTTAGCTGGATTTAAAAAAAAATCAGAACATATTTTCAAAACAGAAACGGGTCCATCTCTCATCTGTAGTCGAACCCCCTGGAGACTTTTCAACCGCGACTAGACCCAGACTGTATATGGTAATGTGACAGAGTGAGACCGACCGTTGAGAGCATACACTGCGGAAAGAGTGGGGAGGGGGAAGGGGGAAGATAGAGATAAAGGACCACCCACATACCACACTAACATTAACATTAAATTACATTACCCTCCGCTCGGTAACAAGGTCGTAACTACAGCTGGGAGCCGTGTATCGGGCGAGACTATAGAGTCCAAACCGTCAGCGTTCCCGAGCGATAAGCATGGTGACCACCCGTGTGAAGGGCTACCAACTATAAAACAAATTTTTTAAATTTATTTTAAGGGTTAGTTATTTGATTAAATGAGCTTCATTTTAATATAAGACTTGCTTAGCCCTCATCTAATCCCTCCCCCCTTTTGCAAATTTTTTTATCTCCGCGTTTCATTACCGGTAAAGACTATCCTCATATTTATACTAATGGGATACAGATGAATAAGGGGGAATTTAAAAGGAATAGTAAAAAAAAAAACACCTTAGTTCATCCGGTCTTGTTTCGAAACCACGACCTTTATGTCATAGGTCAAACCAATTCGGACTAAAATGATGCCTTTATCCACGTGTCCCTTTGGTACGGCTGGTTTTTAAAATATTAATTGGTTTTAAATTGGTTAAGAAAAAGTGATAACTCAAGTTTGTATTTTATAGGTTTAATACAGTTTAACATAATTGCGCTAAAATCTTATCATCCCAGTCTTTAAAACTATACAATAATGAGGTAAAAGCTTATCATTAAAAAATCTAATTTCCGTGTTTTCTTTCAATACAACAGATTTATTTGATTTATATAGCCCTCTACTAAAAGGCAAAACTATCTCGAACACTTCTGCATAAAATATATATCTTTATTTTAATTTAATTATGATATAATTTTAAATTATACTTAAAATGGCACACTCGCTTTGAAACAACCCCACAAATAAACATCCCGACTGAGTAGTTATGGGTTTTAACTGGCCGCTTGACTGATGAATAAAGAAAAACTGAGGTACTGGTGCGGTCCAATTTTCACATTAAGAACCTTTCTTGACAGCTATAAATGTTTTCTTAAAGTCACAACAACTCACTACTCGTTCGCGCTACACAAATATGAAATCATCATCATCATCATCAACAACTGTTTTTAGTCTGTGGCTGGTTCAGTTTAGTAAAATGCCTCCATCTTCCTCTATCCTCCCACCATTATTCCTTCTTTAATTGCTTCCATTATCCTCCTATCACTTGAACACTTTCTGCTTTCTGATTCTCCCATCTCTTTCCTTACCTCCCCTGAGGTATTTTTCTTATATACTTAATTTCCGTCATATTCTTTGGCATCTTCTCCTTCTCCATCCTCATTACATGTCCATTCCATCTCACTCTTGCTTCCTCTACTATCTCATGTACTCCAACATCCTCACTACATGCCTATTCCATCTCACTCTTGCTTCCTCTACTATCTCATGTACTCCAACATCCTCATTACATGCCTATTCCATCTCACTCTTGCTTACTATACTATCTCATGTACTCCAACATCCTCAATACATGCCCATACCATCTCAGTCTTGCTTCCTATACTATCTAATGTAATCTCCATACCCTCTCACTCTTTCCCGAATAACTTCATTCCCAATCATATGAACTAATTGCGCTAATGCGTTAGGGATGAGGAAGGTTGAATTTAGAGCAAGTGTATCTGAATTTGCGTGGAGTAAGAGTGGGAAACCATTTATTAAAAACTCCTAAAGCTATTACTTAGACCACAGGCATTTGACCCAATCCATGATTCTGCGCGGCCCTCGGATCTTTCCATAAACCAACATGCGGTCAGATTTAGTTTTTTTTTTAGAAACGTTTCGGGGATACTCTCTTTGAGGTGTTGAAATTTAGAAATTGTAATTGTTTTTGGAAATCTAGTAATTGTGGTTGGTGTACTAGATTTTTACCCCTTTCTCATCAGAAACAAATCCCCCAAAGTGGTTCAATTTGTGAAACAAAAAATGTGCAATGTTTGGCAGCACCTAAGTGTGTAAACAGTTGTTTTCCACTATGAAAAGGAACAAACACCCAAGCGATCATATCTTACAGACACAAATCTGTAATCAATAAATAAACATGATTTCAAAACAAGAACTAAAGCCACACACATTCTTGCTGAATAAAGATAATTTCTAGGAAAAAGTTGAGTGTAATTTTAAAATTATTTTATTACTTAAGTGGGGGACAATATTGAATTTTCTGAAATGCAGCTTCCACAGTAGTGTACATTTATTGTAAATTTTACCCGTATGATCAAACAATTTTGACAAACCTGCCTTAAAACGTTAGACCATCGAATTAGGTGTTGAATAGTTTCTAAACTATGATTTTTATGGGATGCCCACTTTCAACCACCAACATTTATAGGAAATTTGCAATTCTAAAATAACATGTTTTATTTGATTTATTAATTATAAAGTTCATCTAAAAAGTTATCAAAAGCTTTCAAAAATACTTTCTAATGGATTACTTAATAGTTTCTCTTAACATCATTGATTAAACGTACTAAGAATGCAAACATAATTATAATATATTTGTCCCCGCCATTGTGGCAACATCTTTTTTTCAATTTTTCAAATAATGGGAGTTCTATGAAAATCATACTTTAGATCTACTTTCACGTATTCATACGTCAAGTCATGTAATCGGCAACTGCCATTTTTTTATAGATATAATTAATACTTATAAAAAACACTAATGATATGGTAAAATATTATCACTGTTGGCCACTAAATAAGTTAGTAATTACCCGCCTCGGTGGCGTAGTTGGCTAACGTGCTTGTCGTGTTGAGCTCGACCGCCGAGGACGGGGAGATCGAGGTTCGAATCTCGGTCGGGTGAACTGAGGGTGGTTTTTCCTAAATGGTTTTCCACTCTACTTCCACGCAAATGCGAGTTCACTTCCTCTAATTGAACCTTCCCAATTCCTATTCCATTAGCGTAATTAGTACTTAAAAGCGTATAACCCGAACGGGTAGTAAGACGCGGTGCTAAATAAAAAAGTTAGTAATTTACAAGCCGCTCTTACTATTAAGATTGGACAGTAGAATAAAAAGGGGGAGGGGGATATTTGACCACATCTGTGTGTCCGTCAGCGAGATACGGCCTTCTCTCTTATTGACGTGTGTACGGCGGTTAAGGCGTGGACTCGATTCGTCTTGTCCCTCCCCCCGAGACACTAGAGTAGCCCCCCCTGGCTTAATAAGAGAGAGGGGGCTTACGGGGACAAGTGGGGACATTCCTCGCACATGTTGGGAGCGGTCAGGGCTGTTGGCATCGCACGTGCTACAATCATACCTAGCAATTATACATTCCTAGAATTAGCTCGCAGTATTTGTGTCGGGGCATTTCACGTGCACTTTCTAAATACGGGTCTATATAAGTACACGACTCGCAACCTAACTCACATCCAGTTCTTCTTCTTATTTTAAAAAATTTTCAACACCAATAATTATTAACGACTTATTTTAATGGACAAGAATGAGAGGGTGTAAGTAACTAAAAGAAAATTCACATATTATTATTTATGTGAAGGTATTGGGGAAAATAACTGGCCATTGGTTTCCAAAGTTCAAACTGTGGGTCACGAGTCGATTTTTGGTGGGTCGCGAAAAGTTTTTGGAGATTTAACATTTTTGTAATTATTTGAAAATAGAAAAATTATGAAAAAAAATCAGAAACGTGGGAAAATGGTAGTTAAAATTAATGAATTAATGCTCCCCTCCCTCAATACCTATTAAAACTAGGTAGGTACCAAAAGTTTGGGTAGCACTGATTTAGGAAAACCTATCTTTAGTACACCCGGGAGTTCTGATTCACTTTGGTTTGAGTTCCGGTAGAATCGGAAATTATACTTTATCTAATGTTAGAGAAAGTGGAATACGAGCGATTAGGAGTTTACTATAAATATAACTTCTTACCCTCCCTTCTGGACATGCGGACAAAGGTGCAAGTCTCGTCTAGTCAGGTTTCAAATTCTGCCATGGTTGTACTGAAGCGTTTTTCCTAAATAGTTTCCTACTCTCATGCAAATGTGGGAACACTTCCTCTAAATTCTACCGTCCCCATACCTACTCCATTAGTACTCGTATAAATGTAGGTGACCTGGCGGTCTAGGGGTAAGGTGTCATACTTCTGTGCTGGCGGCCGGGGTTCAATCCTCGGTCCCGGCACAGATTTATCTGATTACCAAACCCTTCCTTCACCTCTGACAAGACATGTGGGGAATGCCAGGCCTCCACCGTGGTTCGGATTCCACGTTAAACTGTAGGTCCTCCATTTCATCTCACAATCACCCTACCATTACACATTAGCGTAAGTGCGTATAACCCGAACGGGTAGTTAGACACAGTGCTAATAATAATAATAATAATAATAATAATAATACATAACTGTTTTCATATGTTCATACTTTAAGTACTGTGATCTTCAACTGTCACGTTTGATAGAAAGTATCAATGCTTATAAAAGGCCTTGATTTTATAGTTGAAACATTAAAAACAAAGCTTGTATTTTTTAAAGAGTGTTCTTTCCTATCTATCATGTTCTTACTCTAGTCAATCTTAGTTCTTTTTTGCACGAGTTCACCATGAAAGTAGTTTACGACACAAGATCCAAACAACCTACTTGCCCAAGGAGATAGTATGATTGAACCTCACGTTCGTAGAGGTTCGTGGTTCGATTACTATTGACAGTGTATTACGATAATAAGCGTGTAAACGTTGAGTGCAAAAAAAAAAGTTTCCTCCCTCCCCCGTTTATCTCATGGACGTTTGAGAAAGTTTATGACAGAATGTGACCAAGAAACCTCTTGTTTTGTGAACATAGCGTTGAGTCTAATACATGGGTGTAGTCTTATGTTTAAACTGTTTAAATTATCTTGTAATATATTAATCTTATCAGAATAACTGCGCCGCATTTAGGCAGTAATGGCAATGGGCGTTTGATTTAAAAAAACAACTTATGAACAATTTGTTCAATTATCCTGACCCTGGGTATTCCTTAGCTCTTACATTTTTCGGCAATAATATTAAAGATTACTCAATCATGGGCCGTACTTAATATTAAGAGCTTATCTCTTAACAGATTAACCGGGTAATTCGATACCTGATTACTCATGACCCGCTTCGGTGGACTCATGGTATAAGGCACTACTCTCGCCACTCTCCCTACACGCAAATGCGGGTACATTTCGAAATATAGCCATCTTAATCCCTATAACCATTAGCGAAACCCGAACGAGTATTATTATTACCGCGTCTTACTACCCGTTCGGGTTATACGCACTTACGCTAATGTGTAATGGTAGGGCGATTGTGAGATGAAATGGAGGACCTACAGTTTAACGTGAAATCCGAACCATGGTGGAGGCCTGACATTTCACACATTCACAAGATGTCTTGTCAGAGGTGAAGGAAGGGTTTGGTAATCAGATAAATCTGTGCCGGTACCGAGGATTGAACCCCGGCCGCCAGCACAGAAGTCTGACACCTCACCCCTAGACCGCCAGGTCACCTAACGAGTAGTAAGACGCGGTGTTAAAAAAAACCACTCGAATTAGAAAAGTATTAAAGTGCGGTTTAATTCATTCATCATTTGGAAACGATATTAAGATCATTTTAATAGTTGTTCTTTATCAAGATTCTTTAAAAAAAAGTGTATTTAAAAAATATGATAAAACTGTTTCACTGTTTTCTTAAAAAAATAATTCAAAAAACTAAATCACAAAACGATGTCTGGTTCAAGCTAAATCAGCTGACTTAAACTCTAGATATTATGCGTTTGGGTGATAAGGGATATTAAGGTGCGAAGCATATTTGCTATTTATTATAGAAACGGCAGTTGTGAAACTTATACTGCCTTGATGACACAAAACGTTACGTTACGGATTCTACGGAGGCTACGTATGCTACACGGGGGATAGGCACGTAGGAATCTACTCTGTTGTTTCCCCCTCCAGTCTTCATCAAAGATGGCGGATGTTCATAGTTCACCGTGGAACTATGATAATTATGATCATGATATTTTACTTTTTACCACTGCTCAAAGAGACAGTAGACATGTTCCATAAACACCGATATTCCCAAATTTTTTCGATTAATGCTTCCGACACTGTAGCAAAACAATACAGCGGGAAAAAAACACACGAGTATTGCAAATAAAGTAGTAAAATACAAACGAAAACTAGAACAATTCCAGACCAGAAGTTTCAATAGAACTAATTTACAAACAAAGAGATTGCCTGTTTTGCGCATGAGCATATTCCGCCACGTCCCCCAAAACTCAATTTCCTCAGATTGCTGAATACGCGTTCAGCGTAGAATACGCAGCATCCACGGCGTACTATGGCCCCTACCACTGTCTAATATTGTTCCGATTTTGTTGACTCTGTGGCGTCCATGTATTATGTCTGTGTGGCCAAGACAATCTTCAATTATCTTCTAGTTTTAAAAGTTGACTTGATAGGTTTCAGGAAGGTTAGCGTTATAATCTAAGCCAACTTACCTCAGAACTGCGAAACATCGTTTAAAATAATCTAATATTAACGTTTTTTTTATATTTATATATATTAAATTCTAGCCAATTACTTAAAATGTAAAGCTTTCAGATTGAAAGGGACATGCTGCAAGGGAGTAGAAAGATTATTTTTCTAGAGGGGTTCGCTAAAAAATGTTGCTATACCTTTAGCCAAATAAGTTTTTACACGTATATAACTTATATAAGAGTATAGATAGCCCCCCTCCCCCCCTCACCGACCCGCACCTCTCTACGCCATTGGAAGTTTGTACTTTCTCCTCAATTTTATCATGAGCTATTTTTTTTTAAATATTTAAAAAAAAATAATTAAATAACTTGAGATTTCTGAACACCTGCATCACATATTAATGCTACGGTAGGTTACCTCCTTACTTTATCTTCACAATAATTTGTAGATGGCTAATATTAAGCTTTCACGATATTATCGTTTGAAAAAATAGTAAAAGTTTGCGTCATGACACTCAGATATACATCCATGACATTTTATATTTTCAAAATGATTCTACTGCATGTTTTTTTTCGTCCCGGCGTTATAGTGGCCAATTGAGAACATGTTTGACATCACACAGATAGAATCTTGAGGATAAACGGTTTGTCACGACCTATGCATGGTGCCAGCAGTAATTGCCATGTGTGTTACTGCAATCGTCTAGTGAGTTGAGGATTTTAAACTGAACCGTACTCACATTAAGGATTTATTTATTTAACTAAAACTACCATAATAGGGGATGAATCACTTAGTACCCCCCTTTAGGTCCCCTATCCCAGGTATTTTTTTTTAGCAAAACATTAGTTTTGACCAAAATAAATAAAATATTGCTGCAGTAGAAGAAACATAGAGTTTAATTTTCCTCACATGGTGATACCAGCAGTTTTATTTTAATATCTTTCATACAAACTCAGTGGCGTAGTTGGCTAACGCATTAGTTTCGTGTTGAGTCAGACTGCCGAGGATGGGGAGATCTAGGCTCTAATCTCTGTCAGGTGAACTGGGGTTGATTAGATGAAATTTACCTGTATTTTCATGGAGGGAAAGTGATAAACTATTTAAGAAAAACCACCTCGGTACACTGGTTTGGGGATTAGAACTCAAGACTGCCCCGTCATCGGCAGGTAAGGGTTAAGGGAACAATTCTATTCAAGGTGATGCCTAGTTAAAATAACTGTGTGTGAGTTTGTAGTAATGCCACAAATATTGAAATTTTTATCTCATTTTCAATGAAGAATAAGGGGAAAAAGTAGAGAATGTCAATATTTATCTAAAAAATCCATAAATTTTTCACCTACCCTCTTAAGTGGCAAAATAGCCTTGTCAGATTGGCCTGCCGATGACGGGGAGATCAGGATTAGAATTTCGGTCGGGTCTACTGAGGATGGTTTTTCCTAAATGGTTTTTCACACTTCTTTCATGCAAATGCGGATAAATTACCTCTGAAAGGTCGCCTTCCTTTTCCCTACCCCTCCTGAACGAGCTAAGGTGAAAGATTTGGTTTCGCGCATGTTAACAAACAATCATTGGTAAAAATGGTGTCCGAACATGAGATGGTTGCACATTGTGGTTTTTATGCCATATTTACAAAATGCCACAAATATTAACCAAAACATTTACCAGGCCTATTAGAAAAATAATAAAAATGTTGTTTATAAGTTGTTAGCAACGTAATGAACGTGAAAATTATCACTCGCCAAGGAAAAGCGGAAGAAAGTTAATCCAAATAGTAAAATTGAAAATCTCTCTTCTGGAAAACTTGAAAAGGCTACGGGGTTTTGTAATAGAAGTTGTATACTCATCTTATACAGGGACTACCTTTAAAGGTTAAGTTAATTTGTAAGTCGTACACTAATATTATAATCTCATTAATCCGTGTATTTATAAAGCCCACGTTAAACAAAGCTCCTGGCAGATGGTGTTTGTGCGCGAGCGATGTTCCTGGAACTGTTCGTTGCACTTCGTGCTTCAAACTGCCAACCCAGCGAGACTATATACTCGCGCCGAACAATCACGCGCCGTGACTATTGGAGCGTGACACGATCAATTATTGTTAATGCCGGGGTATTAGCGCGGATCTTGAAGGGAGCCGGGTTCAACACCCTCACCTGTATTGGAGGAGCGAGCTATTATCAGCGGTCTTTAAACGGAGGGAACTTTTTTTTATTTAAAAAAAAAGAAGCCATATTTAGATTTTAAGCAAAGCTATTATTGAAATCGCACAACAACGTGTTAAAAAGTTTGGTCCTACCAATGCATCCGTTTCTACAAAAGCTTGATAGGGTGATTCATCAATCTTCAACATTTGTTTTGCCTGATCGTTCTTAAGGAGGGAGTTAAAGTAATTTGTGAAAAAGGGTGACCTGGTGGTCTAGGGGTAAGGTGTTGGACTTTTGTGCTGGGGGTCCGGGGTTCAATCCTCGGTCCCGGCACAGATTTATCTGATTACCAAACCCTTCCTTCACCTCTGACAAGACATCTTGTGAATGTGGGGAATGCCAGGCCTCCACCGTGGTTCGGATTCCACGTTAAACTGTAGGTCCTCCATTTCATCTCACAATCACCCTTCCATTACACATTAGCGTAAGTGCGTATAACCCGAACGGGTAGTAAGACGTGGTGCTAATAATAATATCTTTAAGATAAAAAATATATTTCAAAGGTGTCCTGGAATTTAATGACAACTTTTTCTGTCCGTTTGAAAAGTTTGTCATCTAATGCCATCATGCTTACAACAGATATTCAACAATTGTTGATATCACCACGAGAAGAAAGTTAAACTCTATGCTTATACTGGAGCAATACTTTATTTATTTGGCAAAAAAAAATGTTTTGCTACAAAAACTACAAAATGACTGCCCTTATCTCGCGTCCCCAACATTCACATCTTAAAGCCAAGCTCATATGCCATTATGTGACATTGAAACGCTTGTAAAGTCCGTTCACCGTAGGAATTGTTTTCTGAAAGGCCTTTTTCCCTACCAGAAATCTATTATGTAGTAGGATATTGGTAGGAAAAAAGACCTTTCAAAGAGTAATTCCTACCGTAAATGGAATATAGTGCTATTTCAGCACATAAGCCAACGGTGAGTACGTGGGTAGAGGCGTTAGTCTCGTCTTATCTGGTTTGCCGGTCACGGGAAAGCCAGGGTAAAAAATAATCAGATTTGAATGATTTTCCCCACTTTCCTTCCAATCAATTGCAGGTATATATTTCTTAAAAACAACCTTCTTCTTCCCTACCTTATCATTGCATTTTTTATTATTATTTGAGGTACTTAACGTGCTCTTTCGGAACTGATTATATTAGTATACTACTTATAAAATAACTTAAGTCTAGAACTGACACAACATCCAGCCTTGGCCTTTAATTTATCAATGTAAAAGGTAGAAACCACATTTGGCCAGTGACAATTTTTTCTGGTCATGCCAGGAATTGAACCCATGACCCTTAAACTCAGAAGGCAGATATGCTACCGACTGAGCTAAGACGTCGATCCCAATGTAAATATGCAGATAGTCTGAAGATATAGCTAGACTCTGGGTTGGTAAAGATCTTATATCAACAGCCCAATACACGATTTACAAACTAACTTAAAATAAATAGCAGACACATAATTCAGTCCCCCCATTCCCTCGTCAGTTACACATTCTGAAAGAAGAAGCCCCCGTTCCCCCATGCCATAATATTTTTGTTTTCAGCCTTACGGAGAATCGAGCCCTGGATCTTTATACCTATATACAAATGCACTATCGACTGAGCAAAGTTTTCAGACACTAAATAAAGTGTTATCTCAGGGCCAAGCTCACACACGAGCCTGAGGCTGCTTAAATCCCGGTTGGATAACCTTGAATTGGTTTTTTAACTAACATTTTGTATCCTCTCCCGGTGAATGCACCATTTTTCATTAAACATAAGACTCTTTTCATCACATGTTCATAGATTTGACAATAAATATTGCGGGTATCTAGAACAGAAAACTAAGACGCGTAGCACTAAAATAATTAATAATTGTCCTTACTTAACACTGATAGGTTTTTTTCGGTCAGAATTTTGGTATCCCGCCTTCACTCCATGTTGGTGTATTTCTTTGAAATTCATTTTCATCTCAATTGAAATGCACCTTCATCCATCTAATGCTTGTTTGCTTTCGTGTTGTTGGATAACATTCAAAATAATAAACGTTCGTTATAAACGCTAGAAAAAAATACCCAAGCCGTAAAGTTTGAAACTGACACTGAACTAAACGACGACATTGGAATAAAACACATCTTAGTTGTGAAACAACCCCCGAGTATAATGAACGGTAGCTGTAAAAATAAGACATTATTATTATTATAATAGCATGTTGTAGATCTGTTTTATGACTTTTTAATGTTCTACAAATTGTATAGCCTTACTTCCCCTCTCCTATACCCCCCCTAATCTCTTGTACCCCCATAATACGGTGAACTTGAACTGTGTCAATTCTTCTTCTTCTTCCCTTTATGATCCCCTCCCCTCGACCCTATAATATTTCTCTTTGGCATAGAACATAAAACATAATAGCCTAGACTTTCACTTCCTGTTAATCTTTAGTGCTCGTTCTGAACAAAAAAACGCCTTATATCCTGAATAGCAATGTATTCTCTGTTACGATAACATGTATGACTCTTCATACTTGTCTGGATCACGATCAACATATCGGTCATGTAGCGCAGAGAAACAGTTTGTTATTAGTATTCAATTAATTTAAAACAACTCGAGCAAACTCACATTGAATTTGGGTTGTTTTAAAACAAATTGTTCACTAAAATGGAACTCTTGCAGCCATGCCTGACTAGGCTTCATGTACTTTAAGTTTATGCCTACTTGAGCTACAAAATAAGTAAGAAAAAAAGGCTGTGACGTTTTGGTGTTCACGAAACGCGGACAAATGAACTATACCGAAAAAGTCGTCTACATATAATTAACAAACAAATGAATTATTTAATAGCGGTGTTGATGGTACTCACAACATGGTTGGCTGATTATAACACGTGGACGTAGAAGCTCTATCTACCCTGGATAAATCCTTCCCGTTAAGTGAACGTCACGTTAATTTAAATGCATAATCAAATATCTATTCTGTAGAAATAGAGTTTAATTTTCTACACATATTAATCCAAATATTTCTTAAATATCTGTCAAGAGCATATTAACATTTGATTTTATAGTTTTTTCAAATGAATAGAAAAAGTTCCCTTTAAATTCAAGAACGATTGGTATTCAAATATGAGAAGAAAATTAAACTCTTTCTGTTTCTAATAAATACATATTTTATTTATTTTGCTGATTTTAATTTTTTCTCTCAATAAATCTGCAAAAACAATGCCCCACATAAAAGGAAATACAACGGTATTTCCATGGGAAAAGGATGGGGCACTCGAAGGGAAAATCATACCTTAGGACGTCCGGCCGGGATTCAACCCCTGACTTCCCCGTCACCGGCAAACCAGATAAGATGGGAACGACGCCTTTATTTTAACCGCGTGTCTACTGTCGTAGGTGAAATCTATATCCCATTTACGGTAGTCGCTTAGAGTGCAAGTGACAACTAGCAGAAGGTTATTTATTGTAAACATTTGCTGAAAGTGACTAACGTCAACCTTTTCGGAAATTATAACTTTATTAGTAATAATATACTCTCGATAAAACGTGCTACCAAGCGATTATAATAATACTTTCGGTCAATGTTTGCAATAAATAACCTTTTTATATCCCTTACTTATCTATACCCGTACCGTAGATAGGATGCACTAGAGTTGGGTCAAATTTGAATTTCCAATTTGATTATTGAATTTACCTTCGACTCCCTAATCTAGAATCTGAATCCGAATCTTGGAAAAAAAAATGAACATAAGAGGAAATATAATAAATATAATAGAAAATACAAATAGTAGCTATACTCCATTCACGGTAGGAATTACTCTCTGAAAGGTCTTTTTTCCTACCAATATCCTACTATATAATAGATTTCTGGTAGGAAAAAGGGCCTTTAAGAGAACAATTCCTACGGTGAACGGACTTTAAATATTATTCTTTCTTACAATCCATTCATTATAACATTCATACATTCAGTTAAATGTTAAATTACTGGTCAGGGGCCTGGTTGAGTTTATATTATTATTACAGTTGGTTCTGAACCAACAATAAGCAGTAATAGAGCTCTAAAACAAATTTTACTTGAAAAATTGGACAGAATTTTTTTTTTTTAAGGATGAGTCTTGAATTTTAGGTTTTCTCGAATCTCCTTAATAGGGCCCCTCTACACGTATCAGTCAGATTTCAGTATTAATAAAGTACTAATTAATACTGACAGTAATACTGACCATGTGCTTGCGCTCGTCAGTATTTTTTCCGTCTCGGTAGCAAACATAGTTTGCACAGTGCACACGCCTTATTTCTTATCGTCCATGTTGTACGCTGCTTGCAGGAGCTGAGACTGATAAAAAATAATGACGCGAAGACGGACCGTGTACGATCTCATTGAAATCAAGGCCGTAGCCAGGGGGCAGGGATTGGGGGTTCAAACCCCTCGTGAAATTTAATGAACAAAATATATATGGCTTTATTTATGGTTCAAACAATATAGAAAATAAGATACAAATAGTAGTGGGCTGTGTTACCATAAGAAGCACTTCATAGCGCTTCTAGAGGTGTTAAATATTTAGAAATTTTCCTAGCCTTCGACATTTTGGGGGTCGTTTTACCATAAGAAAAACACTTCAAAGAGCTTCAAAGAGTGTTTAGTATTTAAAAAAATTTCAAGCCTTAGGCAGCTAAGGGGTTATTTCACTATGAAAAAAAAACACTTCAGAGAGCGTCTAGGACTGTTTATCATTTATAATTTTTTTCTAGCTTTCAGCATTTGGGGGAATGTGGCCACCAACCTTTCCTGAAATTATTGGCTGGCTACGGCTTTGGTTGAAATACTGATGCATACTCTCAGTCAAACTTTCAGTCTTACCGACTGACAGTCTGAGTGGTCCTGAAGGGGCCCTTTAAGGATTCAAAGGTCCCATCTAGGGATGTGGTATTGAAAGAAAAGCATCGATACTGTACTCATTAACGAAAAATATCGATAACAGTAATTATCGGTATCGAAATGCACATAAACTTTTCTGCTTCGTATGCTTGGGCCATCCTTAAGTCGACTGAGTTCAATGAGTTCTACAAAAGCTTGTTTTGTTTGGTTTGATGATCATCATGCTCATTGATAAAGGAAGGTGTAGTAGACTTCTCAGTCAGGCATCAGGCTTTATTGATAAATAAGGATGGAATATCAGTTATTAAATAATGAGATAAAAGCGATTGAATGCTGAAGCTGCAGAAAATGATTGAGAATTGAGAAATTGTTTCATTTGTTCTTCCTCCATAGTTCACCCTAGTAAACCTTTAATGTCCATCAAAAGTTAATATAACAAAAAGGTTGTTTTTTTCGATACCGATCCGATAGCGGAGCGTGAGTACTAATATCAATAAAAAGTATCGAAAAAAAAAGTAGCGAGCAAAAAAACACTAGTATCGAAAGGAAAATATCGATATTAGTATAGCATCGATGCGCTTTTCACAGCTCTATGAGGTGACTTGAGGGTCTAGGGGTAAGGTGTCGGACTTCTGTGTCGGGGGTCCGGGGCTCGATCCTCGGTTCCGGCAAGATTTATCTGATTGCCAAACCCTTCCTTCACCTCTGACAAGACGTGTATTAATCAGAGCTTGTGAATGTGTGGAATTCCAGTCCTCCACCATGGTTCTGATTCCACGTTAAACTGTAGGTCCTTCATTTCATCTCACAATCACCCTACCATTACACATTAGCTTAAGTGCGTATAACCCGAACGGGTAGTAAGACGCGGTGCTAATGATTTCACATCTCTAGTGTGTGCATCTTCACTCACCTTCGTCCCTCACATCCGTGCATTCATCAACTAAAGACCAGGTGGGGATGTTGAGGCCTTTTAGCGAGTGTTCCGTTCTTTTTAATAACTTGAGACACGAATGTTCATGTTTATCATTGAGGGGAGGGTTTGGATGGGAAAGGGTGGGGAGGAAGAAGACTAATAGCACAAGTTTAAACAATCGACCATTCAATTAAGTATTTTTTATTAAGTTTTATTTTCAGAACTGAAATTTCCTTTTATTCCACGGATGTGTTGTAATAAATTTTGTTTATGAGCTCATTATTGTGTTGAACATAATATGTTGTAAGTACAGAAGATATTTTGGCGAAAAATAAATTAACCACCATATTACATTTTTATAGCACATAGATAACATTATGTCTGCTATAGATTACATTGTTCAAGAAGGCAATTAAAAAATATATGTTCTGGCTGCTAGTGATGATAATTGAATAAAAAAAATTGTGAGAAGGCTTGTTTTTATTTTACGAATCTTGTGTTCTTGTGACATTAAATATAAATAAGGCCCACATTATATTTGATACAATAATTTAAATTTATTGATATCTAGAAGTGGCCTTAGACCCACATCAGTGGCCACGTAGACAAAATGTCAACCTTTCCTAGTCTGGTCTGCCCCCTTGATGGGGAGGTTGGGGTTCAAATCCTGGACGGGTGTAATGAGGGTGTTTTTACCTCCATACTAATGTAGATATCTACATTTCCTTAAAACTGCATCAATAAGTAATGTTAGAATCCCGGTCGGGTGTAGTGAAGGCTTTTTCCCTAAATGGTTTTTCACTTTTCCTCCACGCAAATTCAACCTTCCTCATCCCTAATACATTATCTAAATTAATAGGCGTATAACTCGAACGGGTAGTAAGATGAGGTTATATATATAACTCTTGAGAGTATCCTGAGAAAGATCCGACACCGTAGCTCAGTCGGTAACGCATTTGTCTACTGAGCTAAGGGTCCCGGGTTCGATTTCCGGCATGACTTAAAATCTATCAATAGTGAAATATGAGCTAATGTTTTCTCAGTGATAAATCAACGGCTGGGGATTGGGTGTTGTACCTCTCATATTCTTAACTTAGATTATAAGGCATATGAAGCTTCGACAGACCTAGCAAGCTGGCAGTGGAAAATATATGGCTTGAATAAAAAAACTGACCTAGGTCACAGACTGGTAACAGTTATGGATGTAAAGTAAAAGTACGCGATAAAATGTGAACTAGTTCTGAAAAACACAAGGGAATTTTGTTATTAAGAAAATAGTGGCAACCCTGTCAATGTATGATTTTTTTTTACGTTCACTAACCTTAATTCGTGCCCTTAAACGTCAGCTGCAATGAATCAAAAATATTCGTGACAAATAAAAGTGGTGCAAAGGTGTCATTATCCCTTCAACCCACACACACACGCCTCCTTCATTGGAAGCGCAGGCCGCCGCCACCAACAGCCAATCACACGTCGGCGGGATGAAGACAAATTACGATCGGTCATAACAGATGACAGCCGCCATGCGGGTCTAGAAGTACTTTAAATTGATGCGGCCCTACTGGGTTAAAAGATAAAAGAAAATGGAACGATCATCAATTAATTGAAGAAAGGAGGATTTGATGCTTGTAAAAAATATTTTGTGTGTGTGTTCTAATAGAGAGTCGTTTAAAGATAATAAAACCTGCATCGCGTGCTGTTTGTTCTGTTAAGTTAAATGGTGTATCGGCAAGGGACGGAAACTACCCCCACCACACCACCTTAAAAAAAGTGGTTGTCATTTAATTATTGCCCAGCTTTCTAAGTGATTTTTTATGTTAATTAAAAAAACCAGCTGAATTGGTGAGCACGTCTACTAATCGTCAATCTCGTTTAATCTGGCTTGATTACGGGTAGATCGGGGATCGAAATCCGGACGGGTCTATGGAAGGTAATTTTCTAAATGATTTTTCCCACTTCTCCTTCCATGCAAATGCGAGTCCCTTTGGAGTAATTTATGAGAATATCCTTATCAGTTTTGTTTTTTAAATGATTTTTTTTCGCAATATTTTACTACCGTTATATTCGCATTTTATTACACTAATGGAATAGGGATGAGGATGGTATAGTTTAGAAGAAATTGATCTGAATTTACTTGTAGGGAGAGGGGGAAATCATTCAGGAAACCCACCCACATTACACCTTGCCGGGGTTCAAACTCCCAGCCTCCTCGCCATTGTTAACCAGAATACACGAGCCTGACATTTAGTCTGTGTGCCCACCGTTACGGGTATCAATTGCAAAATATAGAGTTTTTAGAAAATAATTGATTTAAATCTTCTGCTTCTTCTTCTTCTTATTATTATTATTGAGTTGTACAACATTTACAACTTTCTTAAACACGAGCATCGATGGACCCGCGAACTAAACTCATTTGATTTAACTTCACGTTGACACAGAGGTCGGAATTCAAATCCCACCTGGGTGTATAGAGGGTAGTTTTCCCACCTTCTATACACGCAAATGTAGGGTACATTTTCTTCCAAGTTACACCATCCTCATCCCTACCCCATTGATGTAATTAAATGCGGATAGCTCGGAAAAGGCAGTAAGACCTAGGTTTCCTTGGATTGTTTCCTTGACATTTAAACAGGCAATAAAGTGTTGCTTTGTTTATTTAATCGGCTCGTAAATGATATCACGTGACGAACATTAACTATGGAAATAAATCAGTTCCACAGTAAAAAGTTTATTCTTTCTAAAGTAATAAGTTCATGAAATTGTTAGAAACGTAAAACAACGTGCATTTAAAACCAACTTGTATTTTTATGAACCTTAAATGCCACTTTTTTTTTATTTTATCGCTGCATATTACTACCTGTTCATTTTATACTCATAAGCGGAGTGCCACTTGAACGTACCGATAATAATGATTTCTTGGGCGGCACACCGGACGTGTTTGATATTGGCCGTATCGGCCCACAACAGCGGTTGATGCATTTACCCCGGGGGTTCCCAAACTTCTTGAGACCGCGCCCTCCCTCCACATGTCAGATTTTACGTGTGACGCCCCTGTACTCGGTATTAAAAAAAATATCATTTACATTAATAGCTTGTATTCTTTTAAATGTAAAAAATACAAAAATTGAACAAAATTACAGAACTGAATAATAAAGAATTAGAGTAGAAATGTGTTTTCTAGTATGTTCTATTCCATTCTTTAAAATATGTACACGTATTGAAAATTTGCATGTGCCATTTCACTATATATTATAAGTTAGTTTTTCCTTATATCCGTGACGCCCCGGACTAAGACCAGCGACCCTCCAGGGTATCGCAACGCATAGTTTGGGAATCCCTGATTTAGCCCAAAGATACAGTTATGCCCGCACCGGTGGGTGTGTGGATAAACGCGTCAGTCTCGTTTAGTATGATTTGCTGGTTGTGAGCTAATCGATGTTCGAATACCAAACTAGAGTACTAATTTTTTATTTACTAAATGTTTTTATACTCTCCATTCACGCGAGTGCGGGTGCATATTCTTTAAGTTATATACTTCTGACCCCATTAGTGTAGATATACGGATAGCAATGAGGTGGGTAGTAACACGTGGGACATATCATATTTTTTTTTAGGAAATACAAGCCTTTGTTTACACAACTTTTTAATCTTTATTCACACACACACACTTTTTAAATCACTTTGTAGTATTGGCTTTAATACGTAAAAATAACTGTCGCTAAATATTTATTCATACAAAGTTATTTATTATTCCTGTAAACAAAACCCAGGTGAATTGATAGCTTTATTAACACTGATCCCCCATAGTTAACTTCATCACTTTGTTAGCGGCTGGAAGCCGGAAGTTTCCTCTTTTTCCCTCCGCCAAAGCCCCAGTATCTTCCCTCCCACTCCCTCTCAACCCATCTCCACCCGGTACACTTTATAAAGAGATGGGACAAAGTAGCTCATTGGGTAAGAGAGGTTTTTTTTGGCTTTCATATGTTATCTTGTCACTCCCCATTCCATAATTCGTTCATTGTTATCAGTTTTTTTTTCTTTTATTAATTTACTTTACACCACTTCTTACCACCCGTCCGTACTATCAGCGTTTGATTACCTTAATGAGACGATGAAGGTAGAATTTAGAGGAAATTACGCAAATTTTCGTGAAGAGAAAAATAGTGGAAAACTATATTGGAAAATTAACCTAAGAATATACAAAAAAACTTTTACCGGTGGTTCTCTATGGGTGTGAAACGTGGTCTCTTACCTTACATGATGGAAACAAATTTGGGGGGTTCGAAAACCAGGTCCTTAGAAATATATTTGCTACAAAGAGATATGAGGCTACTGGGGAGTGGAGGAGGTGACATAATGATGATTTACATACCCGGTAGTCATCATCAAATTATTGTCAGGATTGTCAAGTCTCGGTGGGCAGGACATGTAGCGCGAATGGGAGATTCTAGAACAGTGTTCAGGGTATTGACCGGCAAACCCAATGGGAAGAGACCCTTGAGAAGACATACAGTAGCCCCGTAGCTTCTTTGGTGCTGACTGACAGTTCACAGCTGACTTCTGACAGCTGCTAAACACATATTTTTACAGATCATATGATTCGGCGTAGGGATACTTAATTTGGTCTGGTAACTTTTCAAAGCTTTTAGCTGTCAGCTGTCAGTCAGCACCAAAGAAGCCTTGGGGCTACTGTATATTGCGATTTAAACTGCTTTAGGATCCGCGTGGTGAGTAGGCTGGGGAGCACAGTTGCCACATAGCGGGAGTTTGCGCGTTACTACTAGCAAGCATACTCAGTCACTGTCAAGAAATCTGGCAATGCGCAAACAACCCTTCACAAATTGGTTTAGCATATGACGAGCCTCCCCTACCCCCTCAGACTGCTCTGAATAAAATCCTAAAGCAGTTTTAAAACGCAGTATGGACGCAGATGGGGAGATAACATTAGAATGGACCTGAAAGAGACAGAGTGTAATTAGGGGAACTGGACAGAACTAGCTCAAGATAGGAACAGGGAGCGTACTTTTGTGAGTGTGGTAATGAACTTTATAGTTCCTAATGCCATAAAGTAAGTAAGTATCTGATCAGATCAGAACTCAAACCCCGAACTCTCAGTCTTTGATAAACCAGACTAGACGAAACGATGCGTTTCTCTGAGTGCTCATTGATGAGGGCTCCTACTGCCAACTGTTTATAAACCTATTCTGATATCATAGAGGGATAAGGAGGATATGAATTAATTGTGGCAACAATCGGCCGGGGAGCGGATAGGAAATCCCCTCCAGCGCAATCCGGTCGGGCCAGAATTCTAACGATTGGTCCAAAACCTACCTATGTGTTGTGAAATGATGTGGACTTGCAATACTCCGGTACGTACCTCGTTAACTTCGAGTAACAAATGGGACAAGTGTGAATATATGAGAGCACTCTAAAACCACCGACGTGAGTGTTTTTCTCGCTACCTCGCGCGGTTCATTCGGGACTGCTTTGTGCGTTACCCCAAGGCGTAACTCGTGATTTATTGAAGCGTGTGGAGGAACAACGACATAAGCGGCATACATTATTGTACCTACTTTGCGGCATTAGAAATTCGAAATTTTACTGCCGCAATTACAAAAGCACTCCACCCATCTCTATCTTAAACTAGCTATATCCAGTCCCCCTCATTACACCCTATCCTTATTTTGATCTAGTTCTATCCAGTCCACCTCATTAGTTATACAATCCACCTCATTACACCTTATCCCTAACTTGAGCCAGTTCTATACAGTCCACCTCATTACACCCTATTTTTATTTTGATCTAATTCTATCCAGTCCACCTCATTAGATATACAGTCCCCCTCATTACACCCTATCCTTATTTTGATCTAGTTCTATCCAGTCCACCTCTTTAGCTATACAGTCCACCTCATTACACCTTATCCTTAACTTGAGCCAGTTCTATACAGTCCACCTCATTACACCCTATCTTTATTTTGATCTAATTCTATCTAGTCCACCTCATTAGATATACAGTCCACCTCATTACACCTTATACCTAACTTGAGCCAGTTCTATACAGTCCACCTCATTACACCCTATCCTTATTTTGATCTAATTCTATCCAGTCCACCTCATTAGCTATGCAGTCCACCTCATTACACCTTATCCTTAACTTGAGCCAGTTCTATACAGTCCACCTCATTACACCCTATCCTTATTTTGATCTAATTCTATCCAGTCCACCTCATTAGATATACAGTCCCCCTCATTACACCCTATCCTTATTTTGATCTAGTTCTATCCAGTCCACCTCTTTAGCTATACAGTCCACCTCATTACACCTTATCCCTAACTTGAGCCAGTTCTATACAATCCACCTCATTATACCCTATCTTTATTTTGATCTAGTTCTATACAGTCCACCTCATTAGACCCTATCTTTTTCAGGTCCATTATAATGATATCCTATCATCTGCGTCTAGGTCTTCCCACTGGTTTCTTCCCATTGGGTTTGCCAGTCACTAACCTGTACAAGGTTCTCGTTTCTTCCATTCATGCTGTATGCCTTGCCCACCTTAACCTGGGAGATATTATTTCCCAAACAATGTCTAGTGATGAGTACAGAGTATGTAACTCATCATTATGCAATTGCCTCCACTATCCCTTATCTTCATCCATTTTTTGAACAAATATTTTCCTTAAATACATTGTTTTCGAACACACTAACATTTCTTCTCGTCATGTAACGTAAGATACCATACTTCGCAACCATAAAGAACCACCAGCAAAACTATTTTTTTTTAATATTTTTAGAAACTATAATATTGTAATCGTGAGCATTTTCGACCTTGAGGCTATGATGGATCTTGACTTGTGTTCCCTAAGATCTGAACTATACAAAAATAAATGTGGGTTTTAACAATTCTGTTTGTCCATATATGAGGTTACAGTCGAAACATTTTGATGGATTGCGTTCAAAATTTGATGTTTTATGTTTTTATCTAGTCGGAAAATAGTTCTAGATAATAAGTTAGTCAAATTGGATGTATAGAAAGTGTTTAACATAGTGACACTGTTGTTATTTAAGGTGTTATAAAATAAGTTAACTTCTTTATTGTTATTGTATATTACAATGTAAATCAAAGACTGTTCACGGTAGGAAGAAGTTTCTAGAAAAAATGCTTTGAAGAAATTCTCAGAAACTAAATGTTCAATTAGGTTTAAATCTTTACAATCACAAGGAATATAATGTTTACTTCACGTATTGGAATAAAATTGTAGTAAAATATAATCCTAGTAAGTAGTAGCCTAACCTGTTGAGCGAAAATAAAACTACCCTAGAAACCGCTTCCTAACGTGAGCAGTCTATAACAGGTACTTCCACAGTGCATAGCATAACATGGCCATATACATATCACCTGTAAGGAATATATTTTTAATAGTTTCCCTTTTGTAAATGATGGCATGTATCGTAGTGAATCTAAAGTAAGTATGCAAAGGCAGGAAAAAATAGAACAATTTAACAACTACATTTTTAGGGGTGGCGTGATAATTATTGGTGCCTATGGTTGTGGTATGACAGTGATTGATAGTTTCTCATTGACCGAGGCGACCGCCTGGACGTAAAACTTCAGATGAATATTTTAGTATTTTAGTATTTTTGAATATTTATATTTTGTTACACGCCCTACACTCTTTCATACAAAACAAACTACTGAACTACTGAACGAACAATAAATACCACTGGCTTACTCGTGACTCCTCAACATAACTGTCGACTATAATAATATTTCTCCTACGAGTTGGCCCGCGCATGCGCGCTGACTTTTATCGCTGCTTGCGCAACCCTAAAAGTTTCATAGCTTTTGTTCGTCAGCCGAGATATTATTCGATGATTCTAAAATATAATTTATTGGCCTCGTCAACTTTTGACTTGCAACGGAGCACGAGAGCTGTCGTCAGAGACAGTTGTGGCAAGGGAAGGTTTAAGGGTATAAAATCAAATTTTCCCTTTCCTCCTGAAAACAAAATTTCCTCCTCCCTAAATTTATTTCCCTCCCCTTTGATAGTCTCGAATATGATAATATTTAAAACAAACTCTAAATAACTTAGTCTCTAGAGGCATACCATTTTTCTAAATTTTATTGTGGGAGGTGCATTACAAAAAAACTTCCTCGGGCATTTAACTTTAAAGAAATTTACCAGCAAAGAAACGCATTTGACTATCATAAATGTGTATGTGAGAATGATTATAAATATATTAAAAGGGCATCCAATTTTTTTTTAAATCTAGAGTAGGACCACTGCAAAAAATATCTTCAAGTGGCATCTAATTTTCAAGATATTTCCACTTTATCTTAGGGATAACTTTTTGGGGGGTTCTTTATACTGGGGGAAGCCGGAAGGAAGCCCCCTTCAAATTTTCCCTCTTTTCTTAATTCCACCCCTCCCCTTTACACAAATTAGGTCCAGCCGTATCTATTTATTGGTGTTTTTTTTTTTGTAAGCTATCCATACGAATTCTAAGTGCCTTTTCTTAAAATTCTATGTCTTATTTCTTTAGTTTAGATTTTAGGAACGTAGTCTTTCATTATCAGAAAAAACTATATAAAAAAAGGAGTTTCATCGATAATTTAATAATCCACAGAGAAGAATTTACCAGCGTCGGTTTCAGAAAAACTTAAAAAAAAAAAGAAATTTTAGTGGATGTTTTAATAATTCATAGAGAAGATTTTACTAACATCGGTTTCAGAAAAAAACTTAAAAAAAAAGGAATTTCACCGGATGCTTTAGTAATTCATAGAGAAGAATTTACCAGCGTCGCTTTTCAGACTGACTAAATTTTAAGATAATCTAGACTAGTCTGGTGGTAATGGTAGATCGGTGTTCGAATTCCATCCAAGTGTAATGAGGGTGGATTTTCCTTTCCACCCACTCTCTCTCCCTCCACTTAAATGCGGGTGCTTTCCCTCTAAAACTCGTACCTTCCTCCCTCTATTGATACGGTAATGCCAACAGCACAATTAAATAGACATACCAGGGCAGTATTTAGAGGTTCGCTTCTTAATCACACGCGCCCGCCCTTCCATATAAAACGAACCAATCAGCAGTTACTTAACTATCTAAGAATATTGGAGGTGCTTTTTTTTTTCAAGGGAAATTTATTCAGGCAATTTCCTCAAGCTAGGACAGAATCTTGTGTCTAATAAAACTACCCCTCATTGAATAAATCAGTATTGATATTTAGCCTTCCCAAGTCAAGAGAGTCAACCGCTGGTAAAAAAAAAAGTGTTTCTCAACAATTCTTGGCACCCATTTCATCCTAACTGGAGAGCACGACCGACAGAGGAACTATTTTTACCCTCATGTATTGCACTTGCAAGTGAACACTGCTTGTGGGAGTGTTGCCGCAATACAACTACACGCTTTTAACGATCTTCGGGTGCCGCGCACTCCGCGGAGCGTGGTGGGAATTGTAGGGCGGCACGCACAATTAAATAGTCATACCAGGGGACGAACCTCTCAACTGCTAGAGAGGGTACTACAAGCCGTGTTAAAAACATGTCACACCCTCTTCTATCAGTCTAAACTCCTAGGGAGGGTGCTACAAGTCGTGTTAAAAACATGTCACACCCTCTTCTATCAGTCTAAACTGCTAGGGAGGGTGCTACAAGCCGTAGTTAAAAACATGTCACACCCTCTTCTACCAGTCTAAACTGCTAGGGAGGGTGCTACAAGCCGTGTTAAAAACATGTCACACCCTCTTCTACCAGTCTCAACTGCTTGGGAGGGTGCTACAAGTCGTGTTAAAAACATGTCACACCCTCTTCTACCAGTCTAAACTGCTATGGAGGGTGCTACAAGTCTTGTTAAAAACATGCCACAATTTGTATATCAATGCAAACTCTACCTCTCAACTGCTAGGGAGGGTGCTACATGTCGTGTTAAAAACATGTCACACCCTCTTCTATCAGTGTAATCTGCTAGGGAGGGTGCTACAAGTCGTGTTAAAAACATGCCATAACTTTTCTTATTAATATAAATCCTACCGCTCCATAAATAAGTTTTTACCTTGATAATATATTACAAATTATTTTATAAACTGTAATTTTTACTAGCCTTATTAGTTTTTATTAGATTCTCTATGCTCTTAAGATCATCACACCTTTAGAACGTCTAACGGCACGCGTTGTATCCGCCCTGACCTCCTTGGTTTGAATCCTAACCGGGTTAGTATACGACATGATCGCCCTGGATTCACGTTCGTCAGTTTATCACTCAATGCTAGATTTAAATATATGGTGATTGGGTGCCAGGTAGCTTTACGTTCTTTACCACCCGATTAAATTAGTTTTAATTTAAATGAAAGATCACAAATTAATAATTAGGTTGAGTTTTATTTCATACTTTGATTCTGATTAATATTTAAAGAATGAATATTAATAATGAAAGTTGAGTTGGAGTGACTAGTTAATCTCCACATCCTTTAATTGCGCGAGTGTTTTAACAACACGTCCGATCTGGGCGATGGTGTGATCGCTAGTGTCCAGTGGTGACCTGGTGGTCTAGGGGTAAGGTGTCGGACTTCTGTGTTGGGCGAGCGGGGTTCAATCCTCGGTCCCGGCACAGATTTATCTGATTATCAAACCCTTCCTTCACCTCTGACAAGACATCTTGTGAATGTGGGGAATGCCAGGCCCCCACCGTGGTTCGGTTTCCACGTTAAACTGTAGGTCCTTCATTTCATCTCACAATCACCCTACCATTACACATTAGCGNCATCTCACAATCACCCTACCATTACACATCAGCGTAAGTGCGTGTAGCCCGAACGGGTAGTAAGACGCGGTGCTAATAATAATAATAATAGTGTCCAGTGGCCTCCGCGAGGGCTTTGCTCCTTCGCCGCGGTTCTGAAAAGGGTCCACTCCCCTTGTAAGATTTCACTAGTTAGAAGAGGTTGTTTTCACTTTCTTTAAAAGCTACAACTCAAGTCGGGGACATCTTTTAAGAATTGTCCTGTTCGCAACTGTTAGTTTTTTTTTTAAATGTAGAGGATTGTAAATACTCAAATACAATATGTATTGCTACTACGGTTTTCGAAAATGAGAATAAGTGACGTTCCAGTACGTCCAGCACTGTTAAGGTCGATTCTACACTAGCTGTTAAAACGTAGCGGTTTTGCCGCTAGCTTACGCCCTCAAGATCTTGAATCTACACCTGATTGTACCCGCCTCGGTGGCGTAGTTGGCTAACGCGCGAGTCGTGTTGAGCTCGACCGCCGAGGACGGGGAGATCGAGGTTTGAATCTTGGTCGGGTGAACTGGGGGTGGTTTTCCTAAATGTTTATCCACCCTCCCTCCACGCAAATGAGGGTTCACTTCCTCTAATTCAACCTTTCCAATTCCCAATCCATTAGCGTAATTAGTACTTAAAGCGTATAACCCGAACGGGTAGTAAGACGTGGTGCTAAATATTATTATTATATATTATTATTATTACACCCGATTGTCAAAACGTGACTGTTGAACAGCTACCATAAAACGCTACTGATTCTATACTAGCGGATTAAATGCCGCGGTTGTTGCTTCCACTTGTGGAGAATGGTTTAAAAAAGGACATTGTGCTGTATTGCGGGACTTATTTTGTTGGAGGAAACTAAACAAATCGTTTAAAGAAACGTTGGTGGACTCACCCCACATTATCGAACCGTCTCTCAACAGGACAGTTTCATATTATGTTTATAGATCACATAATTTACCCAGAGAAAATCCTTTTGTACTATAGCATGTCTATGGTTTCATTTGATGAACTACTTGGTTTGCGCTAGTCGTGTTGAGCTCTACTGCCGAGGACGGGGAGATCGAGGTTTGAATCTTGGTCGGGTGAACTGGGGGTGGTTTTTCCTAAATGGTTTCCCACTCTCCCTCCACGCAAATGCGGGTTCCCTTCCTTTAATTCAAACTTAACCAATTTCTAATCCAATAGCGTAATTAGTACTTAAAACGTATAACCCGAATGGGTAGTAAGACGCGGTGCTAAATAATAATAATAATAATAATAAAAAATCTACTTGGTTAAGTGAATGAAGATATTGCAAAACCTAATACCATCTTGAGTAAAAGTATTTATTATTCCAGCTGAAAGACTTCTTGTGACATTGAGGCACCGCTAGGCCTCTATAGGTAGCGGTAAAAAACCTGGTCTAGACAAAAACTTATTTTCTAACTTTATAACAAGGATTTCATTCAAAGGCGCGGTTGCTAGCGTTTTACCCGCTAGTGTAGAATAGGCCTTACTCATAAATCCTGCAAAAGTTAACATGAACTGTATGTAATTCTTGAAACGTTAACAACCCCAATTGATTTATTCTAGTCGAATGTCTCAAGTTTATTTACTACTGTTCGAATCTTGGTTAGGTAAGAAGTTTTTTATTCTTTTGGTGTGAAAGCAGCCATTCGGAGTTCACTATAAGTGCAGTTTCTTTTTGTTGTAATTTGTAAGTAATCCCCCAATTGTCTTTGTAAAAAAAAAGTTAGATTTATTTTTTACATTTAGAGTGATTTATTCACTTTTTGCACTGGTTTTTGAGCAATCGAAATTGTCATAGGAGAGCTTATTCCAACAGATGGGTTAGCCATCATCGTTTCTTTCGCTTTATCCGGGGGCTCTATCGAATCTCTTTTATTTCCTTAGCTCTCTATCTTTGGTACCTACGCGATCCTCTTTTTATTTAGACTCCCCCCAACCCCCACACTATCTTCCCGCCACTGTCCTGTGATCGTTTCTCTTTTATACACTCACGTATACAGATAGAAATATATGATACATATACGAGAGTTTGTTAAACGTGTTGGCAATACTCAAACAACTCAGTTGAGAAAAATATAGCCGGTTAGTTTCAACATTTTTTTAACTCACGGCACTCTGAACATAGCGATAAAATTGTCAAGGCACATCATTATTTTTTTAAGAAGAAATTTTTATCATTAAAATATCAAGTATTAAGATTGAGTTTAAAAGTTCAACAGTTACAATTCTAATAATGGTGTTATTTTTTTAAATGTCTATCGTAGATTTAAAAAGATTTATTTTTATTCGTATATTTAGTTTTATCTTTCCCCAAACTCCCGCGGCACACTGGTTGAAAAAGCTGCTCTAGACTTTAAATAGTGTACACTGTGTGAAACATAAATAAATGGTTTGGCACCATCAATTGACCCAAACTTTAAATAAATGCTTTATTTGATCCGCAGTTAAAATAATAAAGAATACATCTATACATAAAATTAATTCTCTTTCAAATACCCTACATGCACATGTCTTTTTTACTTTCTCCTATAGATAAAGTATTGTAATCATGAATATCTTCACCCTCGAGGTTATGATGGATTTTGACGTTTTATGTGCCCCCGAACCCCCAAAATGTGGATTGTGTCTTCCCATGACTACCTGTAAGGGACTGCAGCAGAAACGGTTTGATGGTTTTTAGTCAAACTCGATATTTAGATAACATTTTAGAAAACATTCTGAAATTAATTTATTAAATAGTGTTTATAACATTAAATAAATAAATACAGTAATTAATTATTTTTTAGTTCCACCTCTTACTACCAATTCGGTTTATGCGCTTATGTACTAATTATGCTAATAGTTTTAGGGATTATAAGGGAGGCAATATATATGAGGTGTACCCACATTTGCATGGAGAGCGTGGAGAACCATATCGGAAAAATCAACTCTCAGTACATCCGACTGAGATTCGAACCTTGATCTCCCCATCATCGACAGTCTAGTCTACTGCGAGAGTAGCGTCTTAAACCATGTGGTCACCGAACCCAAACCCATCTGATTAAATCGAAACACGAGAAGTTCTATGAGCGAGAGTGAAAGGGACCTGCCAATTTTGCTGGGAAATGTATTTTCACATACCTTCAAGGGCTATTTTATGCCACAATCGACATGGGGCCGACGGCTTTATTGCCTCTCCGAAATAAGTTGTGATACGAATGTTTATCGCTCAATAAATACCCGTCGACCCCGGATATGTGTTTGAACCTACGAACATCGGATCCTGAGACGAGCACTTTACCCCAAGAGTCACATGATAATAAAATTAAAACTGTATAGCTTTTCTGAGCAAAATAATAGAACATTTTCCATCAGGAAAATAATTAGGAGAAATTTTCCAAAACGGAAAATGTTTCCCACTCATCTCTTTAGCCTATATGTGATTTAAATAGTTAGGGGGACCTGATGGTTTAGGGGTAAGGTGTAGGACTTCTGTGCTAGGGTCCGGGGTTCAATCCTAGGTCCAGGCACAGATTTATCTGATTACCAAACCCTCCCTTCACCTCTGACAAGACAACTTGTGAATGTGAGGAATGCCAGGCCTCCACTGTGGTTCTGATCCCACGTTAAACTGTAGGTCCTCCTGTTCATCTCACAATCATCCTACCATTACACATTAACGTAAGTGCGTATAACCCGAACGGGTAGTAAGACTTGGTGCTAATAATAATAGTAAAATAGTTGGCTATTTTACTCCGGTTTAATTGCACTGAGTTAATTTTCACTCCGAAAGAGAATTCGTTGACAGGTAGCGAGTAAAATCAGCTCGGCTGTAATTGACCCTTAATAAGTCACAACTTGACCTCCATATGAGGAGGTGTGTGTGTGTTTGTAACACAGTCCTCTCCAAAGTTACGAAATCGGAAAAAAGAGCGCCGAGAAAGACCGCACCGCGCGCTGTTACAAGAGCTGTGCCAAGTCTCAGATGGGCCGCACCCGCCTAGGGGGTTCCAGATGAATGAAACCTTCGTCTTGTATTAAAGCGGGGTGGAGGAGGGGGGTGTTTGGCTTGCTCCCGGCATCTGCTTGGCCTGTTGGAGGCCCATCCATCCGTCAACACGCTTTGACGTCGGCGTAACATATAATTGGCAGACTTGTGCCTAACACTAGTTTAAATGGCAAATTCTAATATTCACTGTCCGAAAGGTGGGGTGTAAGGGGAACGCAAGCTAAGATTAGTATTTTACAGCTTTTGGCCAACATAAAACATTGCTTCAGTAAAATAAGTTTAATTTACTAAGGGCCGGTCTTATTACTCCTGTCAGCAGGGTTTATACGCATGCGCGCACCAGTAAAAACAGTACCAACCTTGCATGTTCTTCATAAAAATATATTTATCCTACAGTTATCTGGCAGATAAATTCAGTTCATAAGACGCGTAAAACATTACTGATTACTTTTATCAGATAGATGTCTTACTTAATGTTTCAGGTTATACGTATATATAAGCCTACTAACTACACTAATGAGCTAGGGATGAGAAAGGTTGAATTTTTAGGAGAATTGTACACGAATTTTTGTGGGAGAGAGAGAAAAAGTGTAAAACCAGTTTGAAAAAATCAGCCTCAGTACACCCGACCGAGATTTGAACCCCAATCTCTTTGTCATCGGCAGTCAAGTCTAACACGATAGTGACGCCTTAGAACATGTGCCCACTGAAGCAGGTATGACTGCTATTAAAGAACTGTTGATATTTCTATGTGTAGAAAAATAAAACTATTTATCTACTGAAGAAATATTCTTTTTATTTCTTACAACAATCTTTTTTGCTATAAGAACAGCCAAAATACCGAGTAGTGCTAACGAAGATATTTACTCTTTTTTTATATACTTGGTGACCCACTTTCATGGTCGTTTGGTCTAAGGCGTCACTCTCGCAATATACTAGAGTTTCTTTGACGGGGATATCGAGGTTCGAATCCTGGTTTGGTGTAACCAGACTGGTTTTCCCTACGTGTTTTCACATAATCCCTCCACGCAAATGCAAGTACACTTTCTCCAAATTCTATCTTCGCCATTCCTAACACATTAGCGTGATTAATTTAATATATGCATAAACCTCACTAAATAGGCCTTCACTTAAAAAAATCAATTTAACTATTGCCACATTAAACCATAATAAAAATGTAACAACAAATTATCAAGTGTAGGGATAGAGGGAGTAGTTTAGAAGAAATGCACTCGAATTAGCATGAAGGTCTGATGGGAAAACCACATTTAGAAATTCACTCATATTGCATTAGAACGAAATTCGAACCTCGACCTTCCCGCCAACGGCAATTCGGCGTATTGCAATCCTAACGCATTTTACCACGTGACCACACATGGGGGAGGATTGAAGGGAAGCTAACTCGCTGAGAGGATGGAAAACAACAATTTTATGGTACCAGTACAGGGGGAGTTACAGGGGACCTTTGTAGTGTACTCTTTCGGGGATCAAACCCATTTATTCCGAGTAAAAGAGATATAAAAAAAAGCCAAGGCATACCCCTCTGTGCTGGTTGCAGTTTAATTCGAATTAAAATGTTGGAGACAAGTCAGAAAGCAAGCGCAAGCTAACGATAGTTAGTAATAATAATAATAATAAAAAAATTTAGTTGAGCTCTGTCGTGACATAAGGCATTTAAACATTATTCTTTCTTGCCTTTTAAACGACTAACCTAATGCAGTAGTCAGGTGTACCACACTTTTAAACAGTAATAACTCTATTTTGTCTGAAAAATAAAATAAAATAGAAAACTAGCATTAAATTGCTCTTACTTTAACCATTCACGCATGTGCACAGGTTTTTACTCGGTAAAAAAAAAAAAAGCTACGAGATTGAAACCCTAATTGGAGACATCATTATTTCAATGGCAGGTACTTTATGTTTACCCTAAAAGGTAGCCAGCTTACCTTGATGGCTTACTATTATTATTATTAGCACCGCGTCTTACTACCCGTTCGGGCTATACGCACTTACGCTAATGTGTAATGGTAGGGTGATTGTGAGATGAAATGGAGGACCTACAGTTTAACGTGGAATCCGAACCACGGTGGGGGCCTGGTATTCCCAACATTCACAAGTTGTGATTAATACACATCTTGTCAGAGGTGAAGGAAGGATTTGGTAATCAGGTAAATCTGTGCTGGGATGGAGGATTGAACCCCGGACACCAGCACAGAAGTCAGACACCTTACCCCTGGACCCCCAGGTCACCGACACTCTGGTGTAGCTTAATAAAATACGGCCCTAGTATAATCCGTCAAAGTAAAATAGTCACTAATTTTTTTTTAGCACCACGTCTTATTACCTGTTCGGGTTGTACGCTTATTCATTAATTACGCTAATGGTTTTAAGGATTAGGAAGCTAATATTGATAAGAAGTGTACCCTAACTTGCGTGGAGGTAAAGTGGAAAACTACCCTCACTGCACCCGCCCGAGATTCGAACCTTGATCTCCCCCATCATCGACATTCTAGTCTAATACGGAAGTAGCGCGTTAGACCAGGCGGCCACCGAAACGGGTCACTGAAAAGTTGGTCCTACTGTCAACTGTTTTTTTTATCTCAGTAAATTGATGTACGAGTATTTCCCACATTAAGTTCATCACTATGGTTACTAACGACTTATATTAAGGGAGAAATATGAGTAAGTGCACCCACACTAGCTAGGGAGGAGACAGAAAAAAAACCCAGTGATAATCACATTTGGAAAAATATTTCCTGTCCGCCCCAAGCCGAGATTCGAAACCTTGATCTCCTAGCCGTCAACAGCATTCCAGTCTATTTCGAGACTGACGTCTTAAACCGCGTGGCCACTGACGTAGATGTTTTCTAATAAAACCATTAAAAATACAAACATAAAATGTTGTGACGCACTATTTATGAAAACATGTAATAATAATAATAATTAGTGTTTTATAACACATACATCCGTTTCTATGATTTATTTCTGTAAACAAATAAAAGAGATAACACGAGTTTACTGAACTTTAGCGGAAATTGAAGGAAAAAACTACAAAAAATGTATGTTACCAATAAAATAGAATTAAAATAAATTATATGTATTTATTATTCAAGCCTATATTTTGGCACCTGCTTCGGTGACTTCGTTGTCTAACGCGTCACACTCTCATAAGGCTAGACTGCCGATGACAGGGAGAACGGGGTTAGAATCTCGGTCAGGTGTACTGGGGGTGGATTTTTTCCAGATAAATCCACTTTTCCTTGACGCAAATCGGATACATTCCCTTTAGATTCTACTGTCATAATTCTTTGCTCATTTGTGTAAATACGGGGGTAGTAAGAACAGGTGAAACGCGATACAAAAAAAGTTTTGTTGAGTTTTATATATGCTCAATTAAATATTGCTAGACTTAAATATTTGTAATTAAAGTTTTAGAAAAAAGTTTTACTATCCGTTCTGATTATACGCATACATTACACTAATTTGTTCGGGATAGCTATGGTTGAATTGTAGATGAATAGTACCCACATTGGCGAGTAGTAAGATTAGAAAACCATTCCGTGAAAACCACCTTCAATACACAACCGGGATTCGAACGATGATTTCCCTTTCATCAGCAGTTAAGTCTATCACCAGAGTGAGGCCTTATCCTGCGATCACGATCAACTTAACTTTAACTCAACGTAACGTTAACTTAACTTAAGAAAACAGATGTGTGATTACGATTCACGTAACTGAATATGATCTGTGATCTGTACTATTTATACAGTGATGATCTGTGAATGTTTACAATTTTCAATCGATATAATATATACTACAAAACTTTTTTGATAAATTTAGCTTTTCTATTTTAGTTTAATTATTTTGTTTCAATGTCTGATCACTAGAAATTATACTAAAGAGTAAACATTGGTCATAATACCAACAAATGAATTACTAAATAGCCCGGTTGACGTCACTCGCATAATGATTGGCTGGCTAGATCACGTGATACCCTTCAAGTAACTTTCACTTAAAGTAAAATACCTCCCAGGACACTCTAACGTTAAGTTAACTGCATCGTGATCGCTTCCATTTAAACACATGAGGAGATCCTTTACGTTAAGTTAACTTTAAGTTGATCGTGATCCCGGCACTAAGCCTTATACCGCGTGACCACCGATGCAATTGTATAAATACGATTGAAGTTGAGAGTCGACACTGATGAAATTATAGTCTGAATCAATCTCCCAAATTTGTGTTTATCTCTGATAGTTCCTCTCCGCTACTTGTATCAAGGCGCGCGATGCAAGGAGATAACAGTTGTTTGTTTTTCGTGATTATTCACTCACACAATGAATCAGAGCTAATAAAACTTATTACTTCTAGACTGCGCATGCCTTGCCACTAACACCGCGCTGGACGAGAACAACATATTTGTTTTTTCTCTGTGACTGGAACGTCATCTAAACCACTGTGCACTCGCAGATATATTAACCCTAGAAACCCGCATTGGTGGACACGCGGGCTAGACTTCATGATTTCCTGCCCTGGTTTGCTAGTTACGGGGAGTTGGAGCTCTAATCCAGGCCATGATGTACTGGAGGAGGTTTTTCAATAATGGTTTACCACTTTCACTTTACGAAAATATGAGTACATTTCCTTTAAACTCTACCTCTTACCCTATTAGTGTAATTAAAGTGACTATATAGCTCGGATGATAGGACAGGGTAGAAAGAATGATGAATATTATTACTAGAAAGTGACTAACCCCTCCTTGCACCAGACGTGCAAAGTTTTACCCGTGTTTCTTTTATTTTTTAAAGGGGTGGGGGTAAGGGTTCTAGAAACGGTGGCTAGAAATGTAATCTCCAAATGTAGGAACGTAGATTAAATTTGGAGTTATAGTTGTAATGAGTTTTATACGACTCAAAACTACCTTCTAGACTTTTTGTAAGAATACAAAAAGAAATTAATATTAATACTTTAGGCTTTTAGGTGATGAGTGAAGATTTGAACCTCCTTAAAACACCCTCCCCTCTGCACCACATTGCGGATTTGTCCAATATACTGTATTTATGAGACCGTGACGTCATTTGAGGAAGATGTTCTACAGGTAGCAGTGCGTGTTGGTCCTGTTGTGTCTAGTTTTGACGCGATTTCTATGGATAGGGTACCCGCCTCGGTGGCGTAGTTGGCTAAAGCGCTTGTCGTGTTGAAGCTCGACTGCTGAGGACGGGGAGATCGAGGTTCGTATCTCGGTCGGGTGAACTGGGGGTGGTTTTTCCTAAATGGTTTTCCACTCTCCTTCCACGCAAATGCGGGTTCACTTCCTTTAATTCAATCTTCCCAATTCCTAATCCATTAGTGTAATTAGTACTTATAAAGCGTATAACCCGAATGGGTAGTAAGACGCGGTGCTAAATATTAATATTATTATGGATAGGGTGAAGCCGAAACAATTAGACGATTAGTAACTTGAAATTAACACTTTAATTGAAAAATAAATATTCACTAGCTAAATAAAAGCAAACTAAATATTACACTTTTTCACTTTTTAAAGATAATGTCCCTCAGGTGAGCTCCGCTCCGTCAGGCAAACCTCAGCAAGTTGTCCATCATTTTACTCAGCATAGATCGTCTAATTGTTTCCGAGCCATCCTGTAGGTGCAATAGTACATCTTATTATCGGGGTGGAAGTTTTGGATCGGGGTTTTTATGGTCAGTGGTGCCAACTTATTATGTAATATATCTAGAAAGTTTCTTCATAAGTTGTCCACGCTATTTATAGACCTTAACTAGGGAACAGCATGCGAAGACGGCGAGGTAACAGACCCCATATTTCCACGTCAAATTATATTTCTAATTCGTTGTCTTCTTGGTGTGATTTAGTTCCAGCGTAAAGCTACCTTGTAGTTGACGGATGGCAGTGGAAAGAAGGGATTATTAACTAGGCATGTAAAAGGTATATGGGATGTCAAGACTTGAGATGAATAAATTACCGGCCAGACACATTAAGATCCTTCCACGAGCTTAATTTGACAGGAAAAAAGAAGCTGGAATTCGGACACACATGAGCACGAACGGAGCACAATCGAATGTTGTAATAAAATAAAAGAAGGAAAATATGTTTGGAGAAATGGGGTGAATTCAAGCTGGTCCCACATATTCATATTTATAAATAAAGTCTAAAGTCGACCTCAGAGATCTTGGGGGCTAAGTGCTTGCCTCAGGACCCGATGTTTGTGGGTTTAAACCCAGCCGGGATTGACGGATTTTACTTGAGCGATAGGTGACCTGGCGGTCTAGGGGTAAGGTGTCGGACTTCTGTGCTGGGGTCCGGGGTTCAATCCTAGGTCTCATTATAGATTTATCTGATTACCAAACCCTTCCTTCACCTCTGACAAGACATCTTGTGAATGTGGGGAATACCAGGCCTCCACCGTGGTTACGGATTCCACGTTAAACTGTAGGTCCTCCATTTAGTCTCACAAACACCCTACCATTACACATTAGCGTAAGTGCGTACAACCTGAACGGGTAGTAAGACACGGTGCTATTAATAATAATAATAATAATAATAATAATACTTGAGCGATAAAAATCAGTAGCACAACTTCCTTCGGAGGGGAAGTAAGGCCGTCAGTCCCATGTCGATTGTAGCATGTAAAATAACCCTGGAGGAGATGTGAAAATACCTTTACCGACAAAATTGGTAGGCCCTTTCGCGCTTGCTCATAAACATTCTCGTGGAGCTGATATAATGAGTCAGTTCAGAAATGATAACCTAACAAAAAACAAATATTAGATGAACGTAGAACACTTACAAAGCAAACACAACATTAAGAAAACTAACTGTTAACTACGAATAAAAGATACACGTCTGTCCCCACTTGCTTCGTTGAACCGACTACTGTAGGGTAGTAATAATCTTTTGTGATGGCACGCTCTATTTCACAATATGTTTTTTAACTAAAATACTTCGTTGAAACCTACTCCGGTCTCCCTTAAGTTAATTTGTTCCATTCCTGACTTAATCGTTATTTATTTATCTTGCTTTAATTTGTTTGTATTGGTTGTTAGTGCGTATGCCTTTAAAACGTCCGGTCCATAGGATTCTATTCTAGGCAAGACCAAAATTGTTTTATTTTGAAATTAGGTTGGTCCCTTTTGACTGAGGGGAAAATTAGCGGCCTACAGTTTGAGTATTGTGTTTCTTCTATAATTAATTAGGTTAAGTCGTTAGTAACAACCACACTATTACTGAGATAGACAAAAAAACTTTGTTATATTTTCTTAGATATTTTATTTTTATAGCGTTCAGTGCCAGTATTAGGGTGCGGCCAGACTGGAACGAGCGAGCTTGAAAGAAAGAACTAGTTCAAAGCACGCACCTTCGACCCGGTACAGTCTAGTTTACAGGCGCTAGGCAATAATATTGTATGTTGGTTCATTGAGTGCTAGGAAAACTTCTCAATTTGTCATGATATTTGACTTTTTTTAAATAATTACTAATAGGCTTAGCGCACTTGCTACTAACGTCCTAATTTAATTGGTAAGACCATAAACCATACATATGTAAAAGTGATATGCTAAATTACCTCCAATAGTATAATCAATATAAGCCTTTGCAAATTAAGAATCACCGTTAGCGCGGAGAGAGGATAAGAAAACTACAACAAACAATTTTGAAATTCACTGAGCCAAGATTCGAACCTTTGCTTCCTCGTCAACAACTATCGAGAGCTATCAGCTAATCACGCGCTCGCTCGCTTGCCAGTTTAGCCGAACCCTTATGCACGATTTAAACTAAGGTAATAGGACGACACAGTGGGATTTTATGGAACTTCCATCTTTATCAGCATTCACCTGCAGATAAGGTGAACATACTACATCGTGGAGAAATAATTTCCAATGCAGTCGGTGATGATCGAATACCCATCCCTAGGGTCAGAACCTCGTCTTCTTCGCTATAGGCAAGCTAAATAATCAATTGTGAGATTGACTCTAATGTGTTAGGGATGAAGAAGATTTAATTTGAGAGTAAGGATACCCGTATTTATGTAAAGGAAGACTTGAAAACCATTTAGGGGAAAACCACTCTTATTACAACTGACCGTAACTCAAACCCTGACATCCCCGTTATCGACGTCTCATTTTTATTGAGTGTATATTTTTAATAAACCTGAGGAAACTATGTTTGTTTTATTTGCGTCTATTTAGAGTAATGTGTGCCACATATCATATATAACGGTTCTTGACAGTACGCTCAGCGAATATTTCAGGACTTTTGAAGTAACTTTAGCTAGTAAAAGTTGACGGATAGACCGGAGTGTGTTCTCTTGAAAGCTGTACGTGTCAGGCAGAGTTTAGCTGAGCTGCAATGGAGTATAGTCTGTTTTTTAACTCCACTCCACCAAATGTGTGCCGTGCCATGGCAAACAGGCTCGTCTTCCCATGACAGCGTTTAGTGTGTGTGTGTGTGTGTGTGTGTGTGTGCGTGGGTGTCAGTTAATGTGTGTTTGTTTATTCACGTGAAGGCTGGCTGCCTGCAACTCAATGGGTGCTCTCTATCTCTCTTTTTTACTCATTTCTATCTCTCTCTTTCATCTTTTTTAATTCGTACCACCCTCCTCTACAATGTTTTATTTATTTATTTTTTCACGTACACTACTTTAATAAAATTTATAACGCTCGATAACACTGTGGAAGAAACATTTATTTGAGATATTTAACGTCCACTTTCTGAACCAACTTATTACATCAGCACATAAGAGTTTCTATGAGTGAGAACGAAAAGACCTACCATTTATTTCCGCATACCTTCCAGGGTTCTTTTACGTGCCAGGTGACCTGGCGGTCTAGGGGTAAGGTGTCAGACTTCTATGCTGGCGGCCGGGGTTCAATCCTCGGTCCCGGCAAATATTTATTTGATTACCAAACCCTTCCTTCACCTCTAACAAGACATCTTGTGAATGTGAGGAATGCCAGGCCTCCACCGTGGTTCGGATTCCTAGTTAAACTGTAGGTCCTCCATTTCATCTCACAATCACCCTACCGTTATACATTAGCGTAAGTGCGTATAACCCGAACGGGTAGTAAGACGCAGTGCTAATAATAATAATAATAATAATAATAATAATATAATAATAATAATAATTTTACGTGCCATAATTGACATGGGACCGGCGCGGCGGCTTTACTTCTCCTCCGAAGGAAGTTGTGCTATGGATTGTTATCTATCACTCAAGAAAATTCCGTCAACCCTAGCTGGGTTTGAGCCCACGAACATCAGGTCCTGAGACAAGCACTTTACCCAAAGACCACCGAGTTTCTCTTTTCGGGGAGGAGGGTGATTTCGTAGCTAACAGCTACCCTGCTTCAAGACAAGCTACTCAGTGTATGAAGATGTCTACTGTCTACAATCCCATTTTCAAAAGGAAGAGACTTATCTGACATCTAGAAAAGTTACGAGATCATACTTCAAGTCATGTGATATATTTCTGTCGCTTTTAATATATACCATCAATACCTATAAAATAAAACCAATGATATAGTAACCCTATTAACAATGTTAACCCCAAAATACTTTTTTATCAACGAACATAGAACCAATGTTTGATTGGTCAAATTTGTGGTCTTTAAGATGGCCGCCTCAATCAGCGCGAAAGTATCAATATTGCCTTCTGGACATACAGATTAAAACATAAGGGTTTGTGTCGTTTTATGGGACTAATTCGCCATTCTTTATAAGTTTATATCCCCTTTCGCCTTTTACATACAACCACCCTTTGTCATGTCGATAATAAAGAGGAGGGGGAGAAAAACGAAACTTCTTCTCTCAAGATAAAAAGAAAAGCTTGCTGCTAGTTCTCAAATATCTTAATATAAATTTTTCTGTTGTGAGCTTATCAAAAATAACCTTTTTTTTTTAGAAGAAGGCTCAATAAAGAGCCTTTTTTCATCAAGCCTAGTCTCGTAGCTCCACAAATATGTTTTAAAAGTCGTTTAAAATGAGCTGATATCACATTTTTTACTAATAATAAAACTCAAATTAAAGGGTTTTTTGATGGAAAAAAAAGCCCTGTTGGAATGTTTCAACTTTAATTTGTCGTTAGCCATATTTTGAAATAACGGATCGTATAATTAAATATTGCGTTAAAGTTGGACGTCTGCACGGCAATTTTTCGCCTATCGGGGCGGCTCCCATACGGTTTTATTTATAGTCTAGTCTCGAGAGAGTCAAACCAATCTTCCAGACATAGGAATAACAACACGGAGTTGAATGGGGAATTGGCCGACGCCAAAATCCCGACTATTTTATACAAGAACTCGCTACCTTCGTCCTTCATGGAAGAAAATGAGATCGCTCTAGCGCGTGGGGAGAGGATTAAAATACAATCTGTGGGATCAAGTCGCCCAACGTTGATAGGACAACACATTTTATTTCTATCAGGGGTGTAGGAAGAAAGTAGGTTTGAAACAAATTATAAAGCTGGCTTTTACCTCTTGTACGCACGCTACACCGGTTACGAAGGCGGAACTTGTGTTTTTATGAAGCCACAGTCAAGATGTTCATTTTGTTTGTGTTCTAACCAACCGGATCACTTGGCTTTATCTACTTCTTTATTGTTGGGTTTTTAACTACTTGACGTTCACTATGGATTTTATCGTGGAAATTTGAAGCCCATAGTCCATTATGCCGTAAGATTCATTCGGGACTCGCCGAGAAATTATCAATCGCTGTCAGGCCACACGGCTTAAAATACAATAGTCAGTGTCGTTCTCTGCGACTACTTCCCTATTCTCTTTAATTCCTTTTTGCCCTTCACTCACCCGTTGCTATGTCAGAAAGAGGGGAAAGAAAACTAGAAAACTTCTTACCTCAAGCTATGGAAAAAATGCTCGCTCCTAGTTCTCAAATATCTTAACAGGTTCTTTTGCGGGCCTATCAGAGAATGAATGACTATAGTTACGTCTTAACTTTTCTTAAGTATGGTTGATGCGATGAAAATATTTAAGCATTAATGTTACGTTAAAAATATAGAATTTATTCTAAGTTACGACCCCGGTTCATACTCGTGTTTGACGGGTCGTGTGCGGTTTAGGAGTTATTTACGCTGCTGTTGTGTCTAGCCAATATATCATTTTAACCAATCAGAAGATAGGTTCCGTAAATTTGAATATTGTTTGTTTTACATTCGATCGTGCATCTTCCTAATGCTGTCTTTTTTAATTTAACTAACTTATGGTTAAGACGAAACAAACCTAAGATTAGCAATAGAAAAGTGAAAGGATATAATACTGAAGAAATTAATAAAAAGTTAAAAATTAATAACAAGTTAAAATTAAATATACTTTAATATTGAAAAAACAAGTTAGGCTGATTTAGAAGGTTTTCTAAAATGATTAACTAACTTAGATAACAGGTATATAAATGTCTATAATTGGGACTATGGTGTTTTGATATTTATATTAAAATGAATGGATACTTTTATAGTTAAACTATTCTCCACTAGACTGTTCTACTATAGGTGTTATTACTGGGTAAACTTATGCTAGTATTTGTATTATAATTCGGGAGGATTTGAACATAGTTTATACTTCACATATGACAACGTCGCTTTCTTTATTTCTTAAAACGTGAACCAAGCCTTAAACTTGTCCCACCAAAATGTTATTTTACTAACACAATTATTTGGTTTTGTTCGCAGAAAGCAGTCTTCCCGAGTTTGCATCGGCCGTCCTTACAGGAATCTGATATGTGTGGTGAACTGTGCTTCAGAAGCAGTCGTGAGTGCCGATATTGCAGCGTCGCATCTTAGCACAACTGAAATAAACAATACAAACATTTAAGAGACTTTATTCACATTTTTTTGACGTCTTGTATTAAGACCATTTTTGTGTTTTATCAGTAAATATAGTGAACAATTTTTCAGACAGCAAATAGTAAGATTTTTTTTTACTTTTATATATATTTTTTGTTTTTGTTTTCATCCTAAACATTCACGATGTATAATCTCAACGTCAACGTCGCCATGAACAATAACCTCCTCTGCGTGGAGAACTCGTGCACGACGCCGAAAACCCCTGAGATCTTGAACTCTCTTATGGCGATGACCAACCCGTTCGATGGGTACAACGCGAACCGCGGCGGGTCGGGCCCGCGTGTCGGCGCCTGCCCGCCGGGTGCCGGCAGCAGCGACGCCACCGGTAGCTCGACGAGTTCCGGGTCGCCCCTGGGCAGCCCCACGACGCCGCCGAGCATCCAACACACTTGCTCCCAGCTCATCAAGGAGGGCCTCAAGCTGACGATTCAGACGAAACGACGCCAGACAGGCAGATCGACGCTCGACGATAACCCTTTCGACGGCCACCTCCCGCCTAGTAAGCTGGCCCGCCGGGAGGAGGAGGTGAGTCATAATGTGGACCATTATGATGACGATGATTATGATGATCTCTTCTCTCCTGGCTTTGGGGTAAGTGGAATCTACTTCTGTTCGCAGTCCTGTCTTATTAGCCCAAAACACACCAACGATGTGTTCGTACTTAATTGGGTAGATTAACTTGTACTGAAATGATTATGTCGACCGTCACGAAATAGCAAACGTGGTGGCTACTATGATAAATTACACGCACATTCACAGTCATTGTTTTCAACCCTGTTTTGTGATTAGCTATTTTTTGTCACTCCGTCCCACTCACTAACCTTTTAGGTCATACGCATCTGTACTAATTACGTTAATGTATAACTAAGGAGGGAATGCCAGGCCTCCCCCGTGGTTCGGATTCCACGTTAAGCTGTAGGTCCTTCATTTCATCTCACAATCACCCTACCATTACACATTAGCGTAAGTGCGTATAAACCCGAACGGATATTAAGACGCGATGCTAATAATAATAATAATAATAATAATATTCCCACCCATCATGATTCATATCTAATATGTATCTGCTTGTTGCATATGTTTTTTTAATATGATAGTCACAAAGCAGTGTGCATATAACCTTAACAGATAGTAAGACACCGCTAAAAAAAAACTACAGGGCAGAATATGACATGGAACACTATCACAAAATAAACTTTTATCGTATTCCATCAGTCCTCTTTCCCTGGTCACTAAAATCATAGGACTGTACAATTTTATATTTAAAACTCTGAAAGAAATATCGAATAGGGAAGGGAATCACAAGTCACAACTACACAAAGAATAGGAATTTAAAAAATATTCTACAACCTCTGCTATCAGCAAAACACTCACTAATAGTTGTCGTTCACATGGTGATAGTTGACTTGTACTAAATTAAGTATTTATTTAATTGCGGAAACGTCAGCCACGTGTAAGTGGCATTAAATCACTCTTCTAGTGGTTCGAAGGTTTCGAGGCAGACCTGTTTCTTTGTGATGGGCCTAACTTACCTCTGTGGGACAAAGGACTCTATTTTTTAATCTTGTTAATCTCCTTTCGAAACTTTGCTTTGAATGGGGCAGAAGCAATAACTAAATACTCACTCCAGCTTCGAACACACTTAAGCACTTTTATTTTGATGGAAGAAAGCAACGCTATACAATAAGTATAGTCCGTTCACCGTAGGAATTGTTTTCTGGAAGGCCTTTTTCCCTACCAGAAATCTATTGTATAGTGGGATATTGGTAGGATAAAATACCTTTCAGAGAGTAATTCCTACCGTGAATGGAATATATATACAGTATGAAAGGTGAAGCTTGAGGGATGAATTATTATAATTAAAGTGTATAAGCTGTATCTCAATTACCATCGAATATATTGAATGATGACACCTGGACACGGGGATCGAACCCGGGACCTTTGGTTTAGCATGCCAATGTTCTACCACTGACCTATCCAGGGATCGCCCGTGCTCAGGGCCATTCTTCACTCATGGTGTATGTGATGGACGTGTGGATATCATCGGCTACTAAGAGCTATCATTGATATCACAGCCACCGGTGACTCAATTGTGGCTTTTTGCTGACAATATTTGGTTTTAATATAAACTGCAGAGCTTCAACAAATAAATGTTTCCTTTAATTCATAAATATGTAACTGAATATATATGTTTTTAACATAAAATTACAGTAGCGAGATAACCAAATTTGAAAAAGGGATGAATTATGTTCAATTTGTTAAACTTAATTAGTTATATTAATTTATGAGAGGTTTTTTTTCCTCCGTATTAACAAGATGTACATTTTTGCTATAACTTAAATTTTAAACTATTGCTATGAATATACTATTAGAAGTAGTTAATTTTGGATTTAAAGTGTGTATGTAAAGACATTATTGAGGCATTGAACATTATTTAGTTTCTATTTGTCTTTTGGAGTGCAGTTTTTCTTGGTAAGGTTTTTTTGATTTGTAGTTTTTATTTTATAAAACGTGAGCAATCCCTTGCCAACCTGCCAGTACTCTTCTTCCTTCAGGCCTTAGTAAAAACCAACAAGTCTCCCTGGAACACAGACAAGTGAGAAACAGACTCTCAACCTTACGTAGGTTCCGCTGAGCTTTTGCCAGCTTGAGTTATTCAACACTGGGCCTCGCTAGTGTCGCTGCTGGATGATGATAGGACTAACTACAGCGCTCCTAGTGTTGAAAGACTCAAGCTGCCAAAAAGAGCGCAACCATTTTAACCTGGAGGTTAAGTGTCCGGGTATATTATTTGTCTGTGCCCTGGATGCAACAAAAACGTTACTACGTAGTAATATCTCATTAAATAAAACATTTTTCTAGCATATGTCACAAGTCGCACAGTCATACATCAGGGCTGCCACGCACCTGGAAAACTGGGTGAATTGGAAAAACACAGGGAAGATTTCAAAATCTTTAAAAAAATACTGGAATATATGTTAATTTAGAACATTTAATTGAAAGCTTAAAATAATAGGTATTTGTATGAACAAAGAACTGAACTAAAGAATTAAGCACGTGGTTTCAAACACCTCACTACCCGTTCGGTCTATACGCTTAAACACTACTTACGCCATTGGGTTAGAAATTGGTAAGGTTGAATATGGAAGAAGTGAACCCGCAGTTGCGTGGAGGGAAAATGAAAACCCATTCAGGGAAAACCTCCCTCAGTTCACCCAAACGAGATTTGAACCTCGATCTCACCGTCCTCGGCAGTCTAGCTTAACACGAAACTAGCGCGTTAGCTAGCTAAGCCACCGAGGTGGGTATCACCCCTTAACCAAGGGTTGTGAAGTGAGAGAAGGTATACTTCCCCATCAATATTAAATTATCCTGTTTTAAACATAAGTTATATTACTTTTCACAAGTCAGTTTGATGAAAAATTAAATCTGATTACTCTTTTCTTCAATCTAAGTTGCCTGGGAAAATGGTAATTCCTTCTGTGAAACCTGTAAAACAGTTGAATATGGTAGTAAAAAAATAGTGGCAAACCCTGTACTTGCATTACTTCCTCTGTTAAAGGATAAAAACAAATATCACATGAGGTGAGGTGGAAAGGGGACGCTTGTAGGGACATTATCTGTGTAGGGCTTATGCCAAAATAAATAAAACGCTGCTTCGGTTGATCATTTTTAGTCATTTAGCAATCTGAATATTTCTTGAATGCTTGTCATTGGCGTGTGACATTTGATTATAAACTTCTAAAATGAAGAAAAAAAAGTTATAATTAAATTCTGTGATGCCATAACAAATATTCAAGAACTGTTGAGATTAATATGTGTAGGAAGGTATGATAGATAGTATTGTATAATGGATATTATAAAAGGTTTTACCATACCAGCTTTAAAAATATTCATGAAAATTTAGCCGATGGAAAGTTATTAAATAACTGAATATAATTGGTAATATATTTTTTCAATCTCTATTATACCCTTCTTTAACCATAGTAAACATTTAATCCAAACATGAGTGAAAATAACAAAACAGTTGTTTCTACCGATCCGATACCAGAGTGTGAGTACTAATATCAGTAAAAGTATCGGAAAAAGATATCGAGTAAAAAAATTACTAGTATCGATAGGAAAATATCGATATTAATAAAGTATTGATACTTTTACACATCTCGAAGTGCAAGGGTGTGCCGGGTAAGGGTGTGTGTGTTGAGTGGGTGCGTTCTGAGCAAGAATGTGCGTTGTTTCAGCTGACGCCCGAAGATGAGGAGCGCCGGAGGAGGAGACGGGAGAGGAACAAGATCGCCGCCACCAAGTGCCGCCTCAAGAAGAGGGAGAGGACCGTCAATCTCGTGCAGGTGAGCAATCAGACTAGCTATAGGACTTTGGCGGACGACCTGGGTGTCTGTCTACCACATTTGAGCGCGGTATTACCATCCTCTCCTCGTTTTAATATGCTTCCTCTAAAACTACCCTACCTTTTGAAACCCTTACCCGCTTTGATGTCCTAATGGTGTTGAGGCGTCACTCTTGTGTTAGACTGGCCTGCTGATGTTGGGGAGATCGGGGTTCGAATCCCGGTCGGCTTTATTGAGGGTGGTCTTACCCAAATTGTTTCCCACTCTTCTTCCACGCAAATGCGGGTAGAATACCTGTAAAGTACTTCCTTTCTCATCCTTACCCCATTTGAGTAATCATATATGTGCCTAACCTGAACAGGTCATGAGAAGCGGTGATAAATAAATCTTAAGCACTTAAGTTTTTTAGTACTCTGCATCTTAATACCCAACCGGACTATTCTTAATGGAGGTAAAGACTAGAGTAATAGAATATAAAGAAATTCTGCTTGCATTTGCGTGGGGAGAGAGTGGTAAAACCTTCAGGAAAACCACCCTCAGTACATCCGACCGAGATCGAACCATAATCTCCCCATCGTCGGTGGTCTAGTCTATTGCGAGAGTAACACCTTAGACCAATCGGCCACCGAAGAGGGTCAAGCTAACTTTCTTGCTTGTTTAAGTCACAGGGCTTGTAGTAAAATACAAGAGTTAGTTCAAACTTTTTGTTATTTTTGTGCAAATTTACAGTCCAATACATTATTTTTAGAGACGCCGGACGATTTTTTTGATGAGTTCGAAAATCCTGTCATATAGCCTCCATACATACACTCACCGATTAACATGAATTTTATTTATGTTTACCAAACCCTTCCTTCACCTCTGACAAGACATCTTGTGAATGTGGGGAATGCCAGGCCTCCACCGTGGTTCGGATTCCACGTTAAACTGTAGGTCCTCCATTTCATCTCACAATCACCCTACCATTACACATTAGTGTAAGTGCGTACAACCCGAACGGGTAGTAAGACGTGGTGCTAATAATAATAATAATAATAATTTTATCTAGTTATTGAAATAGACTTTGATCTGATGATCCTCTAAGCTATTTCTCTGTTGATCACATGCATCATTTGAACCATCCTCCCTAGGAGTCCGAGATCCTGGAAACCCAGAACCACGACCTGAAGAGTCAGATCCAAGAGCTGGAGTCGCAGCGACGGCGTCTCATGGAGATGTTGTCCATGCACAGTCCCACGTGCATGAGGAACAGTCGTCCTCCTCCCCGCAACGTCAGGCCCACCCCTCACCCGCACGTCGATGCAGGTCAACAGATGGTGGCGCAGTACACCTCCCCTGGCACCATGATGTCTGACTTAGGGCCCGACGTCACTTATACCAACCTGATGGACGTCCAGGCGCCTGCAGGTTACCACCCTTACACCAGTACGTCATGCAGTTTCTCAGGGGGATATAGCACATCCTCTGGGGGGGTTGATAATGGGTGCATGGCGTAATAATGACGTGGTATACTCCCTTAATGAATATTGATGCACCCCAAAGTGAGACCGAAATAACTCAAAAGGGATGGGTGGAGGAAAGGTGACCTACAAAGATTTTCAAGCAATCTTTTTTTTTTGTGTGTGTATTCTTTGTGGCCGTCTGCTGTTAATAAGCTGATTGTCACATGAAATACCATTTTATCGACAAAATTTTAAACTTTTATTATTTTACATCCGACCTGATAAATAAGAAAATTTTGAGTCAGTTTTGTTTTAATTTTGGAATAAAAAATTACATAAAAAAACTCTTAAACGAGATAAGTGTCAACATTTTTACATACTATTAATACATAAAATGTTTTCTTCAAGTGTAACGGTTTTAAATATATTAATCACTAAAGTAAGGTGAATGTCTTCTGAAATCTTGTTGGCAAATTCTGGCTGTGCGTTTTTTTTTTCAAGTGGGTTGCGATTTTATAATTTTCTTACAATCTTCTTGCAATAATTTTTCTGGTTTTACCATGGACAAAAGATGACATTCCTATATATTTAATTATTTAAAAAAGTGTACTTCGGAATGAAATTAAAATTTATATTAAAGGTAGTTTGTTTATAGTTTTGTGTTGAGTCATTTGAAATCAACACTTTTTTTATAGGTAAGTTATTAACTAGCTCAGTTGTGTTTATTGAGACTTTTTGTTAGTACATTATGTTTTAACATGAATAAGCACTAATAGTGAAATGTTACTCCATGATCATTCACAGTTTGTACACACACACTACACATTTTTTTACATTGTTTTACACATAAGAACTAAATATTTAATCAAAGTATCTTGTCAGACAAAATAGTGTGATTGAGATTATCGTCTGGAAAAAAAAAACTTATGTTATTATGAACTTTATTTAGTATTTTATGCAACACAGTGAAAGTTTTTGAATCTATATTAATGTAGTTTTGTTTAAAGAAAGCTATGTTAACAATTTAATTTGTATGTTTTATTTTATATTATTTTTATAGACATTTGTAAACTGTTGCGTAGTTTAGTAATGCTATGACATAGCTTTGAGAAGCATTTTTAACAAAATAGCTTAGTGTAACAATGTGTTTATATGTGTGTGGATTATTGCTTGATTAAACAATAAAAAAAAGTTGCCCGGAGTAAGTCTGGTACTTTTGATAGGATTGTTGAAAATAAATATATTAAATTATAGATTTAAATGTGTTTTTCTTTTTTTTATACACTTTATAAATAAGACTATTTTCAAAAATATGCATTCTTGGTATTCATTTTGTTTTAAACTAGCTACTCTACATGTTAGAAATTTATAGGTAAATTTTTGATATTATTTTTGTTTCGAAAAAGCTGCTGTACACTTTTCAAATGTATATGCACATTTTTGATTGTATTTTTGTTTTGAATTAGCTACTGTATGCCTACACTTTAAAATATAAAATATGATATTAAACTTATATAATAACTTATAACTTGTTAGTTTTATGTAATCTATACTTTTGTTACTAGGTAAAAAAAACTATAATTCAACTTTCATATGTAATTGAACTTTTGATTTTAACTTTAGGTATAGCTGAATTTTCTTGGAAAAAAATAATGTTGAAATGATTTTACAAAATCAGAATAAAACATAGTATTTCGAACATTCTTTAAACTCCATTTTAATATCTTTTTGATTGCATTAAAGGTGGTAAATTTAAGTCTAGAAATATTTGAGTAATTATACATTTACAATTGATTATTTTAAATTGTATCTTATATCTTATACCTTTTCTATCTACCAAGCTAAGAGAAATAATTTTTTTTTTGTGTTACTCTAGTAGTAATGAACCCCAAAATATTTTTTTATTTGTTTTACACCCACATTGATTTCAAACTATTCATAAGAAATCAAACCAAACATAAATTTATATTTAGTCAAATCACAAAACACAGCCAAGCTACATCAAACATAGTATTAGTAAATTTGTAAGAAAGTAAATGTCAAACAATATTTTAATTGATTTTTTCCATATTTGTTTTCTTATTTATAAACAAATAAACGAAAAAGGATAAGCTGTGTTAGTAATTTGAGAATAATGGATCTCAAAATGATTCAATTACTCAACATTCATCTGCAAACTATGTTCTGAATTTATANCACTAGGAATTCATCTTATTTTCTGGTCATACATGATTACCACAAAAGCTTTGGTTATTCATCACATTCATTTAAAATATACAAATAAAACATCTGCCATTGGTCCTATGCCATAGTTAATATAACTAGTGCCTTGCGTGGTAGTTTTCTTTAGGTATGTGTATTTTAAAGTACCTATAAAAATGAAAAAAAAAAAAAAATTACATGTGTTGCTTAAAATTCACCAAAATGGTTAACACTAGTTTATATCGGGTGTCAAAAAACTTTTCATTTTAGAAATATCTCACATTCCATGCTTTTCACTATATTACATAGGCACTAAAATAGACACATTCAAAAAATGATTTTAAAATAAGAATACTTTTTTTATTTAACTGCAGAGACATTTTTGTACAATATTTTAATTTGAGAATATTATACAAGATATTTTATGTGGTAAATTGCATTATGTTTTTTAATTACTGTTTTAAAACTAGTTGGTTATTATTTTTTGTGTTCCTAGTAATAATAATAATTATTATTATATGTGTAATGAATGAAACTTCAATGGTGTTTTAAACACTGTTAAAGTGTACAAATATGCTGTGTTTATACTTATGACACTTCTTCCTCTAAGAAGCATTTGTTAAAAATATTCGATTACATTTGTTATAGTAAAAAAATCTAATTATATATGTATGTTAGAAAAATTATAAATTACAAAAATTTGATTGTCTTAAGGTGGGATGGCAGGAGGAATAATTTAAGTCATATTTTTTGCAGTTTTTATGCCGGAAAGTTGTTTTTTTGGTCAGAGTAAATAAAACCATACTTCAGTAGAAACATTAAGTATAATTTTCTACTCATAGTTCATATTCTCAAAAGTTATTGAATATTTGCCATGAGTATAATAGTATTTGACCATAAACTTTTAAAATAAAGATAAAACATCCTTCTGTGATAACTATGATAGGCATACAAAAACTGTTAGATTATACCATGAATAAAATTAAACTTTGTGTTTCTATTGAAGCAACATTTAATTTATTTTAGCCAAAAGAGTTTTTTTGTTTTAAAAAACTTTTTTAAAAACACCGACTTTAATTTGCAATCTCTTTTACCCCACCATAAGAGTAGAATATCATACGGTATATGATTCTTTTTTGGGTAGAATGTCATAAGTAAATACCCCTCAGAGGGAAATATCTGTAAATGTACATTAGAGTAATGTACATAATAATACATTATTTGAACTTTATATGCTGACTGTGGTGCTGCTTTAGTTATAATCTTTCATTATTTTTTTAATTTACTCTATGAGTGTTATTGTTTATAAAACAATCTTGTTTATAATGCAAGAACAAATTAAAAAGTAAAAGGGCTACATCTTACCTTTATGAAGGGAACAATTGATCATGTTTGTGAATACTATACAGTGTTGTGTTTTGGGTTCCTTAACCATTTTGTTTTTATCGATGAATAAACATTTTATTTCAGCAGTAATTTTCAATACTAGCCAAAATATATCATGTTATGAAATTAATACTTAAATATTATATAAAAAAGAGTTTATTTTTATAGTGAAAATATTCTTGAGAGGTTTACTGCTTTTAATACATTAACCAAAATATATTATATGGTATTTCTTACTAAACATTTATACTAAAATGGGAAGTTTTTGAAATGTCTTACTTTAATTTTTTATGAATAATACAGCAATTTTAAATATCTTTCACAATAACTATTTTGTGTATGTTAAATTCCAATGCAAAAATCATGTTGTACTATCGAGCTAACACGCCTAATGCCTCCAAGTGCTGCTATCTAGCAACTAAAATTCCTCAAACCTCCATCATCCATCTATCTAATATAATGATGCTTCAAGCCAGCAATAATTTCTAATCTAACCCCAGAGCATGTTCAGTGATGGTGGAGAGGGTGAAAGGGGTAGTATACCCTTCTGGAAAGAATTTTCCCCGCTCCGGAATAAATTTGCCCCTCTTAAAAGATGTATTTCATTCCCATTTGATAGTCTCATATTTGTAACTAAACGATGGCCTTGCACCTAGCTCCAGATATCTTATAGTGGCATCCAATTTTTAAAAAAAATTCCAGGAAAGTACCACTTCAAATTGTTTATAGAAACAGTTAATTAAAAGAAAAATATCCTCGTGAAGAACCACTCCAAATAGCGTCTAGGAGCATACACATTTAAAAAAAATAACAGGGCAGGACCACTCTAAGTAGCTTGTAATGGAGAGTGAGATTAGGATCACTCCAAATAGCTTCTAGGGTGCATCCAATTTCTAAGCATATGCCAGAGGACGCTTACTGGATTCCCCTTTGGTTTGGAGGGCTAAGTCCCTTAAAGACCCCTCCTTTCTATATACTACCCTCACACAAATAAGGTTCCACCACCACTGAGTTTGTCTACCTTATACCGCTCATGGGTTGCTACTAGGGTAAGCCAGGCTTGACAGGACTGTAACAGTAAATTGTTTTCTCCCATTATGTACCAACCTTCTTTGGTGGTCACATGACCCAGGAACTAGTCTCGCAATAGACTGGACTGCCGATGACAGGGGGATCGTGGTTCGATCCCTTTCATGTGCACCGAGGGGACTTTTTCTAAATGGTTTTACATGCTTTCTCTCTTTCTCCGTCTTCACGCAAATGCGGGTACACTTCCTCTAAATTAAACCGTTCTCGTCCCTAAACCATTATTGTAGTTATCTTATTTATTGTGGGGTTGGTCGAATGGATAGTGGGGGTGTATAGTGCCAATAAGCCTGGCATGCCCTGGCAACAACCCACAAGCTGTCCCTGGTTTACCTAGTTTAATCTTACACAATCAATCATACCACCCTAATACAGGCTTCAAATCTTCAAGAATCCTTGCTTAAAATAATTATAAAACCACTGATTTCTTGATATTAAATGTGGTCAGAAAGCCTAACTAATATTCATTTGCCAGCCTCACTCTGAGGCTTATAAATCTGTGATACAAGAAGAAAGCACAATGTGTTCATAGTTTATTATTATGGTAAACTCTAATTAAAAAAAAAATATATATATACCGGTTTGGTAGATAGACCTACCAAACCTGGTAGTGAATGATATATTGGGAAGTTAGTAGGTATGTTTCACATTATCTTTAGATTCGGCTTAAAATGTTTAATACATAATAATAAAATGATAAAACATTCAATATATAAATGTATCAAACTATAGCATACATGTTCTTTTTTCTTCTTGCTTAAAGCATTCATGGAAAAATTAAAATATACTTTGGCTTTGGATTTAAAAAAAAAATCTAATCTACATATATTTGTTTCTGTCTAAATTTGTTAGTCAAAAAAATAAATCTGCTGTTTAAATATTTTGTAGCAATTTTATTTCAAGCCAACACTATTATTCTTATTTCATATGCTATAATTAAGATGCTGCCTATATTTTATTGTAAGTTTTCAACTAAAATTGAAAGTGTTCTATGAGTGGCAATATTTTGTTGACAAATGATAGGGATTAAATATGATGCATTTAAATCTTGGTGAAAACATCTTCAAACAAAATTAAACTATAATTTACATTTATAATACATGTGGGGAGCCATATTATGTGAGAGTATTTTTTAAATAAACTTGTGTTGGCTTTCTAAAAGTTAAAAATAAAACATTACAAGATGATGTTTTGTTATTAAAGGCTCTACCTTAGAAATGACCATCACTACATTGGTTTATATAATAATTGCTATCTTGTTTAGTATTTTTTATAAATTTTGATGACTTAATTTTCCAAACTATCTTAAAATTCATATAAGTATCTTTCAATTATTGAAAATCATGTAGTTATTTGTCATTCTTTATTAAAAATAATAATATTTAGCACCGCGTCTTACTACCCGTTCGGGTTATACGCTCATTCTTTATTAAATCACTTTACTTTCATTAATATGGTGTGTTAAAATAACCCCAATATAAAATATAATTCTGTGCCAAGAAAAGAATCTATTGAAAATTTTGAAAAAAAAAAAATATATCATTTTAATTAAATTAATTTTAAATTATTAAATGAGTTTGAACATTTCCCTTGATTTTATAAAGTTTTATTTAAATTTAGGATACTGTCGTAGTGCTTAATAAAGGCACAAATGAGATTATTACCATCCAAGAAGACTCTGCGCACTACATTTACTTATGTTCAGTCTAATAAATTTCAATTTAAAGTTCTTGATTTTGATTCAAACAGGAGCTTCATATGAACCCTCACAGGTGGTGGGGCAATATATTTTTAAAAGAACAATAAAACCTTAACAGTTTTGGCATAACCAAGACTATTGCCATTTACCAAAGATGGTTTGGTCAAAGTTCAACAAACATATGTATTCAAAATCACAAAGTGTGATTAGAAATTGAACTCAAGGCGGCCACCTTGGTTAGCAAGAAAATATCAATCGCTGCCAGACCACAAAGCTTAAAATACAATGGTCTGTGTCGTTTTATGTAACTACTTCTCTATTCTAAGGTTATACTCCTATTCTAAGGTTATACTCCTATTCTAAGGTTATACTCCTTTTACCCCTTCACCTACAACAACCTTTTGTCATGTCAATAAGAAAGAGGCGGAAGAAAATTACGGAACTTCCTAACTCATGGTAAAGAGTAAATCTCGCTAAAATATCTTCAAATTTTCAGTTGTGAATGTATCAAATAATGACTTTATTAGTTATAATAAGGATACATCTAGAGCTCTTTTTCATCAAGCCTAGTCTCATAGCTCTACAAATATGCTCAAAAATGCGTTGGTATTGAGCTAATGCCATATTTTCACACTTTTTTTTCAATTCATAAAATTCATTATATAAGATTGTTAAGGAAAAAGATCCAGGTTGGAGTATTCCGACTTTATTTTGGCGTGAAACATATTGTAGAATTAAATATTGCGTTAGAGTTTAACGTCTGTGTGGCAATTTCTTGCTTATTGAAGTGGCCCCCTTAAAACAAATAGTTAGTGTTTATAATTTTCAAAACTGTCATCAAACAGGGTATATTAAGTGCACCGTAAATATAACTACCCACTTTACATTCCACCATATTCCTCTATCTTGGTGTTCTTTAATAATTAACATATTTAGAGGAAATGAATGACCCATAGATTCCCTTTGAGGTCAAACAGGACAAATATTTCACTCATAATTTGGAGGGTCAGTTAATAAATGATTTTATTGGCTATGGATTCAAATTAAGTACCTTATATACTAGATACATATAACTAATTGCTGACAGGTAAAAAGTATATATATTAACAAAGTGATTTGAAAAAAATAAAATGATAATGTACAAGTTCTTTACACTAATTGAAGAGCAATATGAGATTATTTTTAATATTTTGGAACTACTTTACTTGGCTTTAATTGAATAAAATTATGGATATTTAATAAAATCCTTGTTAGTACTGGCACCTATAGAAAATCTTATAATGTACCTAATTGCTAAAGTAAATTATATTTCTAAAAAAATACCAAGATCTTAATACCATGTATGAAATAAAGTGTACTCAGCATGTAATATGGTCACTAAATAAATATATAGTTGTAGAAAATTAAATACAAAACTCTATCATGTTTATTAAATAATATATCATAAAATATGCTATCGTTATCTACTATTAAAATGTATAAATGGCACACTTTTGGTAATATTAATATTGCCTTCAAAACAAAACAAAAATAGATAAGTGAAACATTTTACTTCTTAGGCAGAGAATTTTAGTTTTAAAGTGTGAATTAATTTGATGCATTTCCATCTATTGAAAATTGGTCCCACGGAATTTTATTACGCTATCTGTACAATGACACCGTGCACACACTATACTAGTGCATTGTACAGCACTGCGCAAAAGCTTTATTTTCTTGTATGTACTTTGTACCTGGTATGAGGTGGCCTTTTGTGGAAAGACCACATTGTATTTTTCTATCAATAAAATCTATATGAGTATAGTTTCATTATTTCCTTGTAACCATCCTTATACTTTTTTTAATATTTATTTCCTTTCAGCCATTCTTATAATTTCTTTATTTCCTTTCAGCCTACCTTATAATATATTTATTTCACTGTCACCATCCTTTATTTCTCTCTTTCCTTTTAACCAGACCTATGATATCGTTATTACTTAACATCTATTCTTAAATTTTTGTTTTAATCCTAATGTTAGTGACTCATGTCACTAATTTAGTTTTTTAAAATGGAGCAATTTGTTTATTAGGTTCCATAATACCAAATAACCAACTCTGAACAATTCACTGAAGGTGAATGAATGCAAGGCCAGGATCTCCCTTTAAATAGTCTTGCCCCCATTTCTACGACAAATCTCTCAAAACTTAAGATGAAGAATGAAAATCCTTACCCAAGTGTGAGTTATCTAGCAACTCTCAAGAAGTGACAACTTGCTGCAATAAAAATATAATAAAGATTTTTTATGGTTGGGCTAGGGCTGTCCAGAGGATTCAGGGTGCTCTTAGGGCAATAGAATTTTGAGGGCCTCCGTTCACAAAAACAAACTTACTTAATGTGTGTGCTTTATTAATCTTTACTAAACATAATAGCTGAACTATGTTATGTACTGGTACGTGAAAAAAAAAGTGTTCTTCTACTTTCTAAGCTACATTATTCTTTCTTATCTTTATATATAATATTATTATTATTATTAGCACCGCGTCTTACTACCCGTTCGGTTTTACGCACTTACGCTAATGTGTAATGGTAGGGTAATTGTGAGATGAAATGACACAGTTTAACGTGGAATCCGAACCACGGTGGAGGCCTGGCATTCCTCACATTCACAAGATGTCTATATATAATGTTCACTGCCCCAAAGAATAAGGGGCATGGAGAAAATTTATCCCCTCTTTAGTCTACCCTGGTTTGGGCTAAGTTCAAGTTTGTGATAACCTGTGGCTTTAAAACCAAGAGAAGTATCAAGACCATACATTTCATTACTATTAATACGTTGAACGTTAAAGTTAACAAAACTTTTATATATATCCCGTCTACATCAGAAGATAATAAAAATATACTCTACAAAATTTCAACGAATTATACATTTTTAAAAACCTCTTCATCATTAATTTTTTTCATGTTGAAATACACCAGTTATATTATAGTACAGGTAATGTGTGCATTCTATTTATTTAAAATTACCGCCATGGAATTTTTTTTTATAGTATCTATAGTTTTGCATTCCCTCTTAAAAAACCCAGTTATTTCCTATAATAGAGGTATCCCATTCTAAACGAAAGCCATGCTGTCAGTTCAGTATCTTGTAGCTTCATCACAAATAAATCATCTTTCAGAATTTCCTTATTTGGGGACTTGTGAAAATTCTTTTTAAGCTTAGCATCTATTATACCGAGAGAAACTTCTGCGAGATAGCTGAATCCACTTCTATTTTATCTTGGGCCTTAATGAAATTCTTCATTAAACTAAAGGTGCAAAGGTGGGAGAAGAACATTTTCTGGTTCAACCAATGGTACATATATAAATTACTTCTTCCGGGTAAATATTCACTTCCTTTTTTTCTATTGTTGCACATATATTGCTGTTGTCCGATCGCCCCACAAAATTTTGTTGTTGTTGTGAAACTTCCCTATAAGTCTGCGAGTATTCTAATAACCTTCAAAATCCCCACAGTACAAAAGTGGTCTTGATACTATACTGCATTCAAAAACTTCGACATACTTTCATGTGTTTTTTTCAAGTCGGCATGGATTAGAGGAACTGATAGATATTTATTTCCATCATGCAACAGAATTTCTTACAAACTTAATTTCAACTCACTAAATATGCGCCATTCATTAGGATTATGTTCAATGCCTAATTCTTTCATTAAAGTCTTTTCCATACTGTCGTCCATAGTGAAATACTTGGAATACACTTCACTGCATTGTTGACACAATGTTATTTAGTTCCAGATCCAAGTAGTTCCCATTGCTGTAACCGGGAACCAAGTTCAAATTGGTCTTTGGTTAACTTTAGGTCACAAACTCTTTCATTAAAATATTCTTGCTGAATTTAATACAGTGTGTCGCCAGTTCCCATTTTGTAGTCCAAATCCTTAAAAGTGTATGGTTGAGTAAAGTTTGTAACAGATTCATCAGCACAATCTTTATAAAGGGTTATCCGTCTCGGTGGCGTAGTTGGCTAACGCGCTTGTCGTGTTGAGCTCAGCTTCTCAGGACGGGGAGATCGAAGTTCGAATCTCGGTCGGGTGAACTGGGGGTGGTTCTTCCTAAATGGTTTTCCACTCTCCCTCCACGCAGATGCGGGTTTACGTTCTCTAATTCAACCTTCCCAATTCCTAATCCATTAGAGTAATTAGTACTTAAAGCGTATAACCCGAACGGGTAATAAGACGCGGTGCTAAATATTATTATTATTATTATTATTATAACGGGTTCCTTAATCCCATGTTTTAGGGGGAACTGGTAAATCTTCACTATGTGGAGTCGGCCTTATTGCAGGTAATACGTTGGAGATTTGAAACCACTCGTTTTTTGGTTTGTTTTTTACATTCTTGATATTTTTCATACAGAAACAGCAATCATCAACGTAATTACGTGGTTGTAGCCACACCATTAGTTCATCAAAAGGCATAATTTGGATATTCTCAGTTAGCTACAACCTCGGAAATGTTGTGCAGTAAATAAGGGCATACGTGTAGCCCAGTTTTCGGCTTGTTCGCCCTTATTGCAACCAAAATAAAATTAGTATGAACGTTTAGTATGCTGAAAATTTTACTTCCTCAAAGTGTTTCATGGTAAACATGTCACACACGTAGAAGAAATTATTATTATTATTATTATTATTATTATTATTAGCACCACGTCTTACTACCCGTTCGGGTTATACGCACTTACGCTAATGTGTAATGGTAGGGTGATTGTGAGATGAAATGGAGGACCTACAGTTTAACGTGGAATCCGAACCACAGTGGAGGCCTGGAATTCCCCACATTCACAAGATGTCTTGTCAGAGATGAAGGTAGGGTTTGGTAATCAGATAAATCTATGCCGGGACCGAGGATTGAACCCCAGACCCTAGAAGAAATTGCCAGGGTGATTAAGAAAGGTCCTTTTCTGCGGCATTATAACAATACAATGGTAGGAAAATCAGGAGATAAAAATAATCTCCAAATAAAGTTAGATTAACTGTTCACGCTCTAGATATCACTCCATAACTGAAAGAGTTATTGTATGAGCATATACGCAATACAACAACGATACTCTTGAGACACTACTGCCATCTATGAGCAAATGTAAAAAATATCTAGCTACGAACCTCATAAGTGTCATGTTTTATTATAAGTTAATTATTATGTGTGAAATCAACAACTATACTGTAGGTCAAATGACAGGTCAAGGTCATCCCCTTCACTAAGAAATAATAAGATACGACACATTATGCGTGAACACAAAAACCAATGTACAGAAAAATGGTTACGTGATGTGACATTTTTATTGTCATTTCTGAAAAAACACAAAAATGAACTAATAACAGCCCACATAGTTCTGAAGGTAAAGATCACGTTGACTAGTGTAAGAATCCATTAAAAGTGATGAATGTTGAATGGAAGACAAAGGGGAAAGGTGTAAGAAAAACACCCCCAAAACACCTGGCTGAGATTAGACCCTCTATCTGCTCATTAAAGCCAATCCAGTTTATTGCCAGCTTGGTGCTTGAATAAGGTAAGGTTTGCGGGGTCAAACCTCTCAACCAAGTGGGAGATTCATGGGGAAATCACCCAAGACATATTTGCACACTGGATGCCTCTAGAAGCTATTTGGAAAGGGGTGAGGGGTTCCGGTGGGTTTCATACAAAATATAAAGATTCGATAAAGGATTATAATAAATTATCTTATTAGTGAAAAAAGGGGTCGTAGCTTGAAGTTAATTTTGGGAGGGGTTCGTCTTGCTATGGCTCCTAGTGGGTACACCAGAATACTTTTGAACCTTGGATATTAATAGGGAGTTTCCACGGTAAAATACTAAAATCAAACTCAAATTGTCACTGTCATTATCAGGACTCGCGTCTACACTCCAATAAAAATACATCAATGAAAGATCAACAGTGGTATATGATGCCCTTAAAAAAATACATAGTAGTAAATTTTTTAATAAAATTGTATGATAGGAACTAATATATTTAATACTATCTGTTATATTATTATATGTCTTTAAACAGTTCGAGTTTGAGTTTTATTTAGTTTAATTATTTAACTAAATAAAACTCAAAAATGACATCTAGACACAGCAATCGAACCTGAGTCCAGGTATAACTTTTCAACTGAATTTAATTAAAGATGTATCCAATGATGGATGTATCCGTAACCAAATAAATTTACATCCAAATATTTGATCTATTAATAAGCATTTCTTATTCAATACTTTTTTATTTATAGATAGATATAATATAGATTATATAAATAATCTTTAATATAGTAAACTCTATTTTGAATCATACTCTATTTTAAGTATTACAGAAATCTTTGGTCTCTATTATATCTATATAATTAAATACCAATAGTACATAAACATACAATATTATTCAGATAAGAAACTATTCAGATTGTAGGGGGTGACAAGACAAGTATATCCACGCAATTAACTTGGGGTCAACCGGACCCGTAGTGTTGTGGTCAGTGCACCTGGACACGAACTTAGGGGTCCCAGGTTCGATTTCCAGCTGATACCTTGGGTCCCTTAAGGGGAATGATCCCTACGGTCACCGCGGATTGGTTGATTAGGCTCAAGTCAGATTAAGACTCACCCAAGCTCGATAACTCCATAATCACTATCATCACATCCTCTCACTGCGAGTAAGCGTAGACAACCTCCCATGGTGTACCCTGGGTAACGCTCTGTGCCACCAGAGCGGCAAATAGTCTACACATAAGGCGACCGAAATTGGCTGTCAAAGTACCTCCAGCTCATATATACCATACGATAAAAAAAACAAAAACGTTGGGGTGGACGATGCCAAATGGCGGCGCTACAAGTGGTCAAAGTTAGCTCTGTATACACCTGGGTGGTAGGCAACGCTTGCATGACGCCACGCAAACCAACAGACACTCACGATAGAATCAGAAATTATTAATGGATACCTGCTTTTAGGCAATTCAATGCTTGTTACTAAACTCTGATTTGTATAGAAAACACACTTTTGACCACTGATATTGATTGAAAGTCATTAAAATTTGGCATTATATAAATAGGTATTATTTGATTTATTAATTCAAAGGTTATTTTTAAAATGATCAAAAGCTGCCAATAATATTTCCTTATGCATTAATGTCTAATTGGCCTCCGCCGTGGTTCGGATTCCACGTTAAACTGTAGGTCCTTCATTTCATCTCCCAATCACCCTACCATTACACATTAGCGTAAGTGCGTATAACACGAACGGGTAGTAAGACGCGGTGCTAATAATAATAATAATGTCTAATTCATCTTTACATTATTGATTAAACTGGCTAAGAATGTAAATACAATTGCAGTGTTTCCAATTTTCAAATAATTGGTTTCTTATGAAAATCAGACTGTAGTTATAATTTAACACCACAATCCACTCGTGTGCTGAAAATTAATGAGTTGCCTAACCCACAGATGCGTATCAGTGCCAACTTTGACGTCTCTTAGCGTTGTCATTTGGCATCGCCGACTTCAACTTCATCACGTGGAATTACTTGTCTTGTTGCCCTATACATTCTGTATAGTTTTTTACCTTACGATCCTAATAACATTGTATTTTTATGTATAAACAAATCAGAAGATAAAAAAATACTCTGCAAATAAAGTTAGACTGACCGTTCAAGATTTCGTTGTTTCTTCGTAACTGAAAGAGTTATTGTGTGAGCATATACGCAGTACAAAAAGATAGTCTTGAGACACTACTGCCATCTATGAGCAAATGCGAAAAATATCTAGCTACGAAACTGATACGTGTCATGTTTTATTATAAGTTAAATATTATGTTTATAAGCAATGGCTATACTGTAGTTCAAATGGCAGATCAGGGTCAAATCTCCTTCACTAAAACATAGTAAGATACACGCATTATGGGTGAACACAAAAACCTATATACGGAAAAATTGTGACGTGATGTGACATGTTTATTGTTATTTCTGATATATATGGTTATTCATATAAATATATATATATATATATACACGCATAAATATACATATAATATATACATTGAGATATATGTATATATTTTCCATATAAATAAGTCAATCCCCGACTTGAAAACCAAACATTGGTTGATAATTTTACACTATTTTCTATTTAGAAGTTATTAACTTACAAATTTGAAGTATGTTGAAGGTTTAATTATTTATATCAAGTAGTGTTAATAAAAATAGTTTCATAAAAAGAGTGGAGCCATCCCTCTCCGTCCTTGCCAGTGAAAAAGTTAGGGAGAAGGTGGGCTATATAAGTAAGATAGTGGAAAAAGCAGGTGTACGATATCTTCTCTTCCCCCTAGTCATTTAAAATTTTGTTCCGTTGCTATTATTACTTGAGATAATTAATGAGCACTTTATATTATTATTATTATTTAGAACCGCGTCTTAATACCCGTTCGGTTTATACGCTTTGCACTTTCTAAAATGACTGATTATATCAGTCTAAATTTATAATAAAAACACCATATACAGTAACCCCATGGCTTCTTTGGTGCTGACTGACAGTTCACAGCTGACTTCTGACAGTCATCATTTAGGTATACACCTACATTTTGATTGTCAGAAATGACAGCTGCTAAACACATGTTTTTGCAGATCATCTGGTTCGGCGTAGGGTTACGTCATTTGTTCTGGTAGCTTTATAAAGCTGTCAGTCAGCACCAAAGAAGCCATGGGGCTACTGTAACTCCCCAAACATCAATTCGTCACTATGAAAGTGGAAAAAATTTTTTTACCAAATACACATTTTTAGGACAATCTGGGAATCAAATCCGGTACCTTTAGATCAGTAGGCAGACACGTTATCGACTCAGCCAAGGTGACCAGCTTAATTCTTTTTTTAAAATGACACTCATGCGCACTACACATTGTTCACTGTGTTGCTAGATTCTTAGTTATAGTAGTAGTAATAATAATAATATTATCACTGCGTCTTACTACCCATTCGGGTTATACGCTTTAAGTACTAACTACGCTAATGAATTAGGAATTGGGAAGGTTGAATTAGAGGAAGTGAACTCGCATTTGCGTGGAAGGAGAGTGGAAAATCATTTAGGAAAAACCACCATCAGTTCACCCGAACGAGATTCGAACCTCGATCTCCCCGTCCTCAGCAGTCGAACTCAACACGACTAGCGCGTTAGCCAACTACGCCACTGAGGCGGGTCATAGTTATAAGAGACGTAGGGTTTTCTTAATTCCTTTTACTCTCACGCTAACACTTACGTAATGTCACGGTCCTATGTTTATCCCAGTTCTGAGAAGTCTCAAGATACCCCCTAGCATCATTCTGGACCCCACGTGAAGGAGAGGGGGAGGGGGGCGATGTGTCACCTAGGTAGGGGGAAATGGGAGAGGGAGCATAGTTTTAATGGGACACAACATTCAGGGATTCCTGGCACAAGAGGTCAAGAGTGCTAATCCTTAGTAGTGCACACAATTTTTAGCAGAATAAAGCCAATTTTTGATACTGTAACTTAAAAAAGGAAATTTTCAAAGTTGTAATCAAGATTATGTTTTATTTTGATTATCTTAACTAGCTGTATTTATATATATTGGGGGCTAAGCTATTTCCATATTAGTTAGCACTACGGTTAGATTCAGATTGTAATAAAACTTTTTTACAGTAAAAAAATGTAATAACACCATTTTCATAAGTATGTTTATAGAGTAGTGCTCGAATGAGTAGGGCTTTTAAGCAAATACATTTTTTTTTGCAGCAATTTTGAATACATTATAAATGTTATTTTAAATGCATTCATACCCGATTTGGTGGCCGCATGGTCTAAGACTATATTCTCGAAGTTGTCTAAATTGCCGATGATGGGAAGATGGAAGTTCGAATCTTGGTCTTGTGTATTGAGGGTGGTTTTTCCAAAATGGTTTTTCACTCTCACGCAAATTCATGAAAACTTTATTTAATCATAACCTTCCTAATCCCTAAGGTCATTAACGTAATTAGTACATAAGCGTATAACCTGAATAGGAGGTGCTAAAAAAAATACTACATTTCAAAAGTAATAGCTGAAGTTTACAGGAGCTGACACATATGTAAGTAGTTTCAGTAACTGGACTGGTAACATACCTCCTTTTTCACGTATGTGCAATCCAAAGCACCCAACAGATTTTGTACTTGGTCTAATTTGTGGAAACGCTTGATCTTATGAATTCGATTTTGAGATTGATTAGTGTGTCTAAAGTATATAAACCCTGATTTTGGTTGGAAGAACAGTTTAGAAAATTCAAACAGATTTATTTGTGGTCCCCATCGATATAATTTTACTGCATTTTTATTGTTATTTTATAAGTGTTATTTTACATACATGCATACATACATACCCACACGCACACACGCACGCGCGCACACACACACACACACACACATATATATATATATATATATATATATATATATATATAGTGACAACTACAGAGAGCATGACTTGTATGACTATAATAAAATTGTTTTAGTAACTTTAGTAAAGGCCAGATACTGTACATCCGATCAAAATCAGCCTATACATTCCCAATAGCCATTGTATGATTTGTCACAGGCTTAAATTATATTTTAGGACTTTTATTAGTCACTTATTGAATGACACCCTTAAATTATTTAATACCCAAAGTAAACAAATAAAATAAGCACATACATTTTAATTAAGCTGGCACACTAAACCTGCACCATAAACGTGTTTAAATTACTCCAGCTCTTCTAGGGTGTTCTTAAATTAAATAAATGTATGGAAATATAAGAATAGGTTATAATTTTAGAAATTATATTGTTTGTTAATACATTAGTAATGTAAAATATTTGATTTATTTATTAGGCCTTTACCTTTTTTAAAGAAGAGTAAAGAAGGCACGCAATTAACTAAACGGCACCATCAACTGTCTTGACAAATGTCTGATACCTAAAACCAGTTTTCAGCACATTTGCAGTGTAAGTAGCACTAAATAAGGATTTTCGTTATTTTAGCTGTGTTTAGTTAATTTGTGTGATAAATATTTTTATTGTTACTATTACTCTTGTTTATATTCAACTTTAACATCACAGTAAAAAAAAACCCAGTTAAAGTGAAAGAGAGCTATACTATAAAGTTATTACCATTGAACACAAGTGGATTTGACAGCTGATTTAGTGAAGGTTTTGAGGGGTTATTTTTTGTATCTAATAGTAAAATTATGATCGCGTGTCTAAGCTACATCATTCGTGTGCCAGTATTATGGGAAAATTATCCGTTACTTATGTACTATTACCCAGAGGATGGCCGAATGTACTAATCGTACATCTTTTCCGTGGAGGCTCTTTCTCTGTCCCGATGAGATGATGATAGTGAGAGTAAATATGAGAATGTAAGACCATTAGAAATTATTATGCCTAGCTTATGCCTAATCAACCAAACCCTGGGGACTATTGGGATAATTCTTCAAGGAGAAATCATCCATAGTACCAGCCGGGAATCGAACATAGGACCACCATGTTTGTAGCCAGATGCACTGACCACTAAAGCACGGGGCCGGCTGTTTGTCAAATAAGATGGGACATCACATTGCTTTACTTAGTGGAGGGGGTAAGAAGCTATTGTCTACTTTGTGTCTCAAAATAAGATGGGGCATTATATTTCTTTACTTAGTGGAGGGGGTAAGAAGCTATTGTCTACTTTGTGTCTCAAAATAAGATGGGGCATTATATTGCTTTACTTAGTGGAGGGGGTAAGAAGCTATTGTCTACTTTGTGTCTCAAAATAAGATGGGGCATTATATTGCTTTACTTAGTGGAGGGGGTAAGAAGCTATTGTCTACTTTGTGTCTCAAAATAAGATGGGGCATTATATTGCTTTACTTAGTGGAGGGGGTAAGAAGCTATTGTCTACTTTGTGTCTCAAAATAAGATGGGGCATTATATTGCTTTACTTAGTGGAGGGGGTAAGAAGCTATTGTCTACTTTGTGTCTCAAAATAAGATGGGGCATTATATTGCTTTACTTAGTGGAGGGGGTAAGAAGCTATTGTCTACTTTGTGTCTCAAAATAAGATGGGGCATTATATTGCTTTACTTAGTGGAGGGGGTAAGAAGCTATTGTCTACTTTGTGTCTCAAAATAAGATGGGGCATTATATTGCTTTACTTAGTGGAGGGGGTAAGAAGCTATTGTCTACTTTGTGTCTCAAAATAAGATGGGGCATTATATTTCTTTACTTAGTGGAAGGGTGCAAATATAAAATAAGATGTGACACAGTATAGCTATTTGGTTATCTTACCCTTCTCTAGAATTTTGCTAGGGGGGGGGAGGGGGGATTAGTTTGTACCAATTCAATGTCGCAATGTCGCAATACAACCTAGAGGTTATATATTTCTACAAGAATGACGCATAGTTTCGTTAATACGTTTTTCTACAATGTCTATTAGATGTCTTAGTAAAATGGTTTTTAGTCACAATCCAACATGTAATAGTCCAAACCGACGACTTGACGTGTATAGTATGTAACACTGATCAGATCCAGGTTTCTGATGTGTGTTTCCACCGTAAGCTGTTCGAGGTCGATGACATCCACTGTTTCTGTTAGTGTGTCGCATACACCCGCGACGAGTATGACGATCAAATCGTCGCAATATCGGGCCATGGGTGTCGACCACATATCCCGTCGCTCGATGACGACGTCGATTAGGATCCACACCTCACAAAGATGCACCTAACTAGGTGCGAGATATGGGATCCGTTTAAGCCTAGCGTCATGTTTCTCACTGACGAAGACCATACGGTCACCACACATGCATCTTAGAGAGATTTCATGATTTTGTGAGACTAATATTCTAAGGATGCTGTGTGTAGATGAAAAAATTTAATGACTGACTTGTAGTTGCCCAGTTCTTGTCAATCTGTACGGTTAAACACCACACCGTTTCTTCCGCATTTTTCTAGATGTACAAAGAACGTAAAGTTTTTCTTGACACTCATGCCAACGATGACTCATTTGGCGTCGACTTCTTCCAGTGGAAACAACGCATTGAAAATACTAGTTATGGCGAGCGGCTTCACCTGCATTGCTTTACGGGTGCAAACATCTTGTCCTTCCATGATGTTTGATCACTTAGATGACTCGTGATTATGGCTGACACGCCACCGGGACGGGGACCTTTAACCCCGGAATAGGCAGGTCTGTAATCCAGCCAGCCAGTAAGATCTCAGTCCAGTCCACGGTGGCAGAAGCCCTTTCACCCACATATTTCATTTCCATAATAATTTTCCTCCTGCGGCTCATTCACTTCAGATATAGTCACAGAGTTATTTCCTACATGTTGATATCTCCATGATGTAGCCTTTGGGACTTCAACATCTATCACAATTATCGCTGGTGTCGAGGCAATGGAAGTTTACCAGATTGGCTACCAGTAGAACTATTGTAGGAAGGCAGCAGAAGTGTGCCATCATCTTGACTGAGTACACAGCACCCAAACACAAGATCACCGTGACTTCCAGAGATGCTAACCTCGAGCCAGCCACCGGGGGATGCTCTATAAGTATGATCGAACCAACAAGGCCACCAGGGATCCCCTCTCCCTTGATCAAACATATAGCTTATTAAAACCAGAGGTTGAAAGTATGCGACCCGTCTTCCCCCAATGAGCCACATCTTTATCAGAAACACCTTGTCGATCGCATGAGCAGTTAGTAGGGTGTTATTTTCAGGGACTTAAAGTTCCATAAACGTAGGTCAGGGGAATCAACCAAAGAGAATAGACAGTTTGTCAAATGTAATGTTGAGGCACACCAGCCAGTTGAGAATGATAGATGTTTCTGGAAGTATAGAAGATGGCTAGAGATATTGATATAACGTAGATTGTCCGATGTCTACGTCATGGTCGAGGAAAAAACACGCTGAAATATATGGCCTGACTTGCTGGTACTAGGTGATGAGCATAATGTTTTAACTTATGTCATAATATCTCCCAACAAAATAATATTGTTTCATTTTAATATAAGCCTAAACAAATTTTCTGTAGTGAGTTTATAAGAAAAAAGTCTCGCAACAAGATTGAGCTACCTTTAAATGCGGTCAATGACTTAATAAAACAATTTTAATAAATGGTTTGGATGTACGTTTTATTTTGTTTCACATTATGGAATATATATTTTTTTCTTTGTTACAAGCGATTATAAAACCATTTGTGCCGTGATATATGATCACTAGCATTTATTTGAAAAATATCTTTATATTTTCAGATTTTTCATCAATTATTTTCTACAAAAAATAGCATTTCTAAACATTCTATTAAATTTATATTAATTAGAGAGCTCATTTGTAAAGTTTTTGGAAGAAATATAACTATGGTAATAGTATCAAGTTAAATGTTTGCATTATAATTATACAAGATTTTAAGAATATGATTAAAAACATTTGAATATAATAAATATGTTTTTAAAATTAAAGAGCTATTCCATTTTTTTCATCTCGTCCACTTTTTCTTTGGTGTAATCTTTTGTCGCAATAGCAGCGTCTTTAACCGTTTCCGCCGCACTGCTAGCCATATCTTTGACGGCATCCTTGGCCTGCCCTGCCTTTTCTGCTGTTTTTTCTCCCAATGTGACAGCCTGGTCCTTTGCTCCGATCGCTGCGTCAGTTATGGTGATGGCAGCACTACTCGCTGCATCTCTGGTAGTTTCTGCAATACTGGCGGCCATAACTATTGTGGCATCCTTGGCCTGCCCTGCCTTTTCTGCTGTTTTTTCCCCCAATATGGCAGCCTGGTCCTTTACTTCAGATGCGGTCTCGGATACATAATTGGCAGCACTTTTTGCTGCATCTTTCGTAGCCTCTACTACACCACTCTCTTTCTTATGGGTGTCGCTAAGAGCACCCTTAGCATTGCTTGTGGTATTCTTCGAGTGAGACATTTGTGATAGTTTCGTTGTTTACTGTTAACACTTGACCCTTTTAAAGTTGTTGTGACACCAAAAGATAAATGTAGTTTTAAGTTGAATTTATTATAACCATGACTACTTCTAACAATGTCAATACTAGAAACATAATTATTGTTTAAGAAACTTCTGGAGAAATTAATAATAATAGGTCCATTATGTTAAAAAAAACTACAATAAAATTGATGATAATACCAATGAAGCCATAGTTTGGTTGGGTGGGGAGTTAACAGGGAATGTTCTCCCATTATTTTTACACTAATGGAGTAAGGAAAAGAAAGGTATAATTAAAAGGAGATAATTCACTTTTACGTGAAGAAAGGATACAAATATTTTTGTAAAAATATTCCAGTTCACCCAGCCGGTATCTAAACTTCAACCTCCCCATGAACGGAAAATTGGACAAGGTACGACTGATGCCTTTGTTTGAGTTCCCAGTGATTCGGTTGGCTGTCCAGTTAGCGAAACAAAGTTTTAGTTTAATAATCAATGTTCCATGACCTATTTTTTTAAACATGCCTTAGGGAAAGCCTTATGTTTACTTGAAAATAATTTAAATACCGTATTTTCATCCCCGACGCCCCCATATTTTCTGTGAAGCAGTGGGTCTGGAACGGGGCCAACTCACCCCTGTAAGAACAAATGAGGTCCCACTTAATTAAAAAGTAGCGGCTCTGTTCTAGAAAATCGAAATAAACAGCTGTAGGGCTTGTTTTTACTGACCACATAACACCCTCTATCCACAGATGTTGGCCCTATCTTTGGCAACAGACGGTGACCCATCGGTCGGTATTGTTCGATTGTGGGCTGACTCCATTGAGTTATTTGACCTAATAGTAGTTGGGGATTAATTGTAGCTGTGGTAGAAAGTGAAGTTGTTAAAAGAAGTCATTTGTGAAGTTTTTATGGGTCTCACAATACGTAATCTTTCAAGGACTCCCCTATATGTTATTCACCTCCCCTAACTTCAACTCTGGGCTGATATTTTCTATATAAGGCCTCATTCATGCATGCGTTTCCTATCGTCAGGCTGTCGATGATAATTTATTGTTCGTTTTTTTTATGTATATTTATGCAGTGTGGTCGTATCGTCAGTCGCTGAAAAGAGTTGCGGTAGTGCCATCTCAGTCATGTTCTTGTTGCACCACAATGGATCCAGTTGTGTTGAGCCTGTAAAGTAATTGATTATAGCCCAGTCATTTAAGTCTCACAGAGGGTCAATTTGTGGAATAATTCCCACCAAGCTGAATTTTTGCATACACCTTTATTTAGGCGTTATTAGTAACGTCCTAAAGGTCCCCATGGATATAATGTTTGCTTCGAAATATTCAAGGTCAAAGATAACGAAAAATTGTTTTACCTAGATACCTCGCTTTCTATTGGTCGGAAGACAAGTATGACTTGTTTCTAAATTCTAGAGTGAAACATTTTCTACAAAAAGGGTCTTATACATTTTTCACATATGGGCAACCATTTTGTAAATAATGGGCTACTAAAGTTCGACGCGGAAGAAGTAAAAAAAAAAAAAAGAAGCGTTTTNAAAAGAAGCGTTTTATGCAAGTGGATTCATGGAATGTATGCAATGAATACAGTCTGAGAATAAACTGAAATTTTTGTAACATTTCTTTGACCACCGTTGATCAACATTTAGATGCAAGGGATTCATGCCCCAACAAAGACAACACAGACGTGAAAAAATTAGTTTAATGGTTCGTGTCACATAATCTTTTCTTAAAAACAAATCGAATTATGTCGTTAGCTAGTGGAGTTACCAGCAATGATAAAATAAGTTGTCATGATGCTTATAATGTTGGTCTCATCTCAATGGAAAATATGGTGGGGAAAACATTTGATAAAGTCAAATTGAAGCGCTCTAATAGAATTCTTCCACTTTTGTCGGTCAACAGTTTTGTCAAAGTCCATGACTGTAAAGTCCCTATTGATCCTCTGTAACTGTTTCAAATAATAAGTTTAAATTAAAAAAATTGACGAACATCTACGTGCATATTTATAATATGAATTATCTCCCTATCCTTTGGCACTCTTGGTCGATAGGGCCATGAGAAAAACTACCAAATCATCGTTGTACATGTTTTTTGAACCTAGTCGTACTGAACTGGACAATAATTCTATCGCTCAAGGTCAACATGGTAATTTGGCGTGCCTAACTCTGACACAGGAGGTCGGGAATATACACTCAAGTCCCGGATGGGTACACTGTGAAAGTTTTTTTTTTTTACATCCTCTCTTCGAGTGAATGTCCGTTCATTTACGTTTGAATGTTAACTATACCTAGTGTTTCTACCTCATTAAACTTTAGGAACCTTTATATTAAACGAACCACTAAAAAGGCACCAATTTCATATTCCCATCCACCCTAGGTATGCGTGCACCAGTCAAAACAAATAAGACGATAACTTGACATGTCCAAAAATACCATTAAAGCAGGCCACATTTCTAATTATTGAAATATCGTAAAGATAATTTTTTGACTATAACATATTAAAAAACTCATTATGTTTGCAAACTTCTTTATTAAAGTCAATAACACCAGTATTAATATTAAAATACACTGAGCTAATCAAACATACATGTGAAACTCATTTAATAAACTAAGGATATTTAAGAGATACACAATATATGTAGATTAAGATATGGTTTAGATTTTTTCAACCAGGCTGTAAAGTAGCCTGAATTCTGTTCAGATGCAACCTTGATCCTCTAGCAAAGTGAAGTAAATAGTGCCTACTAATAAACTGGTAATCGTGATGTGAGTGACTTTACGACGAATCCTACAAAATTGTTCTGCCCAATCCATAAGTCCACATACGTATGGCGTTCACCCCATGGCGGCGATCTTGTTCCGGTAGAGAGCTAACCTGAGCAGATCATTGATGCGCCTCTCGATGATCCCTAGATAAAGCATCACACTGTGGGAACTGACGTTTGAACTGTTACCTAGGGAACGACAAAAAAACAAACATATTATTCGGGGTATCATGATGTTGTTATAATTACTGGGTGGATTTATTTAAACTTCTCTCAATGATCTCTGCACCAGATATCATCTCTGAAGCAACTGCATGGCTACTGTTGAGAAACAGGGTTTGTCATTTTCTCGTTTTTGTGTGGTAAATCTCCCCTCAAATATAAGACAAGTTTTGCACCACTGGCTAGTCGAGGCTGCCAGTACAGTAGCTGTTTCTTACCCTAGCACACCCTCTAACTAAGATCGGGGAGATTTGGCAACAGTTAATTGAGAAAGAACGAATATAAAGATTTTCTCCATGGAGTTCCCTCAGCAATGATGTTGGGTGTAGAATGTAGATAGAGGATCACGCTGTGGGAACTGCCATTTCAGCTGTTACCTGGGGAGGGACAAAACACAAACGTGTTATGCGGGGTATCAGGGCTTTATACGAATTGAGTGGGTTTATTTAAACCAATAAGAATGCATCTCTGATGATATCTAGATACAGCATATGACTGTGGGAACTGACACGATAGCTGTTACATGAGGGAGACTAAACACACCAGTGTTATTCAAACGATTTAGTATTACACTATTAGAGTTCACGTGAGAGTTTTTTTTTATTTCAGAGGTAGAATATACACTCCTTTAATAGGAGATATAAGTACCGAGTATATTTGCTTGAGCTAAAAATCGCAAAAAATGAGTCACCAAAATAATGTGCCCTTAATTTATCCTGAGTGATAGTCTTACCTATACTGATTACACTATGGTCCTCTCTTTAATCCACACCATAGTTGAATAATGTAAGATAAGCTTGACAGTTGCTCGCTTACAGGGTTAACGAAGGGGCAAGAGTACTCATCACCGAAATAATATGACTACAACACAGTGATAATTAGTACAAGTGGAGTTGTATGTCTATCTATTATCAGTAACGTTCGATATTGGGCAGTACTTTCTTGAGTAATATAAAACCTATATTGCCCTTTTTACCATTTATTTAGTACATTACAAATAAAACGGATTTAAAAATCAAATGCATTACATCAAGTATCCTTATAGCGTAGGTTGTTTTAAGAAACATTAGACTGACCAAGTAGCTCCAATATAGGGGCGTTGTCACAGCGAACCAGTTCGAAGATGTTCTCGATACCCTCCAAGAGGTTGGAGAGTATTTTGTTGGTAGCATCCAACTTGTCCTGTGATTGGTCGGCGTCTCGCATCCGGAAGCTCACTTCAGCGTCTAGTTCGCCCAGCGTCTCCTTATGGCGGGCAGCTCTTTCTCTGTTCGCCTCGTGCTGCCCCTCGATCTTTGATTTCAGTTCGTTCACCTGGTCTTGAAGGAGTTCCAACTGGGAAGAAATAGGATATAATAATATATTATATATGTACCTTTTGATGGAGAGAAGGGCCTAAACCATATTGTCCAGAGATTGGCTGGACAGTTAAGTTATATTGCCATGTATGTAATTCTTTAAAACCACTTAGGAGACTCGTGACTATAATATATACCTATTTATTTATTTAGACACTCGTATTTCAATTCACTGTCTAAAATGTGATATTATAATTTATGAGGTAAATGGTGAGGAAACCTAAACTGATAAACAATTGCAATTACCGATCCTTTTATAGCAGGGATATTTATCTTAATTTTATATTGAGACCCCACAAAAAGCCCATGCAATGAGTACTGAAATAATTTTTAAAATATAATAGATCATCGTAGGAATGATTCCCATAGTATTCAAGATTTTGAAGCAATACGTCCAAAATATCTAACTACTATTAAAAAAAATCATATTCACCTCGTTGTTAAGTTCATTGACATAGTTGAAAAGTGCAAAATTTTCTTCCTCTTGTTTAATGAACTGAGCGGAAAGTCGATCTACTTCAGCCTCCCCTGAACAGGCCTTGATCTTCTCTAGAATAACCTGGTACATGGCTATCATCTGCTCCTGAGATTCCTTCTGGTTCTCTGAAACAATTAAATTTAGTATGAGTTGATCAATAACTAAATCACCTCTATATTCTTCATATGTTCTGATACATGGCCATAATTTGCTTCTAGACTTTCTTCTAGCTCTCTTAAACAAGTCAGGGGAATATGAAGTTAGCAGTATCTAAATCAGCATAAGATTTTACATGACATCCTGGGTAATAGACATAATTTGTTCCTTGGCTTTCTTCCGGATGTTTTAAACTAGTCAATGAAGTACCAATTGAACCAAATCCAAATCAGTTTAGTTATTTTTCCAATAATCTCATATATGTTGATCAATTTCTCACAAGCTTGATTTCGACACAACTTTTGAAAGCCTTGATTGCTCTCTGGTGTACATCAATTATCGTCTCTTGGAAGCGTCTTATTGTAGCTTATACTTACGTTTTTTCTGGCGCTCCCTTTCCTCAAGGTCAGCCATGACTCTCTTCTGCCCCTTGATGCCGAGGAACTCCTGCAACTTGGCATTGTGATCCAGCTGTCTCTGTAGTTCCCTCATCTCTTGGCTGTGGACCGACAGGTCAACACGACCACGGTCCTTAAGTGCCTGAAGCTTGCTTTGGGCCTCCTCCCTGAAATAAAGTAGAGCACAAAGAATGTTATAAATATCTTTGAGTTACTTTGTAACATATCTTAAGTGCTATAAAATTCGCTTTGAATAAATTATCACAAGTAACAATGGCATCGCCTTGTTTAAGGCTCAAAATATTTCTCTGGTAGATCACAGGTTAAGTAGATGTGCCATTTTCTTGAAATAAAAGCTTCCAGACATTCAAATTCATACTGTGTTATGTAACTCTGAGCCATGATGTGATGGTGCCACTATACAGTGAGTTATTTACAGAATGAACCCCGCAGTAAACAAAACTAATATAAATAATTTTTATGTTGCGACCAAACAGTTCAGTAAAATTAGTGTATTCGAAATATCCCAACAGGAAACATACTGTAAATGTGTTTTATCAAGATATTTCCAAGTATAAACTATTGCTTATCAAATAATTTACCACAGTTTGAATAAGTACAAGAACATAGAAAACAATATTAATTTCCATCCACTGAATGCAACTCTAATTACTATATAAATTGTTTTATAAGTATTCAGTATAATTGAAACTTTTAGACGGAATTCGCACTCTTGATTAAGCAGTTCCATTAAGATATATATTATATTTGTTTAAATGCTTTAACTTGTGGTATAATGTAGTATCATCTTTAATTTAATGTGTATTTTGTTTATACAAAACATTAAAATTATGACTAACTGTTCAGTTTTGAGATGAATAAAAATATTATAATTATTTTTTATTCCAGGTGAAGATTTTGCATCGTAACATCATTATTTATGTACCCTTCGTTTACTCTGAATGGTAGCATTGCAGTCCCACTTTGATTCAGATTATAAGATATGGCCATATTATAATACGTCGATGTAAGACGTACCTTCTTGATATTACCTGTATCCCTCCAAAATATCACAACTGTATCAAGATCAAGTCTAGTACAACGATGTTCTTCTTAAGGTGCAGCTGAAGGGAGCGCAAGTATTTTTAAAGCTTTTATAGAATTGAAACTTTTTGGACAAAATAAATTAAATATTTCTCCAGTAGCAACATAGAGTTTAGTTTTTTGCACATGCTAATAATATCAACAGATCTTGAATATTTGTCAAGGGTGTCCTGGAATTTTGTCAAAACATTTTCTCTTTATTTAAAAAGTTTTGACAAAATTCCAGGACACCTTTGAAAGATATTCAAGATCTCTTCCTATTAGCGTGTGCATAAAACTAAACTCTATGTTGCTACTGGAGAAATATTTAATTTATTTTGGACATAATAGTTAATTGCTATAAAAACTCTAAAATTACTCGCGCTCCCTTCTGCTGCAAAAAGCTCACAACTATCTAATGAATGATTTACTAAAACAAGTAATACAATATAATATTTTACAAGACAATAATAATGACAGTAGTATAATTATTATTTATGAATTAGAAAATTATGCTACACCCAACGTAATCAGTTGCCTTACTTATACTTATATATCCAATGTATTGTGTGTCGGCTTCAGCCGGTTATTTTCATGGCCGGAGACATCAAAATCCAAACAACATGGCGTTGTTCATCTAAGAACCACGGCAATAAGTTTTTTGATAACACATCTTTAGAGGGTAAATGTGAGTTCTCTTGTGAGAGATATTGTGTGCCTGAACTACACTCCAATTTTCATAGTAAGAGCCTTTAAGAAAATACAAATATATTTTCTTGTGGTCAACACTGATAGCTTTTTACTATTTTATAGGTATTAATGATATGAATCAAAATGTCACTGCAGATCACAAGACTTGACGTATGGATACGTGAAATCATATGGCTAACAGATAAGACCCTTCCTATGAAAGTTGTACTGTATTATTCCTATCACCTTTCACCTCTGATCATAAGCAAGCGTCGCCTGTTCTATCAGATCGACGATGACCTTCTTGCCGGATTGCAGACGACTCGTTAGCTGTTGGTACAGTTGGTTGAAGTGGCTCCTTTCTTTGATCAGGTGATCCAACTCTTCTCTCAACTCAGAGTTCTCCGCCAGCATCTTGTTGAATTTAACGGTCGCCTGCAGCAATACAGGAGAATAGTTAGTGTTGCTAGCGAGTCGGAGAACACCATTTTGTAAGGCGATGTTGGGCCGTATGTACGGTCGATATTTGATGGTCAGCCAGTCTATCATTCGAACTAATCTGCTTGTTATTTATATCCTGGGGCATTGGTTGACTCCCGATACTAGACTATAAATACGACCCTTAGAACTGCTTATTATTCATATGCTGAGAGATTGGTTGACTCTCGAGACTAGACTATAAATACGGTCCGTAGAACTGCTTATTATTCATATCCTGGGGCATTAGTTGACTCCCGAGAGTAGACTATAAATACGGCTCTTAGAACTACTTGTTATTCGTATACTGGGAGATTGGTTGACTCCCGAGACTAGACTATAAATACGGCTCTTAGAACTGCTTGTTATTTGTATACTGGGAGATTGGTTGACTCCCGAGACTAGACTATAAACACGGCTCTTAGAACTGCTTATTATTCATATACTGGGAGATTGGTTGACTCCCGAGACTAGACTATAAACACGGCTCTTAGAACTGCTTATTATTCATATACTGGGAAATTGGTTGACTCCCGAGACTAGACTATAAATACGGCTCTTATAACTGCTTGTTATTTGTATACTGGGAGATTGGTTGACTCCCGAGACTAGACTATAAATACGGCTCTTATAACTGCTTGTTATTTGTATACTGGGAGATTGGTTGACTCCCGAGACTAGACTATAAACACGGCTCTTAGAACTACTTGTTATTCGTATACTGGGAGATTGGTTGACTCCCGAGACTAGACTATAAATACGGCTCTTATAACTGCTTGTTATTCGTATACTGGGAGATTGGTTGACTCCCGAGACTAGACTATAAATACGGCTCTTATAACTGCTTGTTATTTGTATACTGGGAGATTGGTTGACTCCCGAGACTAGACTATAAACACGACTCTTAAAACTGCTTGTTATTCGTATACTGGGAGATTGGTTGACTCCCGAGACTAGACTATAAATACGGCTCTTATAACTGCTTGTTATTCATATACTGAGAGATTGGTTGACTCCCGAGACTAGACTATAAACACGGCTCTTATAACTGCTTGTTATTCGTATACTGGGAGATTGGTTGACTCCCGAGACTAGACTATAAACACGGCTCTTAGAACTACTTGTTATTTGTATACTGGGAGATTGGTTGACTCCCGAGACTAGACTATTAATACTGTCCTTAAAACGGCTTGCTATTCATATACTGGGAGATTGGTTGACTCTCGAGACTAGACTATAAACACGGCTCTTAGAACTGCTTGGTATTCATATACTGGGAGATTGGTTGACTCCCGAGACTAGACTATAAATACGGCCCTTAGAACTGCTTGTTAGTCTTGTACGGAACATCAATTAGTCAATTTTAGGGAAGGGGAGAGAGACAATCAGGAAACGTATCAATACAACACTTGTTTATCAAGAAATACCAGAAAAAAGAATTATATCTACACCCCGGGAAATATAAAATGTATCTCCCAGTAATAATAATAATATAGATATTTATTAACTAACGTAAGAATTGTAATCTTATTTTGATAAGAATTGTAGCTTGGCTGAACTTCAGCCGCATTTGTTTGATAATGTGATAAAATCACGATGCATATCAAATGTCTATGACTACTCCCACTGTACTTGTTGAGATTATAATAAATAGCTCCAATCTCACCGTCAGGGGTGGCTAACTGTGATTTAAGTCTAATGCCTCAGACAGCTTGGCCACTTCTGCCAACAATATACAGTATTATCGAACTAGTTATTTTATCTCTTTACTACTAGCCTGATTTTCAATGCACTGTTTATCATTTCTTAGCCAAGTTTAATTTTTACTTTCCCATATAGAGATAGTGTAATCATCAACATACTTGACATTGACGTTTTATGTGCCTCCTAACACAAAACAGTGCGGCTTGTTTGCTCTGCTGTCAGTCTGTCTATCTGTTCACATATCTGCCTGTCTGTCAACAAACTTGTATGTATATGCCCGGGGCTATAACCGAAACAATTTAATGAATTTTCTTCAAACTTTATATTTACATATGAAATCGTGGTTTTAATTCATTATTATATTTTTTACACACGTTTTAATACCCGTTCGGTTTATACGCTTATGTACTAGAATACCAGATACATTAAAAAGCTTATATTTAGAGAAAATTTACTCGCACTTGCGTGGAGAGATAGTGAAAAACCATTATGGAAAAACTACTCTCAGTACACCCAAACGGGATTCAAGATTCGAACCTTTATCTCCCCATCATCGGCATTCCAGTCTACTGCGAATGTATCGTGTTAGACCACGTGGCCACCAAAGCGGATTCAATGAGAGAGGTTGATTTTAGCGGAAGTGTACCAGCATTTACGTGGAGGGAAAGTATAAAACTATTTAGGAAAAAACAAGACTAAGTACACTCGACTGCTATTCGAACCTCTATATCCCCGTCAGCGACAGTCTAGTCTATCGCTAGAAGGGCGCCTTAGACCAGGGATTTCCAACTTAAAAGTGCCTGAGGAACACAATTGAACCAACGAGTCTTGTTTTGATCACAATCAGATATTTTTTTCAAGTTATGCAAAAAACAAACAAAAAAAACGGGAATTTAATTGTGAATTAAATAAGAAGTGTTAATCTATAATTACTTACTAAACAAATTTTCCGAATAAAATATACCATCTTTGATAAGTAAATATAATACAGAAGATGTAAGGAAGAATTTTAGTATAAACATTAGTTGTAACGTTCATGGATATCTCCCACGCAAGCCCAGCTTTCCGTTTCTCGGCTAAAAACATCAACTATTTTACAACCGTTTATTACTTTTCCAAGGAACTTTACGGGCTGCAAGAAAAGGCATCACAGGCTGTCCCTGTATTAGGCCATGAGGCCACCGAAGCTGGTTGAAGTAGTCAATAATAGTTTACAGATGCTTGATTTTTGATCATTTTAAGCTAAGAAAGAGCTTAAACAATTTTGTTCGAAATTTACACGTGAAGAATGTTTAGTATGATTATCAGGTATTTTTTCCTGAACATAAGTTGTTTAAGGGTAGCTTACATATAAGTTTTTTTTTAAATTTACAATAAGTTATACGAGAAAATATGTAATAGCTACGATTGTGTGGTAGCATTTATTTATTTTGATTATTGTGTCTAATAGGCCTACTACCGTTTCAGGTTATACGGTTATGTGATAATTACTCTATTGGGGTAGGGATAAGGAAGGAAGAATTTAAGAGATAATATACCCGCATTATCATGGACAGAGGGTGGGAAACCATTTAGGAAAAACCACCTTCAGTAGACCTGACTGAGATACGAGCCCCGATCTCTCCGTCATCAGCAGGTCAGTCTAACACGAGAGTGACGCCTCAGATCTTTCAGCCACTGAAGCGGGTAGCATTCGTTTAAATACTTGATACTAACATGTTCGTTGGCACTGAGACAAACCACATGTGGTATCATTCAATTCAGTTGAATGTAAGGAGAACATTAGGGCAGATGTATAATTAATGTAACAACATACTCACAATGGACATATTACAGAAGTTAATCTGAACTTACGACTCCCAGACGGTTCTCCAAATTGGCGACAACCTTCTTTGATTCTGCACTTATCAGGAGAGACTGCCTGTCTGTTATATTGTTCTTCCGCAAGGCCATAACTTCCTTTTCCAATTTACCTATCTGGGACTCGAGCTCGGCTACCTGAGGTTTTTTACAGAACAATCATTCAATTACTACACTCCAGTTCATTCTTTAACTTACATTTAATAAACTAGTTGTTTACAAAAAAACATATGACTTAAAAAATCTAAATTCATTCTAAAACACACAACGCACTCATTCTAGAAGCCAATTCATAGCTGTGAAAGGTAAAATATAAAATGTCAACAATATTGAATTATTTTGACCATCTCAGAAATTAAATCCGTGACTATTAAGTCGGTGATAAGATTCTCTACCGACTGATCTAGTTATTAAGATTGTATGTGATTTAGGTTATTCTTGGCCAGCACTATAATAAAATAAATTATTATTATTATTATTATTATTAGCACTGCGTCTTACTACCCCTTCGGGTTATGCGCACTTTCGCTGATGTGAAATGGTAGGGTGATTGTGAGATGAAATGAAGGGCCTACAGTTTAACGTGGGATCCGAACCACGGTGGAGGCCTGACATTCCACACATTCACAAGTTGTGATTAATACACGTCTTGTCAGAGGTGAAGGAAGGGTTTGGCAATCAGATTAATCTGTGCCGGGACCGAGGATTGAACCCCTCACTCCCAGTATAGAAGTCCGACACCTTACCCCTAGACCACCAGGTCACCGAGGTTTAAAGATGTATCTTACGTTTCAGCGTAAAACTGAAAAAAATTCCTTTCATTTACATAGACTAGTTATTTGTCATAGTTTTTTTTAACATCACGTCTTACTACCCGTTCATGTTATAAGCCTATATACTAATTACGCTAATGTTTTAAGGATGAGTATGGTTGAATTTAAAGGAAGTTTACCAGCAATTTCGTGGAGGGAGAGTGGAAAATCATTTAGGGAGAAACACCATCAGAGAATTAAGAAATCTCATGTTATTTCCGCTTGAATTGCAATCGGGGTTTAAAGGCTTATCTTATGTTTCAGTGTGACTCAAAACAATCCCTTTCGATTATATAATTATTTGTCATTATTTGTTTTAGCCCCACATCTTATTAACTGTTCATGAAATAAGAGTATAGATGAATTACGCTAATGTGTTAGAGATGAGGAAGGTTGAATTTAGAGGAACTGTACCAACAATTTTGTGGAGGGAGAGTGGAAAACCATTTAGGAAAAAACACCCTCGATATATCCAACCTGTATCGAAACTCGATCTTCCCGTCATCAGCAGCCTATAATCTATTGCAAGGGTGACGTTTTAGACCATGCGGCCACCGACGTGGCTTTAATCAAAGTGACCTTTGTTTGAGTTTATTTCTTTTAAAACATCTTAATTCATGAATCTACATCTACAACTCAAATTCTCCTTCTGTAGCTTGGGCAGACTACTTACAGTGCTCCCAGAATTCATAGCGTATGTTCAAAGACATCCTAAAACATCCAGGAACTCAAAGAATTTTATTCACTAGGTAATTAACTAACATTTCTTTGTTTGGTTTTGTCCGTGCAATTACCTCGTGAGGACAAATAAGATCTACTTGAATGAAAAAGTAGCGGCTGCGGTCTCTGACCATTGTGATGGCCACATGACACCATATATCCTAATTAGTTGGCCCTATCTTCGCCAACAGTCGGCGGCTGCTCGATCATTACGGCTATATTGCGGGTTAACTACATGGAGTATTTTTAAATGCAATTACAGTAGCTTCACGGCTTCTTTGGTGCTGACTGACAGTTCACAGCTGACTTCTGACAGTCAACATTTAGGTATATACCTACATTTTGACTGTCAGAAGTGACAGCTGCTAAACACATGTTTTTGCAGATCATTTGGTTCGGCGTAGGGATACATAATTTGGTCTGGTAAGTTTTCAAAGTTGTCAGTCAGCACCAAAGAAGCCATGGGGCTACTTTAGGTTGATATCTTACTAATATTATAAATGTGAAAGTTTGTGTGTTTGGATGTTTGGATGTTTGTTACTCAATCACGTCAAAACTACTTAACGGATTCGAATGAAACCTTGTACGTTGGTAGAGTATGTCCTGGAATAACATATAGGACCATTCACAACCTTTGATTTCACATTAATTATACAATACTAATGTTTAAACTTTTCTTATACAATAATCTTACAATACTAATGTTTAAACTTTTCATATATAAGATATATTATATATAATATTTCGTAGTAAAAGAATTATAAATTATTTAAGATATCAATTATTAAATTACATTTTTCTTAAAAAGTTTTGTTAAAAATTAAAAGATTTTATCAATTATTGCGTGCGAAGCTGCGACGGTCATATCATATAATCCGTGTCTAAACTAAATGTCGACGTAACCAAATACAGTTCGTGTCGAAAAGTTCGACCTTTTTAAACGACAAAAGGCTTATATTAACACAATGCGATCAGCCAAACTACGCCACCTAAGCAGGGGCATCGCAACGTATTTTTTTACGGGGTCAAGCAAAGCCTCTTAACATCAAAGATGAATTTAAGCTTCTTCTTCCTTTCAAGTTAGTCTTGCCTGGTTTTAGTTTTGGCTTTGTAGAAAAAGCGGATGCTTTCAACAACAATGTCGCTTAGTATTTAGATACTTCTATAAATAATTGGATTTCCTTGAACATCAAAGTGTAGCTCTGCATTCTGGTGGTACATTGCTTACAAAATAACAGAGATAGTTTGTTAAATTAAAACCTGAATAGACAAGCATTTATAGACTGTGCCGCTAGTAAACATAGTGTGTGTTTATTACAAGAATAAAATATTTGTGGTCAAAACAATAACCTATTTTTTAGAAGAGTTATTTTTTTGAAAGGCTGTCTTAGCCCCCCTCATAGCTATTATTCTACCAACACCACTGCCACTTTGTATAGCTTGTTTTATAGCTCTCTACCCCTCTAACGTGAAACCAAACACAACCTTTGTACACTGATATCTCTGTAACAATAGTCATATGGGCGTAATGCTCTCATGACACATCCTTACCAACAACTTCTCACGATAAAAGACCTGTGTTAAAGGTCACACTCCATGTAATGTATCATCTTTTCGACTAACTGTTGGATGACCTGAAGGAAAGAGGAAAATTCAGGGAGCTGAAGGAGGAAGCAGATAACAGGATTCAATGGCGGTCTAAGTTCAATGACAAATGGAATAAACCTGTTGCAGGAATGTATCTTCTTTTCGGCTTCCTCTTGGATGACCTGAAGGAAAGAGGAAAATTCAGGGAGCTGAAGAGAGGAAGCGGATAACAGGGTGCAATGGCGGTCTAAGTTCACAGACTAAAGGAATAAACCATTTGTAGGACATAACACATAATAATAATAATAATAATAATCATAATCATAGGTACTAAAGCTCGGTCTAGAACAACTGGACGCCGCCAACCGGGCGCGTCAGGACAACTGGACGCTAAAAAAAATAACTTTTTTCTTTTATTTGGAAATAACTTTTTACTTTCTTGCTATCTTACAGGCAAAGAAAGTATTGTGATAGTAAAAAAAAATTAACTCAAGATTTCGATGAATCTTGACGTTTAATGACCTCTCGAATCCAAAAAAGTGTATTTTGACTTTCCGTCTGTCTGTCTATACCTCCAACTAGAGCTTAAACTATTTTACCGATCGGGCTAAAACTTGGTATCTAGGGTTTTCATAGGGTTGCCCCAAGGGGTTTTTGGAATTGGGTATCTAACCCTAAAATTGAGGGTAGTCTACTGATGGGCAAAATGAGAAAAAATCGACTCTAACGATTTTGATTAAAATTCGTATCTAGGTGTTGATTAAGATTATAAATAAACTGGATATTTTCATTTTACCATGAAAATTAATTTTAGGGTACTTTATAGAAGCAGAAACTTCCTTATCTCCGCAACTATTTGAGATACTAAATAACTTATCGCTGCAAAATTATAGTACTATTAAAAATATAAAACTTTCATATGAGATATATTTTTATAAAACAAAAAATTTCTGAGATATTGGCAAATATATTAATACATCTTTGTGAGCTTTAGTTGTAAAGAGATACTACTTAAGTTTTAACGCAATAATTCTCCAATGCCATAGAGTAATTAAATATAAGCAAGTCTCTAAAAGTTTATGTTGTTTTTCCTTAAATCTCTTAGGAGAAATGTTTGTACAGCAATGATCTATCTCCATTTAAGACTCAATAGTCAATATTTACATTTTTTTATTGGTCAAAATTTATAAATGATGAATTTAATAGCAAAGCGATGTTATGAAGATTTACAACACCTAATAAAATATCGAAAATTTTAACCGGAAGTTAAAGTTTTAATACGAAGTGTTGACCCTTGTGACCCAATATTGATCTTTTTTTTATCAGTCCAAACATACAAATGAGGATATTAATTCTTTAAAAACAAAATTATAAAATTTAAAACCGGGACCAAAAAAAATGTTTTACACAGTATAGTGTAATTTATGGTTGGGTTTGCTAGTGTATATTATTTCGTTTCGCATATATTACGAGTTTTGAGTAAATATATCCCTTTTCAAACTATAAAGTGAGAAAGTCCGTGCGGAGTTCCGTACCATTTATTTCTAGTATAATGTAATTCACTTTTTTACAATATAAAAAATGCTCCATTTTATCATATATTCTTCAATTAAAATTAAAAAGTGATGGGTAAGAACTAAAAATTAACTTTTTTTTAACTTATCATATTTTTCAGCGCAACTTCATATATTTTTCAATTATGTAAATATTCATTTTTGCAGTTTAAAAAAAATATTAGTAGAGGAGACTTTATTAATTCATATTTATAAATTTAACCTAACCTAACCTAACCTAACCTAACCTAACCTAACTATTGTAATGCGTTAATACAAGACAAATAAATAAAATATAATGTTGAGCAGAGTCAAAGATTTCAACTTTTGCTTATACTGATCACCTTTTAATTTAAAAGAAAAAAAGTGCATTGCATGATGCTAGAAAAAAAGTTTTTTTTAAAGAAAAAAAGTGTAGTTACTTTTGGCACCTCGTTGTCCTGGCAACCAGTTCTCCTGGCGCCCAGTTGATCCAATCCAACCAAAGCTGGCTGTTGATAGTAGACATAATGTCTCAAATTATTTTGTTTGTAAGTCGTGGGTTGTGCACTCTAACCATAACAATTTATTTTCCCCACACTACATCACACTATTCATTCCAGTTGTATAAGGTTGTTTTTTTTACTAATTACCATAACACGATGGAGGTGATGGGGATACAACTTTAGAGGGAATGCACCTGAATTCATGTGGGGGAAGAGTGATAATCCATTTAGGAAAAAGTCCTTTGTAAACCCAGCCAGGACTTAAACCCAGATCTCTCCATCACTGAAAACTCACGACTACGTGCTCAACGTCGTGAGCTAACTTCCCCAATTCAATTTGGATTTTATTTCTACTCGTAGATTTCATATAAGTAAAATGGGATGGCCAAGGGTCTTAGAAGAACAGAGCCCCATGTTGTTCTCCTCAAATGTTCCCAATCCTCTCTCCAGACGAATGCCCAGCCTTGTGTCACCTGCGCTCTCTCCGCCCTGATGTCCGCCTCGTACTTGTCGGCCAGCTCCAAGAGTCGGATGACGCGGTTCTTCCTTTCGGAGTCCTTGTCCTCGTTCCTTGTCGACCTGCACAGCCTCAAGTCCGTCAGCAGCTCGTTCTTCTCCCGTTCCAGTTCGCGGATCATTCTCCTGAGAGGTTCGAGACGGTTAAAAGCTACAGTAGGATTTTGGTAGGAAGAAACTTTTAGGAAATACAAACATGTGTTTTATCTACGGTCAAAATTGACAGTCTTTTACAATTATATTACTGTTATTTTATAGATATTGATAGCCTGCAGTATACAGAAACTGACAGCTGCAGATAACATGACCTGATGTATCAATACGTGAAAGTAGGTCTAATAACGTTTATAGCTGTTAAATAAGACCTTTCTTTTGAAATTTGGACTGTAACTCGACTGACTATCACTGGTGTTTCCCATAATATACATTCCGTAGAGTCTTACCTTGATTGATTACACTATGAACCACTTCAGTAGCCTAATGATCTTTGGCGTTATTCTCGTGTTAAAGACTGGCCCGTTGATGACGGAGAGATCGGAATTCGAATCCCAGTCAGTTTTACTGAGAGTGGTTTTTTTTATAAATGGTTTCTCACTCTCCTTCCACACAAATGTGGGTATGTTACTTTTAAGATGCTTTATTTCCTCATCCCAACCCTATTGTCATTAAATGCGTGTAACCTGAACAGGTAGTAAGACTCGGTGATTAAAACAAAGACTAGGCCTACCCTATGGTCCTATTTATAAGCTTCGCCATAGTGGGACAAAGCAAGTTGGGATTAGTACCTTTCAGGGTGGATGTATTGTACATAGCCAAGAGGGGGGAGGTATGTTCTGTGCATTTGGAGCTCTCCATAAAAATGACAACTTTTATTGTATTTAACTAAAATCCATCTTTACAAGAAATTAAATAAAAAATAATTGCATGCTATTAATGTACCATACGCTATAATAATACACAGGAATAAGAGGTCTAGTAGACCAGCATAGGTTACAAAATGTCTGACTGTGGTTTTAAACCCTGTTTTGGAAAATCTATTTTTCTCATCACGTATCATTATTTGCTCAAGTTATACGTATATGTGCTAATTACGCTAATGAATTAGGGATGAGGAAGGTTGAATTTAGAAGACGTGCACTCAGATTTTCGTGGAGGTAAAATGGAAAACTATTTAGGAAAAAACACCCTCAGAACACCTGACCAGGAAATGAACCCCGAGTTCCATGACATCGGCAACATAGTGGCTACTCCATTGCGAGAGTGACGCCTTAGACCATTCAACCACCGATGAAGCGCAAATCATTGTTGAAACTCTAGACATCATAAGAGGTCGTTCTTAAAATACGTAAAGGTTTTTGGGGAAGGGGTGAGGTTCGGTATTTTAATACGTTTGCTTACAAGGGTAGGTGTGGAGGGTCACAATTCATCCAACATAACGTTTTTTGATCGATGTTTATTCAAAAAATAAATATAATAAATACAAAATTTCACCTATATTTCATTTACGTATGTCAGGTATTTTAAAATATCTTATAGCTCACATTGTGTTACAATCCTTATGTCGAATGAGTGAAATGGAAGAAACTGATAGAAATACTCAAGAAAATTGGCATCAAATGGAGGGACAGTTGGCTGATTGCAAGCCTGTATCTGAGCCAACGAGTGAAGGTAAGTCCGAGTGACGGAGAAACCAACAGCCTAGAGATAGGAAGAGTGCAGCATGTCACTCAAGTAAAATGACATCTACAAACCGTAATCTGCACAAAATACTAAACTGAAAGGAATCCAAAGAAGAGGACTAAAACTGATATATTCTGCAATAATATAATTTGTGTTCTACTTACATTAAGGGGATGTTCCCGGATACAAACACCATGCTTCGACAAACTATTCTGCAAGTATGGCGGGAGCAAAGGCGTGGCTGTTTTAACAGACGTCTGAACCCTTGAACACTCGACCTACTCGGCAACTCTTTCTCCACTATTGCCACCTCCCCTCCCCCCTTCCTACCCCCTCATTACATGCCCATATTTGGTCCTGTTTAGAGTCAAAGAAAAGAGTATATAACGAGTAACCCCTAGGTTCACTTGACTATAGTTCATCATATTATATCGTCGAAGGAGGAATCTCTGCTCCAGCACCCGAAGAAGAAACTGGTTGTCTTCATGTTTGGGTCGTGGGTCTAGTATGATGTTCCAAGTATTCAACAAATATCCAAGTCCTTCATACTTGTTGTAGTAGTCAAGGAGACTAATTTTGTTTCAGTTAGTCGAAGTGGCTATAATGTTTTCCAAGTCCTTAAGACTTGTTGTTTTAGTCAGACTAACTAAATTTTGTTTCTGTGTCCTTCTGACTTAGTTAGTCGAAGCGGCTAAAATGTTTTCGAAGTCCTTCAGACTTGTTGTTTTAGTCAGAATGACTAAATTTAGTTTTTTATCAATCTGACTTAATTTCTTTAGTCGGATAGTCTGACTATATATTTGCCTATGTCCTTATGAAATAGATTAAATACAGAGGTTTTGAGCTCTATATGCAATAAGGACCTTACTTTAAGGTTCCTCTTCTCCGTAAGTCCATTATTCCGTTTTAAGTCCTTATGACTTTACAATATCCCATGACGCCGTGGACGTCATGCTCACTTGTTCGAATTTTTGTATAGCTACAAGCAGGTTGTCTAACGCCTTAATTTGAGGACCTAGTTAGGTCAGTATCTCACAGCATTCTTGTTGGTACCTCTCTTTCTGTGTTACTATTTTGGGTGCGCAAAGTGCGGAACACGGCTAGTGTTGTATAGTGGCTCGCACAGATAGTATTTTCATTTGCCCCTTGTTGGCACCTCATTTGTCCAAGTGTTTAAAGTTAGTGTGCACTAGAGTTGATGTATACCCCAGGAAGTGGGTAATGTATAAATGTACTATTGAGTGCTCTGGCAGTACCCACGGGGAAAGGACCGGCCATAGTACAATTTTGTGTTGACACCTTATTGTTGATATAATTGACAGACCGTCCTCTTATCATTTATTATTTAGTGTGTCTATGGAACCTTTATTAATTTCAAATCAAGCTAGTTAGATTGGCCGACATTTAGCTTAGTAACTCTAAAACTATAGGATTAGAAGTTATATTTTTACTAGTAATTAATTCACCATGTTTTTTGTCTAGACCCTTCTGGTGGTAGTCTGGCGCTAGCCCGGCTGTGTTGGAATCCAATACTCTCTATCAACTTAACATCCTTTTAACTGCTACCGTGTCGTCTTGGACGTGTATTCTCCCGTGATACGGGAAGTTCCTATATTTTTGGAGTTGTTAAATCCTATCATATTTGTCAGTTTAAAACTTAATGTTTTCCTTTATACTTCTAAGAGTAACACGTTTTCCCTAACCAATTTAACGGACATTAATTACTGTTTATTATTCTTTGGTCCTGCATTTAATATTGTTTATCAATTGTAACCCTATATCATTTTTTTATGTTTTTATACAATACATCTACTATTGTTACCTATTTATTTCTCTTATGAAATATTTCCCAGTCTCTAATTTGTTATACCTTTACTTTGTAATAGTTATCGTTACTTCCTCTACATATCAGAGTGAAGGGGAAGTAAGGACACAAGAGGAGTGAGACAGGGATGTTGTTTATCACCCACTATTTTCGCCTCATATGGATATTGGCTGGTCAGGAGAGGCCAAGAGAGACGTGGCAGCCTCAGGATAGGAGGATGCGTCATCAACACAATAAAATACGCAGATGATCTAGCATTGCTGGCCAAAAATAAAGAAGCGTTGCAGGAATGTATGGGCCGGCTAGTGGAGATAGGGAAATGATACGGCATGGAGGTAAATATTGAGATGTCCAAAGTGATGGTGATTTCAAAAAATTACGAGCCACTGAAAATCAAAATTGTAAACCAAAAGTTGGAAAAAATATAACAGTTCAAGTACCTGGGAAGTCTGTTGACAAAGTATGCCTACTGCACCAAGGAAATTAAGTCGAGGATCGTCATGGCGAAGGAAGCTTTCAAGAAGAAGAGGTTACTGTTGCCTAGAAAGTTGAGTTTGGAACTAAGGAATAAACTGATGAATTGCTACATTTGGAGCTGAATGGAGCATTAGCTTCTACTCTTTGGAAGATGGAAAAGAAATACTCGTAATGCTTTAAAATGTAGTACTGGAGAATACTTGTGAAGATCAGGTGTAGAAACAGGGTGACAAATGAAGAAGTCATAAGAAAAGTGGGTGATAAGTGAATCATATTGAATGAGATTCTTCGGTGCAACGCAAACCGTAGGAACTGTCTTCTACGATATGTCATAGAAGCAAAGGTTGAGGAAAAGAGGAGGTTAGGAAGAAGGAGGATTAAAATATTGAATGAATAGAAGGAAATAAGAAAATTCTGGGAGCTAAAGGAGAAGGCAGAGGACAGGGGGCATTGGTGGTTTAATAGTTCAATGACAAAAGGAATGGAATTTTCGTAAGACAGAACACCTAAAAATAAATAATATCTTAACATAGCTTAGCGATTAAAATAATCTTATTTACCAAATAGTGAACAATTAAGTAAGATAGAGAGGGGGGATGCTGTGACAATCTTATTATTAGCACTGCGTCTTACTACCCGTTTGGGTTGTACACTAATGTGTAATGGTAGGATGATTGTGAGATGAAATGAAGGACCTACAGTTTAACGTGGAATCCTGGCATTTTACACATTCACAAGTTGTGATTAATACACGTCTTGCCAAAGGTGAAGGAAGGGGACAGTCTTATGATTCCTTACGTAGAGGAAGGAGTAGGGTATTAGAAAATCATGAAATAAAGCCTCGCGTGATTTAAGGACGGCCCCGTAAAGCGCTTGTGCCTAAAATTCTACTATTCTATGGGAACTGAACCAATAAATGAGATCCGGTTGTGTAAATCCCTAAATTATCCTTCACAGCGAGTTCCCTGGCTATCTAGTGGGAAGATTTTGGATGAACTCTTTGAGTAGAGGCAGTAATTAATTTGTTTTTGGAAATCAAACTTGTTGCATAATTTTTATGACGAAGTATTAGTTTGTAAGCTAGTCAACCTTGGTGATGTTTTTGAGTTAGTTAGTATTTTATACCCTTAGCTGTAAGGAGTAAATACAACTATTCATATTTTTACTCTTTATGAAAAAATGTATTAACTCTAGTAAAAAAAGTTAAAATAATGGAAAAATCAATCTTTGTCCGAAAATATTGTCTGACAAAAGTTCTCAGAGTTAAAAAAAAAAGATTAAGTTATTTAAATGAAAGAGTACTTGGTAAATTCATAGTAATATTTCAGAAAACTTTTTTACTTTTTGTACTACA
>CABEEJ010000445.1:170281-225662 GCA_901482245.1 Timema douglasi
CCCCCCCCCCCCCCACACACACACAAAGAGTATTATATTAGTGTTGCCTATGCTTAGATTAGTAGTTTATAAACAAGTTTACTGTTAAAATTTTAATAAAATAAACCTCTATTGGTAATAGTAATAGTATTAAAGAAGAAATATTGAATGATAATAAATAATTATATATAATGTTTTAGTACCATACCTTACCCAGTCAGGCTATACACAATTAGGCTAATGGGCTAAGGGCGAGTAGGATTGAATTTAGAGGAGGTGTATCCACATTTTCGTGGAGGTATGGTGTAAAACTATTAAGAAAAAAGCATCCTCAGTACACCCAAATGGGATTATAGCCACGACCTACCCGTCATCGGCAGAGTCCAGTCTTTTGCGAGAGTCGCGCCCAGCCCAGCGATTTTCAACATTTTTCAACACACGGAACACTGAACAAGGTGCGAAAATTGTCAAGGCACACCATTAGTTATTTTTACGGAGGGTTTTTATCATTAAAAACGAGTATTAAGTTTGTTTTAAAAGTACAATAGCTTAAGTTCTAATAATTGTGTTATTTCTAAAAATAATTTTCGTTTGGGATTTAAAAAGATTAAATTTTACACCCCAAATTTTTTTCTCGCTTATTTTTTATCTTCCCCCAAACTCCCACAGCACACCTTCTGACCCTTTGTGGCACACCAATATGTCGTGGCACACTGGTTTAAAAACGCCGCTTAGCTCACTCTACAACCAAAGCAGGTAACTATTATTCCTAATAGATAACTTTTTTAATTCGAAGTCCAAGGGTTATCGAAAAAAAAATCGAAATATCCTAAATTCAAATTAACCATTTTCATGAGTAGACTATCTAGACAGCTTGTTCTCAGTAAATCAATAACCTCAAAATATGCTATATTTAATCACACACATCCTATATATGCTATATAAAACATACATAAACAATAAAACAAGATAAATTCAAACAAAAAATATAAAAACTTGGAAAAATTATCACACTAAAATTTCAAACTTAAATCAGAATTGTGGAAAGCCGAGCCAACCCATCCCCTATATTAGGCAACCCGCTCGCCGTGGGCGCATAACTCCCCGCGTACTCATTTACTATGACGTGTCAATAGGATAATTACAACTTTATTTGACATTATTGGCATAAGGGGTGGTTTAGTAAAGATTATTAAGTTAGGCTTAAAATGAGTACAAACTTGGAAAAAATTAACAGTGTATAGTATTCAAATTATTCAAATATTTCCTTCTAAAGTTCAAATTCAATGTTATTTATTTATCGTTGGTTGAGTTATAAATTTCTTGACGAATCATCTAACATTCGAACTAGCCACATTTTTGAACTAACCTATGTTATTATTATTATTATTATTATTATTATTATTAGCACCGCGTCTTACAACCCGTTCGGGCTATACGCACACGCTAATGTGTAAAGGGAGGGTGACTGTTAGATGAAATGGAGGACCTACAGTTTAACGTGGGATCCGAACCACGGTGGAGGCCTGGCATTCCCCACATTCACAAGATGTCTATGTCAGAGGTGAAGGAAGGGTTTTGTAATCAGATAAATCTGTGCCGGTACCGAGAATTGAATCCCGGATCCCCGCACAGAAGTCCGACACCTTACCCCTATACCACCAGGTCACCGCCAACTGACCTATGTTGAACTAGCCAAATCCTACAGTGCATTTGTTGGGATAAGTGTGGGCATTATCGGAAGCTTATAAATGGGCTACTTAAGGTGGGAGTGTTGGGAAACGCTAGCTTAGGATGGCGTGAAGATAGGAGGGGAACATCACAGACACGTCACAAGTGCAGCTGACCGATATTCGGATCCCCACATCTCCGTCAACGGTGAACCAAGTCCAACGTGACGTGAGTGTGATAGGTTGTCCGGAAGTTACCTCTGCCTGTGCATGAAATGTCGGGTCTCCTCCATGTATGACTGCCTGTCTCCCTCCATGATGCGGTACTGCCTCTGAAGGCGACCCAACTCCGCCTCCGCCAACTGATCCACGTCCAGTTCCTCGTGAGGTGCACGAAGTCCTAAAGCCATCTTGATGATGCAGGTGTATTTATTATTGTATCGGAGAAACTTGTTATATTAATATTTCTTCCGGACCGCTGCGGATTATCGACACTAAATGGCGTCTCTCCGGCGATTTTATTTGATCCATAGCGTTGGCATGGTAACCAACCACGTACCCCTTTTCACATCCCCCAGCAGGTGTTTCGACTTTCGAAAGATACCCTTGACAAACGATAATATTTATTATTGAGTGGTTTTATAATGATCGTAGTTATTTTGTCTAGAACAAAATTATTAATTATACTAGTTTGATCATTTATTTGACGCAAAAATTGTTCAGGTTTATTTTAGGCATTTTATTAAATGTTAAATTGAGAAATTTGAGAATTTAGCAACTTGTATTGAATTTTAAAAACACATTATTAGGAAGGCTTACTAAAAAACGCAAAAGGGAGAAAAAGTAAATTTGTAAAGAATGTTAAAACACTTAGATAAAAGGAACCAAGGCCGTAGTCAGGGTAGTTTTGGAGGTTCGAACCCTCCGAAATTGGCGTTATTTATGGTTCCAACGTTATCAAAATTAAGGTACAGGTATATATTAGGGGGCTGTGTTACCATAAAAAAAAAGCACTTCAGAGAGCTTCTAGATGTGTTTAATATTTAAAATTTTCCCTAGCATTCAGCAGTTAGGGGATATGTTACCATAAAAAAACACTTCAGGTCGCTTCTAGATTTGTCTATTGTATTCAGCAGTTAAAGGGTTATGTTACTATAAAAAAAAACACTTTAGAGAGCTTCTGGAGGTGTTTAAATATATAGATTTTTCCTTGCCTCCGGCAATTGGGTGGTTATGTTACCATAAAAAACAATTTATAGAGCTTCTATAGGTGTTTACTATTTATAATTTGTCCTAGCCTTCGGCAGTGAGAGGGCTATGTTGACATAAAAAAAAACACTTCAGATAGCTTGATAGCTTCTAGAGTTGTTTAAATATTTAGTTTTTCTAGCCTCCGGCGGTTAAAGGGCTGTGTTGCCATGACAACACTTCATATAATTTCTAGAACTGTTTATCGTTGATAAGTTTTTCTAGTCTCCGACAGCTGGGGGATAGGCTCATCGAACCCTCTCTCAAATTATTAGCTGGCTACGGCATTGGGAGGAACCTCTAAAATTATTAACATAAAAGATAAACACAATAAATGGACATTGTATATGAATATATATTAAAATGTCGCGTCTTCCAAATGATATCTTATTATAATTATAATATAATACCTCATAAACAAAACTAGGTTTTTCTTATGGATATTTAAATATTGTTATCGTAATATTTCCTTAATTAGATAATATCTTTGACATTTAACTTTCAATACAGAATTTTGCAAAAAAAAAAATATACTGTAGAAACGCTGAAAAGAAAAATATTAATTGTTTATGTTGAGGCCTGCACAGTTCTAAATATTGCTCTGTTTGTTATGATTAATTTATTGGATAGTCTGAAGAAAAACTTTAAGGTCCAATTTAGATACCATGATAAACAAATAATGAAATGTATTAATCCTTCTAGAAGGACAACATTTTTCTGGGATATGTTCACATACTTTGTTTCAAACATGTTTACAAACGTAAAAAAGCTCGCTTTGTTCTTCTATGTTAGGGTCTAAGTATGCTTTTGAATCATGCCAGGTTCATGATCAACTTAACGTAACGTTCACTTAAAGTTAACTTAACTTAAGAAAACAGGTGTGTGATCACGATTCACATAACTTACCGTAACAACTCGAGCCAAACATCTGCATTCTCGAGTAGGATCTGTGATTTGTACTATTTGTAAAGCGAGGATCTCTGAATGCTTACAATTTTCATTTGATATAATAAATATATATTATTAAACTTTTTTTATAAATTTAGCTTTCCTATGTTAGTTTAATTACTTTGTTTCAATGTTTCATCACTAGAACTTAAGATAAAGAGTAGGTCTTAAACCCAACAAATGAATTACTAAATAGCCCTGTTGACGTCACTCGCATAATTATTGGCTGGACAGATCACTTGATACGCTCCAAGTAACGTTCACTTTAATTAAAATACCTCCCAAGACATCTCTTACGTTAAGTTAACTGCATCGTGATCGCTTTCATTTAAACACACGAAGAGATCCTTTACGGTAAGTTAACTTTAAGTTAACGTTAGCTTGATCCTGATCCCGTAGTAATCCTTTTCGCATATGAACGCTATCAAGTGTAACATCCGGACCTCACTGAAAAATAAGCGTCTAGAAGACTCTCTCCGAATCGCTATGACAACGTAGGAATCAATTTTGTCCATTTTGGTAAAGAACCAGAATCAACACCTTTCAAATTATATATATATATATATATATATATTGGAATTATGATGATTTACATTTAAAGGATTTTTACATAATCTACTTTTTCATATTTTTGGGTATTATTCTAATTTTTATATAGTGTCACTTAAATAAATCAGTAAAATGCCTAACCAAATATACCATGTTTCTTTTTTTCCCTTTTTAAATTACAAAAGGATGCCCCAATAGCATCCTAAACTACAGACAGACTTAAATAAATGTGTGGTCCACCAAATATGATGATTTTTTAAATAGTAGCTTAGATAAATAATTGAATAAACCTGCCATGAACTATTAAAAACCATAATTTCTTTCCTCGTTATTTCTTAAAATTTAGCAATTGTAAGCAAATACATTTACAATTATTAATTTGTCACCATACCTATCTATTTTGTTTTGGGCACTAAAAATCATTGCCAATTCTATAATAAGCTATTCTCATTCAAATAATACATTATTTATATTTCTAATAGGAAAGTCCTTTTGTTATAAAAATCTTTTTGAAATATAAATAGTAAAATATTTATTGGAATAAAAATATAAATAGCTATCTATTTATATGTTTTGATAACATTTCTAGTGCTAGTATCAATGAAAGTAATACAGTAAGATGCATAACACGTTGTTTTTCAAAGGTTGGTGCTGAGAGTCAAGATAGGTGCGTTTATGGAATTCTTCAATTTTTATTTACTGTCGTAAAATTAAATTGCGTCTCACACATTTGAATATATCTTCATGTAATTGTTGATTTTGTATCTTTATTAATTTGTTATTATAGTTGGTGAGTTTTTGATTAAACCTTTTCTTTAAAAAAATATTTAACTGGAAAGTAGGAACCTAGGCTAGGGTAGGAAGACATTTTTTTTCGGTATTCATACCGGTGTTACAGCGTGAATGTTATTTTTCTTGAACCTAAATTATTATTAAATACTTTCTGGAATTAATTAAACTGGACGATTTAAATTTAAGGATACGAGATCGTAGTTTTGTCAAAGTTAATTTGTTTCTGGTGAAATGGCGGACAGTGCAAGTGAGAGCGACTCTAGCTCAATTGATGGGGGGCCTATAATGATGCCTCCATCCCCAGTCACTCGAGAACAACTTCATAAACATATAGAATCTCTTCAACAACAGAACAGAGTTCTCAAGATTGAGCTGGAAACTTACAAACTCAGAATAAAAGCTTTGCAAGAAGAGAACAAAAGTCTTCGTCAAGCATCTGTATTCATCCAAGCCAAGGCAGAACAAGAAGAGGAGTTTATAAGTAACACGCTGCTAAAGAAAATTCAAGCATTGAAAAAAGAGAAGGAGTCATTAGCTCATCATTATGAGCAGGAGGAAGAATGTCTAACCAATGATCTCTCTCGTAAGTTAAACCAGCTTCGCCAAGAGAAATGTCGCTTGGAACAAACTTTGGAGCAAGAACAAGAATGTCTGGTAAATAAATTGATGCGCAAAATTGAGAAGTTGGAAGCAGAAACATTGGCAAAGCAGGCTAACTTGGAACAACTCCGTCGTGAGAAGGTTGACCTAGAAAACACATTGGAACAGGAACAGGAAGCACTTGTAAATAGGCTGTGGAAACGGATGGACAAACTAGAAGCTGAAAAAAGTATGCTCCAAATCAAGCTAGATCAGCCGGTTTCTGACCCTGCCTCTCCAAGAGACATCCGCAATGGAGACACAGCTGCCAACTTAACCAGTCACATCCAGAGTCTGCGCAACTCTGTGGCAAAACTCCGCCAGCAGTTAGCCCTTGCACAGCAAGAGAGCAATGAAAAGATGCAGCGCTATGTGAATGAAGAGAAGAATATTCGCGAGGAAAACCTACGTCTCCAGCGTAAACTGCAGCTTGAAGTAGAGAGGCGCGAAGCTCTCTGCCGCCATTTGTCAGAGTCAGAGAGTAGTCTCGAGATGGAAGAAGAGCGTCACTACAACGAGGTGGCGGTGTCTGGAGTCAACGTTAGAAACCGGGCCATATCCAGCCCACTCCCATATCCATCTCCCAGCTGCTCCAGGCCCTTGAGCCCTGGCATGAATTTGGCTGGTCCTTCGAACCGAGAGAGTGTCTCGACTCTTCCCACAGGTCGATGCTATGCTTGTGGCCAAGTCACATACTCGACTATGCCCTTGGGTCCCAGTGGAAGCTAAGCTATTCTCAAAGGTTAGGTTATTTCTTATGGGAGATGCTGAATAGGTTGTTCTCATTACTAACTTGTGAAATTAGTTAGGCTGTGGCTCACATTTGCACTTCCGCCATTTTATATTTTATTTGCTGCTTTGATTATAACTTTTTTTTAACACTCTTGTTACATTGTCACACTCTCTAAAGTAGAAATGACATAATAAAAAAACTTTAAATTCAAACTAGTTTCCAATTGTTTTGGTAGCCTATTTGTTACCATTATTGATATTAGACCCTCTAGCCTAACTTATTTTCGCATTTCTTTGTCCACATATACTTTGAAAAGAAACCCATTTTATTTTTGATTTCTATTAAAAAGTGTTTTAAAAGTATTGGTTTTAAATCCGTATGTGCTTCCAAAGCAATGACAGAAATTATTTTATACTTACCAGTCAGCTAATCATTAATATAAATACTAGACCTACATGTAAAGTTACATATTGTTGGGGCCTACTGGCAGCCCTTTCTTTATTAGGCTACAAATTTAAATTGGTTATTGTGTTTGTTTTGCACCCGGTCAATATTAAAGCCTACCTTGATTTAATATGGTTCTTGCTTGTGGTAATTGTGTGTCACTTGGCTTCTCTTTATGTAGTAATACATTTATACAGCTGTATCTTTTATTTGAAAAAGATTCTGAAATAATCATTACATAGAATACCTATATAATTCTTTTAATATTTTTTATTGCCAATGATAAAGTTACGCTTATCATAGAGGGATAGACGTGAGAGAGTATGAGACTTTAAAATGTTGACTAATGCCGGTAAGAATAGGTGGGCCTACATTTTAAGATTATAGAAAGATTTCAATGATGTTACAAAACGCTTAAATTGCATGAAGTTTTTGGAAAACGTTTGCATAAAATTACTCATGTCATTAGTAAATGTTCTCAGGCGTGACTACCAATAGAATAGACTTCCTCCTCATAAGGAGATTGGGACTCGAAGCCAGGACAGGTCTATTGAGAGTGATTTTCCTAAATGGGTTTCCGCTCTCCCTTCATGCAAATGTGGGTTGGCCTACACCTTCTCAAACTTTAACCTTCTTCATCCCTAACATATTAGTGTAATTATATAGTCCATATGCATATAACTCAAATAGGTATTGAGAAATGGCTACAAAAAACCGCAACATTATTCACGTTTTGCATTCCAACGAACATTTAAATTGTAATAACCTTTAAATTGCTTTCGACTCTGCATAAAAAAGGCATTTAAAATATTCTGGTTATAACAACTTTTACTACCACCATTGAAAAATCTTCTTGTTTTATTTTTGGAAAGGTGGTATTACTATCTCCAGATCTTAAGTTTGTTTACGTGGGTTTGAAGAAGCTTAATATATCACGGTAGAGCCTATACTCTCTGAGAAAGCCTGCTACATGTGGGCTTTAGACGAGACACTATGCATGGTTAGATTGTGATATGGTCAAAGGTTTTATTAGAGGTTTCTATAGTTTATTATTTTTGTAATTTTTGGTTAACTTAGTCGTTAAAATTTTGGTGCAAATTTTTTCCATACGTAAATAAGCATCATCAATGTTGTTGCATAGGCCTAATGACCAAATTCAATCATGGCTTAACAAACTAATTTTCTTTACAATAATAATACTCAGCACCGTGCCTTACTACCCGTTGGGGTTATACACTTAAGTGTTAATTACACTAGTGGGTTAGGAATTGGGAGGGTTGAATATGGAGAAAGTGAACCCACATTTGTGTGGAGGGAAAGTGGAAAACCATTTAGGAACCCTGCACCCCCATTTTACCTGATCAAGATTCGAACCTCGATCTCTCTGTCCTTGGCAGTCTATCTCAATAGGAAACTAGCACATTAGCCATCAAGGCGGGTAATTATTTTTTTCTTTACATTATTGACTCAAACGACGAGTCACTTTTGTGTAGCTGGACCTAACATTCCAAGGATAATTATTTTGGCTAAGTTTATCAATTTTGGCATCATTGTTTTAAGCTATCATTACTTATTGATCTGTAAACATTTTTCAAGTTAGAATATTAGTAATGAGAACAAACTACTCATAATACTATTGATGTATTATTCCTCATATTGTTTTTAGTGGTGTACCAAGTACACCTTTTACAGCACTTCCAAGTGAAACAACTCTTTCAATTTGTTTAGGGGGTGGCGCCAGAACACAACACTTCAGTTATCAAAAATCTCGCCACCCCCCCACCAACTCACCCCCTAACCTCAATCTCAGTTTAGTGAACAAACCTTTTCAGACAAATAACCAGTCAATGGTATTAGAAAATGGTTCACAACTAGACACTTTGCAAACATTCTCTTACCACCAAAAGAATAAAAAGCACCATTGATGCAATATTCTACATTTTCTTTGTCATTTGCAGTCTTGAGAAGGCTTGTTTGGTGGGTTGGTTTATGGGAAGGGGGTGAGGTTGCCTGACCCTAGCTGTATGAAAGCGGTTTATTGACATTATAAAGTAATTTTTAGTGTTCTTTAGTATAACCATTTTTTAAGTAAACTGTTTTTAAAAAGGCCTGGTTCATATCTATGTTGTCACATGCGACTGAACGTAGCGATTGCCGTGTTGGACCTAAGCCCTCCCATTGAGTGCAGCCATTTTAGCCTGTAGACTGGGGGTCTGGTGCACAGGCCTACCTTGTCTATAGCCTATGTTAGCTATATACAAAATAATCCCAAAGCCATGTTGATGATGAAAAAAAAATATGATGTAGGTCCTATAGGTACAGTACTCTGATTTCGGTTGGAAGAACAGTTTATAGAAAATTCAAACATTCTTCTTTACGGCCAACATTGATCACATTTTACTATAGGTCTACTATTAGTGTAATTTTATAGGTATTGAGAATATATATCAAAAGTGACAGCTACCAATAGCCTTACTTGATGTATGACTGTATTTTTTTTTCAATATTTAAGGTATTTAACCTACACTTTCTGAACCAAACTGATATATCAACATATGACTATTAAACTAACTTAAATCTAAAGCAGACATAACATCCAACCCCTGGCCATTAAGTCATCATTGTGAAAAGGTAAAACTCACATTTTGCCTATGCCTGGAATCGAACCTGGGACCTTGAACTCATTTTACACTATACAGACATGCTATATCGACTGAGCTAAGGTGCCTGACTATGAATATTTTAAAAGTGTTTTAGTAACTTTAGTAACTACAACCAAATACTGTTCTTACTACCAAAATCAAGTTATAGCTAACTTTGTTAGACACCAAATATAATATACCAAATGTTAAATTTAAATTTTTTTAATATAAATTGAACTAGGCTACAAGAAAAAAATTAATGTAACATAATCTTAGATTAAGTTACAACACTATTAAAGCTTATATTTTCCAATATTAAAAAAAAATCTCGTAATGATTGAAGTCAGAATAATTTTTCAAATCAAAGTTGAAGCTAATAAGTAGAATATTCATGAAGCAAAAGTCAGAAGCTTTTTTTAATTTTTGCACACATTTAGCTTCTTTTGCATTTATATACTAAGCTATATGTTAATTAAACAGCCACCTCTGTCATTTAGTGGTAAGCTTTCTTGAGTATCAGGGCTGTGGAGCCAGTACGCCAATCCTTTGACTCTGACTATTTTTCTACTGCTCGACTCCTTCATTAATAGCTAAAGTATATTAATTAGCCATAACCAATTCACTGCAGTAAAATGCTCCAATACAGATGACTTCATGGGAAGCTTCTTTGATATTTTTAATATGTATTTAAATAAATTTTTAAATCCAAATTTCAAATTTGGCCCTAAATAATGAAAAAAATATAATATAATAAGTTTTCATGTTGAAGCCTGAGCTAGAGGCACATTTTTGCAGACCTTAACCCCACCCATAATGGATTCCGACCCAACAGCCCCGCTGACTACAGTTTCATAGGTCCTGTGCTTGATCCCTGGTGCATACAGGCTTTTCTGTGAAGCATTGGGTCTGGCACGGGGTTAACTCAAATGTTGGCACTATCTTCGATAACATGTAGCGGTCGCTCGGTCGATATAGCTCACTTGCGAGTTGATGCCATGTAGTTTTTACTTTAATTAAACTCATTAATTAATATTTTATTGATTAATTATTACAATTAATCAAACTAGAGGGTTTATTTTATTTTATAGCTTATGTTTGAGATTGTTTAACCCTATTAGTGCTACGCCTATTTCAGAATACGTGCGCGAAGAATGGAAGAGGCCCGATATGTTTTGTGTATGAAGAATGTCACATCTATTTCCTCATTTTTTTAAGGGTTTGCAAAAAAAAAAATTGCCAAACCTTTAGTTATGAAGCGATTATTTAAATTTTTCTATCATTTTAATCCGTATGTACTGTTCTTTAATAATAATAAATCAATACAATTTAATTTCTAAATTTTAATTTTTTTTAAAATTTCAAAACTAATGCTAACTAACTTATTTAGAGTTTTGAAAATATATCATCATAAAAAGTAATTACAGGAATTTTTATTCGTTATTCTACATTAGATATTTTTGGGCCGTTATTGCTTACCTTACTGCAAGACTTATTAAATTGCTTACCTCTAGGGCTACACATAATGAATGCATTTTTCAATAAACCTTTTATAACAAATAATTTCATATTTAAAAAAAAAATTATATAAATTTATGAAGTCATTATGCCTAACTACTTACATTGGTAAAAACATATTTTCATTCACATGACATAACATAAAAATCTAAATAGTATATTTTTCTAAACTCAGAAAAATTTAACCCGTACATTTGAAAACTGTTTACAAAACTATTTACATCAGTATTAATGTAAGCCACACTTATGTTTTTCCATGCAGCTCATACGTAAACCGGTGTTGCACATGCACATTGAGTATATGACCATCCACCATGGTAAATGTACTAAATTCCCAGTTAAAATAACAATTATTTACGGCTGATTTTTGTTGCCAACATTATATAAAATAACCGAGGGAAATGGTTTCTTCCCAGTGATATATGGCACTATTACACTATCTATCAGATAAAGTGAGAACTATCTCGTATCTGGAGAGTCGACCTCATTGGCTCTGGCACTCTTAACGGTAGTAGGCGGAGCCGATCAGATCGGTTTGTGGCATTAAAAGGGTTAAGGATCTACCTAAGCAATCCACATAAGGTAAATGCACTAAATGTTGACATGCATCAAAAGTTGACATTATTTTAATATCACCTTTAAAAAGAAGATATATTTCATTATCTACAAAATACTTTGACTGGAAATTGTATTTTGTTAAGTTTTCTACATTATGAATGTAGTTATAAACTGTCAGATATTGATTATTAAAAATGGTCATATTTTGTTGAAGTATCGCATATGTTGAGCATTTCATTAAATTCCTTACACTTTGACATTTGGAACAGCAAATGGATAGGTTTCCTATTGTTGACATCTGTCAATAAAGTAAATAATAATGATAAAAGAGAATATCACAAGGCTTATTCAATTATTTTTTTAGCTCTATGATGGCTCCCAAAGAGAAAAAGAAGCTATTAAAGTATACGGTACTCCAGAGCAAATACAAAATTATATTTAATTCATTTAACAATTTGGAGAACCAAGTGTTTGACCAGGAATTAATAAGTGCCATAGCAACAAGCTCATCAAAAACTATGTTTAATGAACAGCCAGCAACAAGTAATGTCTCAAATCAACAATTACCGGTACGTCACAACTTATAGAACCAAGAAACAACCAATTTAATAGCAATCAATGAGCATAGTCTGAGGAGGCAGAATGTATGTGCAAATTACCCATTGGATGTACCATCACCTTTTAAAAGAGCTTTATTCTGGCCAAATGATATTCCATCATCTTCTAATAAGAGGGATAAAGAAAATGCACCCAGTGTAGTCACTCCAAAAATGTGGAAAGAATATCATTTCAGGAAAAGTAATGAAAAAATGAGAAAAGAAAAGGAAAACCAAGAAAGCAAAAATAAAAGTTAATTAAAGAGAGCACTAAAAAAGCAGCACTCGAGGAAATTGAAGGATAAATGTATTAAAGAAGAGGAAAACCAAGAAATAAAAAATAAAAGTGAATTAGAAAGAGCACTAAAAAAAGCAGCACTCAAGGAAATTGAAGGATAAATGTATTAAAGAAGAGGAAAACCAAGAAAGCAAAAATAAAAGTGAATTAAAGAGAGCACTAAAAAAGCAGCACTCAGGGAAATTGAAGGATAAATGTATTAAAGAAAAGGAAAACCAAGAAAGCAAAAATAAAAGTGAATTAAAGAGAGCACTAAAAAAGCAACACACAGGGAAATTGAAGGATAAATGTATTAAAGAAATTGATTCAGAAGGAGATTCATATGAGCCCTTGATCGAAGATGACAGTGATGTTAGTATGAGTGACTTGCTGACAGATGTTCAAGAGGAAACTTTTAAAGTATTATTTTCTGATCAAAATATAAAACCAGGAATATTGCTTCTAGTAGCTTATTATAAAGATTACTCGAAGAACAGATGGGGGATTTACATTTGTTTAGTCAGAAAATATGACATTTTAGAATTCAGACTAAAAGATATAATTTAATAAAAAATTTTGTAGAGGTGAGATGCGATCTCCTATTTCTTTTGATGGATATAACATTTCCTAGGTAGCTTACAAAAGTGTTTTATAGTGCTCTTTATAAGTGTCAACTTTAGGATAGTAAAGTGTCAACATTAAGGACAAGGGTGTCAATATTAGGAGAATTCATTGAATTTTGCTCAATTCAAAACATGTTAAAATATTACCACATATATTTTTTAAAATACCATTTTATGTTAACATAAATAGTAATGTTTCACAAATATATTTTTCCTTGATAAATATTGTTATACTTAATTCCCGGGGTTCAACCCTCGGTCCCGGCACAGATTTATCTGATTGCCAAACCCTTCCTTCACCTCTGACAAGACATCTTGTGAATATGAGGAATGCCAGGCCTCCACCATGGTTCGGACTCCACGTTAAACTGTAGGTCCTCCATTTCATCTCACAATCACCCTACCATTACACATTAGCGTTAGTGCGTATAACCCGAACGGGTAGTAAGACGCGGTGCTAATAATAATATACTTAATTCAATCTTTATTTTATGGCTCAAATGACAAAAACAATCTTTAGGCTTAAAGTGTCAATTTATGGTGCATTTACCTTACTTATAAAAGTATGTTAATAAGACTTAGACGAATTGAATCAAATTACTTTGTCTGAAATCCAATAGTATTGCCATGTTAAAATAGTCAAGTTCTATCTACACAGTTTCTTTTAAATTGAATTTATCTGGTTTTAATTGCCCTCTCCCTCTTTCCCACCATTGTCTGGCTTCACCTTTGAAACATAACTTAAGCTTTATAATAAAATTAATGAGTTTCAAGCTTAATACAAACATTTGAACAATTTATAACTTATGGTCTTTTGACAAGGTACACCTAAAATAAACCAGTTTAAAAATTGTACTACATTGTATTATTTGAGGTAATTGCTTGGAATTAGGCTAACTAACCAATCTAATGATTTTCTTTCTCTTTCCAGGTGAAACTATCAATTTGCAGACTCATATGGATTTTATTGCTCTCAAAATAATTATGAAAACGTGTAATAATATTGTTGGACATTAGCTTGCATAAAATCGTCATATATATATATATATATATATCTTTAACTTCAAAGTAACATTACTTTTTTTCCAGGATTGTTCAAAAGATTATTTAATTCTATGGCAGTTTTGCACCGTGCATTGTTCACATGGTTTATTTTGCTTGTTTTTTTGATTTTGTTAGTTTTGAGGTTAGATTCTCGGACTGAATGGAATTGGTTAATAGTTTTCATTCCTCTTTGGGTGTATGACATAATACTTCTTGTTTATGTGGTGTTTAATATGATCTCTCTTTGTAAAAGTGGCCACGATAGACTGTCTAGCTCGCTGCAAAGGAAGATCCTTTATATTCTTGTTATTGTGCTGAAAATGGTGGCACAGGTGGTACTGTGTCTTCACTTGGAGTACCCTGGTTGGAACATGAAGTTTTATTATGTTATGACTCCTATGTGGATACTGTTGCCGCTCTTAACTATTGATGTGTTCACTACATTAATTCAACATAATGCTCAATATTGAGGGGCATTCGTTACATACTCAATAAAGCTTGCTTTCTGATGTCTCATATTAGTTTTATTCTATTTATTTCTAATCCTCAATAGACTATGATGACTCGGTTTACTGTGAAAGGTAGCAGTATTAACTTTGGACTGTTAACAATATCTTATAACCTTCCCTTAGTAGAAACAAGCAGGGCAAGGTTGGTACCTTTCAGGGTAAACAAAGGGTACAGTAATTGAATAAAAATAATTGGAAATTATCTGTCAATTTTGGTGGTTTTGGGGTAAAATGCTCGCCTAAGGACCTGATGTTTGTGGGTTTGAACCCAACTGTGGTCAACACATTTTTCTTGAGTGATAAAAATATGTAACACAGCTTCCTTTTGAAGGTCTCATGTCAATTGGGGCATGTATTTAAAACCTTGGAAGATATGTGTAAAGTTCGTTCACGGTAGGAGTTTACCTCTGAAAGGCCTTTTTCCCTACCAGAAATCTATTATATAGTAGGATATTGGTAGGAAAAAAGACCTTTCAGAGGTAAACTCCTACCGTGAATTAAGTATAAATACCTTTCCAGGCAAAATTGGTAGGCTTTTAATGTTTTCACTCATAGAAATTCTCATGTTCTGATACAATCATTTGGGTCGAAAAGTGCATGTTAAGCTAAAATAAATAATAAAAAACTAGTCTTTGAATTAAAATCAACTGTTTTTATCCTGCGGCCAGGTTAGTTCGGTAAAATGCCTCCATCTCCCTCTATCCTTTCACTATTTGCCCTCCTTTAATCACGTCCATTCTGCTCCTCTCATTTGTACGCACTCTTTTATCTGCTTCCTCCCATCTCCCTTTTTGGTCTCCGTTGAAATCATTTTCCTACCTACTTAACCATTCTCTTTGTTATACTCTTAAATATATATAAGTTAATATCTAAGGGTTATTACAATGCCTTAAAACGAGAAAGGTCAACTATGTGTCTCTGAATGTTGCTAAAATACATATATTATTATTATTATTATTATTATTATTATTATTAGCACCGCATCTTACTACCTGTTCGGGCTATACGCACTTACGCTAATGTGTAATGGTAGGGTGATTGTGAGATGAAATGGAGGACCTACAGTTTAACGTGGTATCTGAACCACGGTGGAGACCTGGTATTCCCCACATTCACAAGATGTCTTGTCAGAGGTGAATAAAATACATAAAGCTTGCTAAAACTGCACTTGTGATATGTTCTTATGAAGTTTGTAAGTAATTATTCAAGGATCATTACAATATTTTAAACATGTTAACTATCCTTGTTGGTTTCTGAAGTATGTAAAACTTGTTAAAACTTTAGCTGTGATATGTTCTCCAGTCAGTACCCATTTGATAAATCCCACATAACCCCTTTTCTACATATCTCATGTGGGGATGTTTAACTGTTGATACTTGGTCATTGAGTGTTCTATTGAGTGATGAGAACATTTCACAAGTACAGGCTAAATTCTGCATACCTTGGCAACACATCATGCGAAAGCAAACTATTATACAATTCACTTCAGTTCTAAATAAGTAATTCCATGTCTCCATAGCACAATCTTGTTTTTTTAAATATAAAATAGGTCTACTTTGTTTCTTTTGCCAGCCCTTGAATTTTGTAACTAAAATATATCCATTCATTGAAGCTCCTTCATCAATGAAGACTTCAAATTGGCTACTGAACATGCTAGTCTTACAGTAGAACGAAAAGCTTTTTTTAGGGAAATAATAATAATAAATGTAGGCTGACAATTTCAATATTATTATTATTTATTATTGATGTCCGAAATTATGTTTAAAGAAAGAACATTTCTTTGCACATAAGCCCAAATAATTTAGAGTCTATGTACCAAGCAAGAATATCATTATTATTATTATTATTATTATTATTATTATTATATCTATAACCAAAGTGCTGTCTTAGTTAAGGAGGCTTCAACTCATTCAACTGTATATTAATCTCTTTGTTATTACACTGGTAAAACAAATCTGATTAAATCCTGGCACAATTTTAATATCATTAAACACTTTTTAACACTTTCTTAAACTATTAATTTTATTTATGATAATTTAAAATTTAATGTAATAAAATTGATAAGATTTTTCCTACTTGCAATGTCGTTTCATGATTTGACACTAAATAATAAGTATACTGTAGGCTACTTCTCCATCTATGAAACATCAACCTACATAAATTGCAGATAACTTGAATAGGTAGTAAGAAGCTGTGCACCTTATCATATGAGATATATGAATGGCATTTTACTTGAAGTTTGTGTGACTAAAAGGCATAAATTGTAGTGGTAAATAACAAATAACTTTTTATTTATGAGGCTACTTTATCTAGATAACTCTTAATTTCTTTCTTCTGTACACTATTTTGAAACTTAAATTACCTTTTTTTATTTCATTTATTTGCGATATTTAACATGCACTTTCTGAACTGACACATTGCCACTCGAGAATTCTCTGAGCGAGAGCGAAAGGGTCTTTCAATTTTGCCAGGAATGGTATTTTCCCATACCTTCCAGGGTTCTTTTATATACCACAATTGACATTAGATCGTCAGATTTACTCCCCCCTATACACTGATTGTCTTAAAACTACCTGCTGACACAGAGGAAACCATCAGATGACACATGATAAACTAGTATGCATTCGCTGTGACCAAGATATTGTACAATTTCTTGCACATTTTTTTTGTACAAGAAGTTCTGTAATGTGTACTTTGCTTAACCTGAGAACAATTAGTTGGTTATGTAGTATTTTGAAACTAATTGTCTTTAAAATATATTTCTCGGATAAAACATTATTTTAAAAACCATCCGTTAGTAGAGAAAAACCTGGCAAGTGAATAAATTAAGCAGTTGGTTAATACTAAAGTAATATTAAATTGATAGATATTAAATTTACCCATAATTTATTCCTACTTTTTAAATGAATACATTATTATTATTAGCACCGCGTCTTACTACCCGTTCGGGTTATACGCACTTACGCTAATGTGTAATGGTAGGGTGATTGTGAGATGAAATGAAGGACCTACAGTTTAACGTGGAATCCGAACCACGTTGGAGGCCTGGCATTCCTCACATTCACAAGATGTCTTGTCAGAGGTGAAGGAAGGGAATACCTTATTATTTGTGCAATTTTTAATATTAGCTACCAGTGCTGGATTTACGTATGTAGGAGGCTTCGGGGCAGTATACAGTATGTGGACCCCATAAACCCATTCAAGTTACATTACAGAGTGTCTGAGGGAAAGTAATAACTAAGCAACTGTTGATTTCTACACAAATACATTGATAACAAAGTGAAAGAAATTAGGATATATAAAGATTTCATAAAACCGCTCACTATAAACAAATATTTCTTGAAGCAAACACATTGATTAGAGTGTTGTTTTTTTTAGTGGAGATTTATGGAGGCCTCTGTTTGTAGGACTTCCCCTTTGTACTTTGCTACTTATCATAAAGTGTTTAAAGTAAGCATTTTGAAATTTGAACTAGTATCACTAACAGTAACTGAGGAAACTGTAAAGAAGGGGAAGACATAATTTTTTTCCAAAAAAAAGGGTAATTCACAAATAAAAAGATGCTTGTTTTCAAAGATTTATTTTGTTCATTGGAAATGTTAATATGTGTATTATAATAGGTTGGTCATTGTGATCCCATTTTGACTGCAGTAGTTAACTTCTTTTTGGGTTGTTCCATCAAGATTTGGGGTTCATGCCACTGTTTGGCGTCATGTTTAGTGCCCTGCAATTCTCGCAGGGTTAACTTGGCCACCTCTCGTATCTCCTTCCAATCTTCCAGGATATCCTCTTCTCTAGAGTGCTGACTGGCCAGAAGGAACCTGCAATAACAGTTGCTTATTATAAAATAAAAGTTAAAATACAAAACAAGCTGCTTTCCATGGAGTGTTAACCACGCTTTCGTTCAACACTATCGTGTAAATTTTTTTGTGATGATCGGCTCCACGACCCTGTCGTACTGTGTTGAAATATGTTTGATTCTAAGTCTTGGTGTGGAAGGTCTGCAACTCGCTGTGGATTTTTCTAATAATAGGGCAGGGAATTGTCATACAGCCAATGACGCACCTCCATGGCATAATGGGGGTGCCCCATCCTGCATGAACCACTATGTCTGGGAATTAATGGTGCTTAAATTTGGCATTAACAAATCACCCAACACTACCAGGTATGTTTGCTGTTGATATTTTCATCAAAGAAGTACAAGCCAGCGACTCGGTCCTTCCACAGACAACACCAAACCATGATGCGCTCGGCCCCTTGTTGTTTGCTGTCCATAAACCAGTTCGTATTCTGTTAGGGCTAGTAGTGCATGTTTTTTCGGTTTACCTCGTTAACTTAAAAATTCGCTTTGTCTGAGAGCATTACTGTGGACAATAATTCTACGTCCTCCAGCAGCCACATTTTAACTCGATAATCCGGATTGTTCTCCATCATGTGATTCAACACTTGTATCTTGTACGGGCGGGGTGAAATGCTACAAAGCAAATTCCCATTAATGCGGGACTTTTGGGGCCACCTATAATTTAATAACTATGATACATGTATATTAAATTTTTTTATATAATATCATTATTATTGACAAAGACATACCTGACTGCTGAGACTCCTCTGAACCGAGATGTAGCACAATAGGTACGCCCCCTAGAGTTTAGGGTCTTAAGAAATGTCTCTGTAAGTGTGTTGTGCCCTCTTAATCGGAACACTACCATGCCCAGGTGGCGAGGTACGGGAACCTCAAACCATTCATCTGACCTGACCAGCCGCTCAAATCTTTCAGCAAGATGCACATTCTGAAGTAGAACAAATAAACAAAAACATTTTAAAATAAAGGTTGGATGGAATATTTATTGGTCACTATACACATGATGCACACATTCACTTATTTAGAGCTATAATAAAATGTCTCATTTTTACTTACCTTACGGATATGTTTCTGAAGTCCATCAATGCCATAGTTTCTTATGACAAACCATAGTTTGAGTGATTGGAAGCGTTTGCTCAATGATATCTGCCAATGCTGCAAAAACAAATCTAGATTTCTTTAATTATATCCATGTGGTTTGAATTGTTTATATATTCCATTCTTACATTGAGGTATACAAATATCCTTATAGTACAGTACAATTTCCATAGGAAGGGCCTTTTAAAAATATATTTTTTGAGGCTAAAATGTATATTGGTTCACTATTTTATTAGTGTATTTTATAGATATTAATAACATCTATCAATAGTGACAGCTGCAAATCACATGACCTGTATAAGTACAAGTAACTTTTTGAGCTGTCCTATGAAAAATGAGCTGTAGTTGTGTATTAAGCATTTGTTGATATTTATTTTATTTCAGACAATTTCCATGTGCATATTTATATTCAGGGTCCGACACCCTAGCTCGGTTGGTAACGTGTTTGCATACTGAGCTAAGAGTCCCGAGTTTGATTCCCGGCATGGCCGGAAATTTCTCGTTGATGAAAATACGGGTTTACCCTTTCACATTGATAAAATGATGACCGGGGACTGGGTGTTGTGCCTGTCCTAGTCTTAAGATAGATTATAAGGCATTCAGGCCTAGCAGGCTGGTATTGGAAAATATATGGCTTGAATAAAAAAATTGACCCAGACCACAGGCTAGAAACAGTAATGGATGTAAATATATTGATATTCAGAATATAAGTTTCAATAAGTTTAATATTTATAAGGGAAACCTCTTTTCACTTTATGAGGTAATTGTATTATATCCAATAGGTACAGGATAAGTGGATATAAACTTATAAAAGGAACATACTTTTGAAATGTTTCTCTACACCTTTCCTTTACTTTCTTCCAAATTTAAAATAAGTTTTTATAAATTGAAAGTTTACTCACCATGTACTCAATTTCCAGACCTTTTCAAGGAAGAAACAAAGAATATTATTAGTTAAATATTTTTGGAAAATACAAAACAAATATATATTAGTAGTCTTTCATACATTAGTTTAATTAATATTATTGAAGCAAAATGTAATATAAATGTGATCTATATTACATCACCAATTTAGTAACCATATGGGTACTATGATGCGGTGAAAAATATAACTGATTTTCTTGTAGTGATATTTTTGCATGGCATGATTAATATTATGCATTTCACCAAGTTATCAAAAAACACCAAATTGTTGAATTTTGCTGAAGTACCCTCTCTCATTAAATGTCTAGAAAATGTTTAGAGGGGCCCTCATCTGGATTTTTTTTTAAACTATACTCTTCTATTTGGACTGGTGCTCAAAATGAACCTTATGAAATTGAGATGCCCCTAGAAACTGTTTAAAATGGTTCTCACCTGATTATATATAAAAATCGGACAGTTTTAGAAGATATTTGGAGTTGCTCCCCAGAAAATTGTTGAAATATAGGTGCTCCTACAAGCTATGTAAATTGTCCTCAGGTAAATTTTTGAAAAATTGTATAGGGTCTACCTCTAGAAACAAATTTGAATGATCATATCCCGGAAAATGTTTGAAAACTAGATTCTTCTAGAAGCTATTTATAATGGTCTTCCTACAGATTAAAAAAAATGTCCCTAGAAGTTATTTAGGGTGATCTTTCTATTATATGTGCCATTTGAAGTAGTCTTCTATTGGCAATTTTTTGAAAATTGGGTGACACTAGAAGCTATTTGAAGTGTCCTTGTGTGGAAAATCTTTAAAAATCAAATGTCTTTTGTAGCTATTTAAAGTGGCCCTCTTCCAGAAAATTTTGGAAAATTGGATGAAATAGAAGATATTTGTAGTCTGATACAAAGCCATCTTTCAGTTTCATATTCAAGCATATCATAGGAGAATGAAATAAATCTAGAGGCTGGGCAAGTTTATTCAAGTCACAAGGGGAGGGGGGAAGTGCCTTTCCCGTTCCTCCACCCCTGCTCAACTTGGGTGTTTACATTTTTATAAACTTTGATGTCACTTTCACAAGATAAAAGCAATGTACAAAAATTATTACATAATTGACACACACATATGATGAAATACTTGAATTTGATTTACTGCCCAAATCTTCGTGTGCCAAATTTAATTCCATTACAAAACTTGAAACCAATAAACTACTAAACACTTTGAAACGAAGGATAAGACTGGACCGAACCAATGAAATAATTGTAACAAATGTCAGTATTCTTCTCCATGGGAAGCACCAGCGGTAGCTGAGCGTGAACTATTCCTTAGTATGGAGAGGCAATTCATTTAGTATTTCTTTCATCTTCTACGGATTTTTTTAAAACCTGTGAATTTGGATCATGTGCCCCAGCCCCTAGAAGTCACAGATATGGTACCATTGTATTAAAAGTCACCCCGCCCCCCCACCCCCCTTTTCTGTGGCAGGTCTGTTTATATACCTAATAGCTGTATCTAAATGAAATAAATAAAAAACTACTTTGATTTTTTTATATTAACTATAATTACCTGATTTATTATCTACCGAATATGATTGTTCCACTTTTAGTGTCTTTTGGAGCACTGAGATATCCTTCACCCTACAAAAAAAATTGTTCATAATTAATACATACATTTACTAGTTCTTTCAAATATATCCAATCTATAGAAAGAAACATTAAAATAAAATATTTTTAATTGCATATTTATAAAATGACAAGTATTTAGTATTAGTTATATCTATATCTGCTACTCTGTATTATTAAGTAATTACATATACGGTAACTACTAATGTAATGAAACAAGATCAATACATTATTTTTTTTCCTCGCTAGTAAACTCGCTTTAATACGGTGCTTAAGAAGATATTTGGTCCAAAAAGGGATGAGGCCACTGGAGATTGAAGGAGCTCACATACACTATACTCATCACAATACATTGTTAGGTTATTTATTTATATATTTTGGCCTGGCATCTTATAATTTTAAATCCCGGCCGTATTTACACATTACCAAAGAATGTTCTACTATTATACAATTTCCAAATTTTCTTTTGTCTAAACAGGTTTCGACACCTAAAGTACCTACTTGAGATACAATTTCAGTCTCATTCCAGGTGGTCCGCCCCGGGTGTATTACTTCCCTGGTACCCTCCTCTGCTGATTACCCCATCAAACATGGTTTCTAATCCCAACCCGATGGTGCACCCAGCGGCGGTGAGCACCCCCCTATCCGCCACCTGGGGAGGCGCCCTATCGGAATTGGTGCTCCGTCTACTCTTAAGCACAAACCACTTTCTTTCCTGTCTTTCCCCTATTTCTGCATACCCTGAAATTGTTTCTCCTAACCTACCAATCCTATTACTCTCCCTTCACTATCCTATTCTAGTCTTATCCTAGTCTTACAGCTAACTAATCTAAACAAATTCTTACACTCCGGGAACATCCGATATCCCGATGGTACAAGGGGGCTGCTGAGCAGCCACCTATCTCCATCTTGATGCAGAGGGCCCTTACAAGATCTGATCCTACTTTTCTTGTTTTCAAGAAGAGGGATCTGCAGTCACAGGGTTCCCCCCTGCGTCCTATTTCTTTCCCCAATGTTCGGCTGGAATTATGATCTTACGGATTACCGAGGTTACCTCAATAATCCTCCGGATCCATCAGCCGAACTGGTATACTAATTCTACAAAGCTATGTGTTTGCCTCTTCCCGGAATCTCTCCTTGTTCCTCATGAAAGGTTATATATCAGTATTTCCGCAAAAGCAACCTTCTCCTTCCACTATTCGCCCCCCGCTGATACCTCACCCGCGTCCGTCTCAGTCCCGTGTTTCTGTCATCGTCCCTGTCATTGTCCTCGTCACTGTCGCTAGTCTCTCCCCCTCCCCACCTTCCGTCTCTTGCCCTCTGCCTGTTTAATCTTTGTCCCAGTTTTCGTCTCTCTTGCAGTTCCCTTTCGTATTCCGTCTTAGCCCTTTCTGAAGCTTCCGTTGCTATCTTGTCTAGGAACCTCCAATGGGTGGGATCTCTCAGGATACCTCCCACCAGTCTCCCCTGCACTTCCTGCTGGCTCGGTATTCTTATCTCAAGCGTTCGGGCACATTCAAACACAACGTGTTCCGGGGTACCTACCTCATCGCATTCACACAGATCAGATTCGACCAATCCCATCTATCTTAAAGATTCTGAGTATGACCCCTTCCTCATGATGAAATGGACCAGACCCGGGGATGGTTCCAGATGTACATTATCAATCCTTTCATCCACATTGGGAAAGAGTTTAAGCCCTTCTACCAGTTTCATTGCCCTCCCAGTGTCTTTACCATTGCCTCAACAGAGCAATCTTTGCGTCTTCGGATGGTTCCACTTCAGGTGAGGTATCTTAACTTTCTCCCAGTTATTCTTCCTTTTCCAGCACCCAATTGATTTATTCTTAACCAAAAGGTCCAATGGCCACACACCTAGGGCAACACACAGTACATCTGTTGCCACTGCCCGGTAGGCACGCGCAAGTCTCAGGAGGGCATTCCTCTGTATACTCTGGACAGCTCTAGCCGGCACGACGTTGTTTAGTCTGTGGGCCCAGACGTAGGATCCATAGCCAACAATAGAAAGAAGGATCGCATGGTAATGTCTTTATTATCCGCATGGGCAGGTGGGGCCACCTCTGCCCAATTCTTATAATGTTATTAATAACCCGCTTTGCTCTCCACATCACTTCCTCTATATGCACCGTGAAGTTTCTTTTCTCATCAAGAGTGACTCCCAGGTATTTGACCGTTTGGCTCCTTCTCAAGTTCTTACTCTCGGCCTTTATTGCAGGAATCCGCACCAATCTCCCCCTGAATAACATAAATGTCGTCTTCGCCGGTGCCATATTTCGTTTAACACCTTTGCACCACCTTCCCAGCCCATCTAACACCCGATTGCATCTTTCCTCCAGGCTCTTCCTTGAATTACCTTCTACCACTATTAGAAGGTCGTCCGCGAAGGCGACTATTTCATGCGTTTTATGGATCTCCTCCAATATCTGCAGCCCCGGCTCCAGTCCCACATCCCAGAATATATACCCGCAGACCGATCCCTGGGGACATCTCTTAGTCAGTCTTTTCTGCACGCTGGTACTCGAACACCTCTGGGTGGCATACCTATTCTGGCAGTAGTCCTTCAAGCTTCTGTACAATTGCCCTGGACACTGCAGTTCTCTTAACCAGTCGAAAAACGCCGGCCACCATAGGTTGTCAAACGCCTCCGAGATGTCTACGAATATCCCCACCATGTATCTGTCAGCAGCTGAGTCGATCAATTCCATTGCTCTACAGATGGCATCCTCTGTCGATTTACCCCTTCGAAAGCCATACTGCTGTTGATGCATGCCCACTCTTGTCCTATGTCTTAGTAATCTTTCACGCAATATTTTTTCCTGTAGTTTCCCACTCGTGTTTAGAAGGCAGATGGATCTTTATGACTTTGGAAGAAACTGATCCTTGTCCTCCCCCTTGCTTAGCACGATTACCTCGTTCTGCTTCCACATGTTCGGGACATTGTTAGGATAGTCAAGTATTGTAGATTACATTGGGCAAGACATACAGCGTGAGTAGAAGAGTCAAGAACTTTGTTCAGGGTATTAACTGGTTGACCCAATGGGAAGAGACCACTGGGAAGACCTAGACGCAGGCGGGAGGATGCCATTAGAATGGACCAGAAAGAAATAGGGTGGGGTGAGGTGGACTGGATAGAACTAGCTCAAGATAGCGATGTGGTGGTATGAGGTGGACTTGATAGAACTATCTCAAGATAAAGATACGGTGGGATGAGGTGGGCTGGATAGAACTAGCTCAAGATAGAGATACGGTGTAATGAGGTAGACTGGATAGAACTAGCTCAGGATAAGTATATGTGGCATACTTTTGTAAGAGCGGCAATGAGCTTTTGAATTCCTACTAATGCCATAGAGTTGGTAACTTATCCATAATTTATACTTATATTAATAACTTTTAATATGGAGATCCCCTGAGTATGGATATTTCTGGATTACTCATGAATTGGAATTGTTTGTGACACTTCCCCGGCATTAGTGTAGATTAAGAGTTTACTCTATAGTGGGTTTTACACAGTATAATAAATTAATTTGTATAATTTATGGTTTTATAAAGTTAAAATCCATTAGCTAATACACATTGAAGTGTTATTTGTTAAACTATAAACCTTTTGGTTGTACATTTATTCCTGCTGGTAAGGCAAGAAATCCAATATTCCACTAGTGTGGTTCCAATTGCAAGAGTTTAGTAATTTTACCACATAGCACAGCTGTAGAAGTTGACCATCATAATCTTGCAAGGTAGGAAGACAAATGAGTCAACGTAGTGGATACCATCTAGCCAAGACCTGAACTCGGGACATATGAAGGCTGTGCCGGCATATGCTGCGTCCACGTGCAGCCAGATTCCCTCCTTATGACCTGCAAGTATTGGAGGATATTTACAGTCTGATTAGGACCAACATGTCAAGCTATGATTCCTAGCACCCGCTTTGGTGGCCGCATGGTATAAGGCGCTACTCTCGCAGTAGACTAGACTGCCGATGACAGGTAGATCGAATTTCAAACGAGTGTATCGAGTTTTTTTCCTAATAGTTTCCCACTATCCCCGCAAATGCTGGTACACTTACTCTAAATTCAACCTTCCTCATGCTTAACCCATCAGCATAATTAATACTAGAGATGGGAAGAAACCAGTTTTTCGATTCCACCTCTCGATTTCGATTCTTAAATTCTTACCTCGATTCTTACTGTAATAGGCCTGAAATAAAGTGGGAACGGCCATATTGATTTATGTTAATAGAAACCAATATGGCTGCCGTGATAGGTGAACCTTTTTTTTTTACCAATTTGATTTTATTCTGGAAATTTTGGCAAACATCTATTAAATATTAATTAGAATTTCAAAACATTTTTGTCTTTACAAATTACAATCATGATTTTAATGTTGACTTTAAAATTTTGAAATAAAATTTACCTATATTATTTTTAGTATTATTTAATTTGTGACATTAAATTTGCAAAGCAATCGTAATATATTTCTTAACACAGGGCTGGTATCTGTTAATATGGAGGTTTATTTGTGTTTTTTTAGGCCTGCATATTGAAGCGAAACATCAATTTTTAGGTTTTTTCATATTGAGCATCATTTGAGGCGCGCTAAGTCTCTAACTGAATCTTAGCTCCTTTCATCACCAATCGATGTATAACCACCAAAAACATTAGTTGGCATTGAAAAAATCCCATATATTTTGATTTATTGTATTTTTGCAACAACTGATTTAATTTGAAGTTTATAATCCTAACGTTTATACTTTTTTTATTAATATTTTTCACGTCAAACCTGGGCGTATAGAAGGACTACGTAAAGAAATAATCGAAAACTACCACCGGTACACCCAACTAGGAGTCAAATCATGACCTCCCCTTGTCAATGACGACCAAGCACAATTCAAGTCTCACACCTTAGATTACTCGGTCATCAGTACAGAATTAATTATGTTATCATAATAAACAATTATTTTAGCCAACTTGCATAATGGTCCTAGTTCTTGGAGGTCGTCAAACGAGCAAGTGCTTGTTGTTCCCAGAGTAGCACATAACTGAAACACAATGCATGTCTTTAATCAAATACAAATTAATAAGAAATTCACATACACCAACTTAGTAGACTTAGGTCGAATAATTATAGCAAAAATTGATTGATTTTTAAGCAATTTACCATAATTAGGTACTCATTTACAAGCCTCTTACAGGGAAAAAGCATTAAAATTTAAATTATTTTAAATTATTTGTTGGAGAAAAAACTGTTAAAAAACTGGTTTTATTGTTTATGGCTGTATCTTCACCACTTATTTTCTTTGTATATTGAAGATATCCACAATTATATTATTCAAGGTCACATGTGATATTTAACTTCCCTCCTATAACAACAAAACTTTACAAAATATACACACACAAAAGAAATTTCCATACCACGCTGTAACAATATATCAAGCTATGCGGACTCACGTAGAATGGTATTAGTCCCTCTTTCTTGTCCTTGGCAATGACCTCATCAAGTTGTTGGCTCCTCAAACAGAAGTTGTTATCACTTTCCACCACGTGAAGACGTATTCGACATATTTGGCATCCTTTCACTACCGACGAGTGGGCCTGTGAGAACAGTTATTCTTTATAATTTTACTGCGGTTAATTCGGCATAAAAAGATTTGATGGTACACTGTTGATCACACATCAGTGGTGAGGCATGACCTTTTCAGATCTTTAAGCAATCATAGTGAACCCAAATCCTACATTAACTTTATCACTAGTTCTAACGAGAAGTTTGTGTGTACGCATGCCCATTAAAAAATAATTTATAAACAAATAAAACTCCGAGAATTTTTTCATTATTATTATCATCACTATGCAAATAAGAAAATCTACCTTTTTGCAAATTTGAGTGGCACTTGAAACGAAGTCTTATCACTTTTCACAGCTGTCTTCCTGACTTTGACCTCACCCCGGAGAAGATTTGATGCAACACAAACACACCTGATTGTTTTATATACACTGATAATTATGTACATATTAAACAGTCACAGCCTACCAAAATAGTTATTTCTTGTATGCAAGTTCTATGTTTCTGTTTTTCTGCACAAATAAATCAATGACACTGTCGTAGAAAATATTCTTCTTTTTTAAAACTGAAAGCAGAATCTTTTCAATGGATAGCAATGATAAAGCCGATAGTCTGTTTTCACTCTGAGAGCTGCGCAAATAAGTTTTTATTCTTTTTAAGGCTGAAAATGTCCTTTCAATGGATGCACTTGTAGCTGGAACTATCGCCATAATATTTACAAGTTTATAAACTTCAGATACTGTGTCACTAAGATCCGCAGCACTCAAATATTTCAGCAAATCATAAAGGCTATTCTTACAAAATTGTTTGTTTGAATAAATCACTGAAAGTTCACCTCTCAGCCTAGGAAAGTTTGTTTTCAGGGAAAGCAAAATGTTGTTCTGGAAATTTCAACAAGAACTCAGAAGATCTTTTTTTAGTCTAGAAGGGCAATGAAATTAAGTTGGCCTACATCTGAATTTTTTTTCTTCATTTTATTTTTGACAGAGTCGATGACCTCATAGTACAGTCTCCTAAATGGATCTTTCCTATTTTCTGAAACATCCTCAATTTTTTATATTCTATGTCGCTGTTCAAGCTCTTCACAGCCATCGAGCTCCATCCAAAAATTATCAAATTTATTTCTCACGTCATCTAGAAACTTCTCAAAATCATCAATTTGTTTCATGCAGTATCCTATGTCAGATATATTTTTCTGTAAAGTTTCAAAAATTAAATCGTCTTGAGGGAGAACACAATTGAACAACTTAAGCATGAAGTTAAAGTCAAAGTTCTGAAGAGTTGCCTGGAAACCCTTTGCACCAATATAACTCTCAGTGTCCGATTCATCTCCATGTTCAGTCATTGAACCAAAGAGTCTTAAAAGATTGACCTTGTAATCCAATACTGTAGCACCTTATAGGTGCTACTGACGGAAATATTTTTTTTTACTTCTTGGTCAATAGCAAATGTTTATTTGGATTATTTGGAAAAATATGAAGCAAGTCCAGATAATGTTGCGAAAAATACCTTACATTGTTTTATGTGATTTACACTATTATTTAAAAACCAAATTCATTCTCTGTGCATAACAAAGCTTGAGTGCACTTGGCTTTGATCTGAGCTTGTAAGCCACGCAACACCGACTTTGTGGCAGCGCTGTCATAGGTTTGTGCGATCAATTTTTCTTCACATTGATATTCTTTCAAAATGTTGAAGACATGCAGAGATATTGCATTTGCTGTACATTCGTGGCTAGAATCATTAAAACCAAGAAACCTTTCGTGGACTTCCCCTTATTCATTAACATAACGTAATCGTGTAGAAACTTGACATTTATTTGTGACGTCAGTGTTTTCCTCTAATATAATTGCAACAAATGGGGGTTTCTTCATTTCCCTTTCTATTTCTAATATCATGATTTGTGAAATACACTGTATTAAATCATTTTGGATATCACTGGACAATCCAGTGAAAACAGTGGCATATCTTAGATGGCCGTCTAATTCTTTATCCACGTGTCTTAACAATTTTATCAACTCTACATAGTTACCTTGATTTGAAGATTCATTCCCTCGATTCATCGTTCCCACCAAAGGGGAGCTCATATTCTGCTAAACAACAGATGGCGTTAATGAGACGGATAACAATATACCTGTTATTATTAACCAGTTCGTTATGTTTTTCTTTGTTAATTCTGAACTGACCTATAAAAGAAATATTTACTCTGTTTTTACCAAACACCTTTAGAGCTATGAGAGAATTAATGGGACTCTGGGTTACTTCATGACGTTTCTGTAGATTTTGTAAATTATTTAAATTTGTAACTTCATCCTTTGTCCAAACATTCTTCTCAGTTGAAAACAAAAGACACGGCCAGCAGTATAACTTAAACAATTTCACACAACCACCTAGTAGCCTCATAATTTTGATTTTTCGTGTGTCGTGTGAATGTTTTTGACCTTAATTCTAGAATTAACGGAGTATATTGTCTTTTCGACATAATATTTAATTTATCTGTGTAATTTCTAGTCCCAAATGGTTTGTCAAATAAGTCTTCAATAACACGATTGCAGTCACATTCACTCGAAGTCATTGTAATGGTCCGTCCGTTGGTGTCACTCGACCAACTTCTAGCGCTTAGCTGTTGAAGCGTTTCCTCTACAGCTTACTCGCCAAGCTATGGCGTCACTCAGCTCCCTACAACGAGTTAGGCAATGAGAGGTGTAGGGGGCAGTGATCGCTAGCGTGGTCTTGTATATGTGATCTTGTGACCGTCTCGCCCATTACCAATATGAATATACTTCTGTTTTAAATACATACGCACTTTTGAGTCTGAGTTAATAGAGTACTAACGTTTATTTTTAGAAACCAATGCCAATATGAAGAGATGGTAGTTTCCATTCATAGAAATAAAATTTAATTACTGTACTGTTTATTATCTTTCAATTAAATTGTAAGCGGCGCTTACAACACATGTATGGACGCCTCTGTCACATATACAGAGTTGTCAGTCTCATCTGGCTTGATTTTCCATCTTTAGGGAGGGTACAGTACGAATTCTGACTGAGTGTACGGAAAAGTATTATTTACCAAAATGTTTTCCCACTTCCACTTTACACTAATGCTGGTACACTTTTAGAGTGCTATTTTCTTCATCACTATTCCATTTGTGTAAATATGTCCATAACTCAGATGGATGTAGAAACTAAAATCCAGAAAAAACACTAAAAATGAAGATGATCATACCAGTAATTTTACTTAATTTAAGTTCTCAACAGTAGGTTAGGTTGTGCGCCCTGTGTGACATAAAATTCAGGATTTCTAATTTTATCTGCACTTCCAAATTCACTAAGGGTTCCTCTTTCTTTCTCAATCCTTCTTGGATACATCAACTTAACAATCGCTTTGTAGCACTAAAATATAAGCGCACAGAAGTGGAAAGTATCAACTCGCATAGGCCTCCAAAGTTAAACTGCCTCTAGCTCCCTATTGGTGGATGGCTACCGATTTTTGCACAGGGGGATCCCAAAACTATCAGGATTTTTTATGGTAAGAGGAATTCTTGTTTTACAATATTTGTAAAAAAAAATCACTATGAAAAATCTCCACTTTTGAAGGTATGTGTGTTTCGTTATATTTGGAATAAGGTGTTGTAAAAATGGATATCATTACATAAAAGGGAACAAACACAATATTATGTTAAGTTGTATTGCACGTTTCACACTCTCTCTTGATGAGTTCCGATAGAATGAAACCTAGGTCGGGGGAATGAGTAGTTTCGATCGACTTTATTCAAGAGGCAACCATTACCTATTTTGTCCAGTGACGGCAATGTAAAGGCCATAATATATAGTGTCCGTTCGCTTTTATGTGTTTCTATCCACCTTTCCTATACATTTTACCATATAATATAGCAAAATCTACTTTTGTTGCATAGTTAAGTTCAGTTGCATTCATTAAAAATTCACTATTCAATTTGATTTGAAGTGTTTCTTTGTTTGCTGTACTGAGTTAATTAGATTTAAATTTATGGTTAATTACATAATTTAAAATTAAGAATGTATAAGATAATCTTCCCAATTAAAATTATTAAAAAGATTTATATGATTATTATTATTGTTGGGGATTACTGGCGTATTAAAATATTTTGACTTTATGGTCCATGCATTAATTATATTATCTCCAATATTAGTATATGGGCCTATTATAATTATTAGAAAATGTATTATAGGTTTAAAGATTGTTGTTTTACAATTTAATGTTGTGCTTTAACACGAAATCAATATAACATTTGTAAACATAGTTTAATAAAGATTTGAAAAAAATATATGCATTAATTAATTATCAGTTATATAGTTCATTATTAATTATATTATATTTATACTATCCTAAATAACTTATTGCTTTAATAAAAATTACTACTCAGATTCATTGTTTTAATTGCAAAAATAAAAAAATAAATAAAATGCATCTACCCAATATTTAGTTTCTAAATATCATATTGTAGCTTAATTATTCATTTATAATTATAATTTACTTAATATGTTAATTTTACCTACATTTTGTATAATATTTAGAAAATATTTACAAATAATAGTTCGCTTGCGGGCTCGTACCATGGAGCTATATACTGATTGGTCAATGCGGCACAACATTGAATTGTATAACAGCACACTTAAACCTGAGATATATTTATAATAATGATATTTATTCTCCTTATTAATATTATTAATTTAGAATGTTATTTGTTATTTATATATTACTAGGCATACATGTGCTTGTGGTCATGAATTAGTTTTGGAATTAGAGCAGGCGTTATACCAATCTTTCTAAATATTGTAACACAAATTATGTAACCTGGTCTGAACAATAGGCGACCAAGCGCTTGTTGATCTCATCTTCATCCAACTCGTGGCTGATAGCTCTTTGTCTTCTGATCGCCTCTGTTCTGCTGGACAACAGACTCACAAGTGTTGCTTCACTGGAAGTATTCTGTCGACAGAAACAACCACTTTCTTAACATACAAACTTTTTCACAGTGTAAATACATTTTTAGCAATTTTATTTATTTATATTGAAAGTGTAATTTAAATCTGTTTTTAATCCATGATTTTAGACTTACAAAATAACTTATCTATACAATTCGATTGAACTTTATAATAAAAATAATAATATAATACCACTAGTATATTGTCTACCAGCAGAAGTACGCGGTATTGCCTGGGGTAACACATTTCTTTTCTTCAAACAGAAAAAAAAACTCTAATTTTATTTCTTACAACCCAGTTTTTGACTAATTAAAAAAAATCAAATCCAAATATTAAAATTCCGGCTTCGAATTACACATATTCGTGCAAAAGGGCTACTAATTTTTAAATTTTGGACCTTTGTGTGCGATAGATATTGAACAATGCTCAGGACATACATTAAAACTCTTCATTTTATTGAAATAAAGAAATAATAGAAGATATATTACATTAATTTTAAATATAGACATTTAAAACTGTTTAAAATATTACAAATATTGGCTTAATAACTTACTTACTTTATGGCATTAGAAACTTGAAAGTTCATTACCACACTCACAAAAGTACGCCACCTATCCCTATCTTGAGCTAATAATTCTATCCAGTCTATTGATATTTTATCTAAATTGCTTTTATAATCTTTTAATCAGAGGTAGCACAATTTCAAACACTTCTTTGTACTAAATTCCCCCTATTTTATTTCAAATAAATTTTCTAAAGAAATAAGGAAAATGACCTTCACAGGCAACTTTTCCCTTAGTCCAATGAGAAATGGGTTCATCCCTTCATGGTAAAAGTGATATTGTATTCTTCTACTTATTATGATCATCATTATTTTATCTATATTTTTCACGAATAAAATTATATACTGTACCTTATAAAGGAAAACAAGTGTTTATAAATTTAAGGACATTATTAACTTAAAATATTAATATTTAATAAAATGAACACGTTGTTTAAAATACCCAAGTGTTTTAGATAATTAAAAAAATTAAATGTGACAAGAGTAGGATCACTTAGGTCACTGTGGTCCAAATGGCGTTCCGTGCTCACTGAAAATGTGGCCCTCACAGTATCACGGAGAGAAATAAAAGATGGCAGACGTGAAATAGCTAGTGATTCAAATTATAATATGTATTTAAAAAGGTCATTATTGAATTTTATTATGCATTTATTTGATGAATAAACATCTATAAATATATATTTATAATGCTAAGTTGTTTTGTGAAAGTGTGTTTGCGTCAATATTTCATAATATATTTTTGGGAGATTAATAACATTTTTTTAATTAAAATTTAAGATTTTATCAACCAAAAATGCAATTTATATCTAAGTATTGAAAGGAACTGTTTGTTAAGCGTTGTTCATGTGTCTATATTAAGGGGATTGGATTCTAAATATATCTTCGGTCCGCGGTGCAAACTGATGATAGGGAGATTTGGCCCAATAGATTTAAAAAAAAAAGTTGGACCTTCCTGACGTAAGTAATATTTGTTTTAGTCTTTTCTATTTCTTTCTCAAATATTACATAATTCTGTTTTAACTGATGGACCTCATTGTTGTCTGATTAACATTTGTTAGTTTTGTATATATGTTGGGGTGGTATACCTGCAGGACTCCTCCTCCCTTGGTGTCGGCCCCGGTGTTGAGGAACTGTGCGGGTAGTCCAATCATCTTTCCCAACCAGTTGGTGACCACTACCTCTAATTCTGTGGCGGCGGGGCAGGTGCTCTGTAAAACAGCATGTGATGCAACAATTAGGTTGCTATCCCCGCCTTCGATAACAATAATCAATACCTATGCCTGAAACTTTAAACAATAGTAGCCTCCCGTGCATGAACATGTGCATCGTGAAGTAAGAATTTTACAATTTGGATTTGATTTTTTTAGTTAATTAAAAACAAAAAACAAAATATAAATTAACGCTGCGAGATGTATATAGTACTACATTTCCTACAGTAGTACAATGAAGGTTGTGGTACCTCCTGTGTACAAACATGTGATCCTGGGAGCTGGAATTTTAAAATTTTGATTAGATTTACTTTGAAGCCTTTTGAACACGTTCAAACTTTTAAACCTTCATGCTTTTTCACCATTTTTACCTTTATTCCCTTTTTAACTTTAGGCACATTTTCCCTTTTTTCCCTTTTTACCCCTTTTAAACTTCATAAGATTTTTATTTTTATTAAATGTTTTCCCTTTTTAACCTTTTTACCCCTTTTACACTCTTTAACGCTTTTGCATTTTTTACTATGATTGACCTTTTGTTCACTTTTTGCCATTTTACCCCTTTTCTACTTTTTCCCTAATGCCCTCTTAATTCTTCCAATCATTTTTATTAATTTGTTTTGCCCTTTTATAATCCTTTTTTTTTTTAATTATATTTACTTTTTACATTTTTTGGGTCTNTTTTTAATTATATTTACTTTTTACATTTTTTGGGTCTTATTTAGCACTTTTTATACCCTTTTAGCCTATTTACCCTAAAAAAATTCTCCCGGGATAAGCCATGTACCTAATGTAAAAAGGCATAGAGAGTGCAAAAAGGGAGAAAGTAAATATTAACAAAAATATTTAAAATAAAGGGTAAACAGTTCAAAAACGATTAAATGTATTAAACGGTGAAAAAGGTTAATTACGGCAATAAATAGTGTAATAAGGACAAAATGCCAAAGGGATGAAAATGTCAAAAGGGCAAAACGGGTAAAATGATAAAAAAAGGATAAAATGGTTAAAAAGGCAAAAATGATTAAATGAAATGAATAGGAAAAGGCGGCAAAAGGTAAATCTAATAAAATAAATAGGATAGAAAAATTATTAAGTGTGAAAGAGAAAAGAGTAATAAGTTCCATAATTTCAAAAAAAAAAGGCTTAAAGGTCAAAAAGGGTTAATTGAATAAAAAGATTAAGTGACATAAAAAGGGTAAATTGAGTAAAAATTGTAAACTTGAGGGAAAAAGGAGAAAAAGTGTAAAAGAGATATGTTGAATAAAAAAAAGCTAAAATTATTATTTATTGGATTTACTTTGTAGCTTCATTTTACCCTAAATATACACTTTCCTACCTTTCTTCCATTTTACACATTTTACCCTTTTAGTAATATTTACACTTTCTACCCTTTATTGATTTGTTTTTGCCCTTTTAAAACTATTAACTTCTTTATCCTTTTTACCCCAAAATATTTCTCCCGGGTAACACCAGGTACTTCATCGCTAGTTTATAATAAAATATTAGAACGGTAAGCTCGGGTTCTAACTATATTTCAAATATTAAGATATATTTTCCTTTAGATTACTTTATTTTTATAAAAAATGGAGTACATATTTTCTAAACTGTCCTTGTATATAATTTTGTATTTTATATTTTTGAAATTACATTTTAAAGAAACATATTTTAAATATCTTATATACTTATGATACAATTATTTTTGGAGACATATAAACGGGGTCCATATCAAAGGAAAAGGTGCCACCCACAGTCTAGTTATTACCCATGAGAATCCGAGGCAGTTGATGGCGTTGGCGAGCATGTCGCCTAGAAGGGAAGGGAATGAGTTGATAGCAGAGTATCCGTGCATGTGTGGACTTTGCCAGTGAGCGATCTGAAACACACACTTGCTATAGTAAGATTCTGGTCAAAAGGAAAATACAAACATTTGTTTGCTGTCAATATTGATATTATTAGTAGGGAGTGGGTTATTAGGCACAAAATATGTTTCAAATAAGCATTTAGAATATGGGATTTGGGTGATCTGGTGGTCTAAGGATAAGGTGTCGGACTTCTGTGCTGGGGGTCCGGGGTTCAATCCTTGGTCCCGACACAGATGTATCTGATTGCCAAACTCTTCCTTCACCTCTGGCAAGACGTGTATTATTATTATTATTATTATTATTATTAGCACCACGTCTTACTACCCGTTCGGGTTGTAGGCACTTACGCTAATGTGTAATGGTAGGGTGATTGGGAGATGAAATGGAGGACCTACAGTTTAACGTGGAATCCTAACCACGGTGGAGGCCTGGCATTCCCCACATTCACAAGATGTCTTGTCAGAGGTGAAGGAAGGGTTTGGTAATCAGATAAACCTGTGCCGGGACCGAGGATTGAACCCCGGCCGTAAGTGCGTACAACCCGAACGGGTAGTAAGACGCGGTTGTAGTAATAATAATAAAAATATGGGATTTGGTCACCAGAAAAGGCATGTACAGTACTATTTTAATACCTACAGCCAATTCACAGTGATGTTATTTTAGCATCCTGTCTTACTACCAGTTCGTATGCATATGTTGCACTAATTGCGTTCATATGTTAGAGGCTAGGAAGGTGAAATTTAGAGGAAGTGTATCTACACTTGTGTGGAGGGAGAGTGAAAAACCATATATTAAGAAATACCTAAAGTACACCAGACTGAGATTTTAATCTAGAAATATCCTTCATTGACAGTTCAGTCTACTGCTAGAGTGATGCCTTAGTCTATTCAAACAAGAAACGGGTCACATTCTGTTAATCACTAAATACTCGTACTTTTCTAGATGAAATGTGTTATATTTTTAGATAGAATATATTTTATAGTTTGAAAAGCCGAGCTTTACTTCACACGATGTAATGTTGCAATATTTCAAATTTTTCTTTCTCCAATAAGTTTAACTTTTATACTGCAACGGTATGCCATTTCTTCCCACGCTCTCTGCCACTGATCCCATTGTTTTTCACCCAATTTACGATCATTGAAAACTAAGCATAAATAAGTTTGGCACTTATTCATAAAATCTATGTGAAAACCAAAAAATAGGGAATTATAGGCATTATAAAATTATCATATTTTTCTCGTAATATCATGGAATGCATGTATATATCAACTGCTTATGTTTTACGATCAAGGAAAATAAAAAGCAAATAGGCAAAATACGGTCCCTAATTTATTAGTGTTACTTTATAGATATTATCTAATAAAAGTGACATTTGCAGAGCCTATGAATTTTCGAATAAATATATAAAAACTATTTTAGTGACGTTTATCATTGTCAAAAACGTTACTTAGTATCCAAAATAAGACTGTACAGCTATCGCCATCTTCAATACCATTACACATATAGAACATTGATGTTCATTCAATTATTATAGAACAGACTTTTGTAAATTTTGCGTATAAGAGTGCTGTTTAGTAAGATCAAACTACAATAACGTGCACCGGTGGTTACATCAGTGGTGGTGGAACTGTGGTACGGGGGTGTCAGGGGGTCCCTGGTTCATTGTGAAGAGTTTGCCACCTCTTAGAATAGTTAAATACAAATATAAAGGTGGTTTGAAGGTTCTAAAAAAAAACTACAGCACTTAGTCAGTGCTGTACAGGCAGAACCTTTCTAGATTTATTGTCACATTTTGAATTTATACTGAAGAGGTCGATAGCTAATTTGTTGCTGGCCAAAATAAAAGATAATAATATTAGCACCACGTCTTACTACCCTTTCGGGTTATACGCTTTAAGTACTAATTACGCTAATGGATTAGGAATTGGGAAGGTTGAATTAGAGTAAGTGAACCCGAACTTACGTGGAAGGAGAGTGGAAGACCGTTTAGGAAAAACCACCCTTAGTTCACCCGACCGAGATTCGAACCCTCGATCTCCCCGTCCTCAGCAGTCGAGCTCAACACGACTAGCGCGTTAGCCAACTACGCCACCGAGGCGGGTCAAAATAAAAAAGCTTTGTAAACGGTCATGTTTTGTCTCTACCCACACCTTCACCAATTAAAGTCTAGAAATAAGTATTAACATTTCAACCAAACCATCTTTCAACCTCATATTAGAAGGAAGTTTATTCTCCCGGTTCCATCGTCACTGTGTTTGGCCCTATGAATGCATCTGACTTAGGGCATTATCTATGCGCTTTTTTTTTGTTCTTAGGGTTATTATTATACCTTCCACAGGTACTCTCAATTAACCAATTATTCCCATTTTTATTTATACAGTTCTCTTAAAATGACTTGTATCATTATTTCACTAAAAGGGTTCTAATTTATTTATGTTTGGGGGGCTCCAGCTTTCTTACCCCGGGCATGATAAGTGTTTCCATGTCCGCCATAATACGCTCCCACGGTTCGGATTCCTTGGGGGCATGGTCGGGCACCAGCGTTCTCAAGTAGCCCGGTTGCACATCTGGGTATACCCTCCTCTGCCTGATGGTCTCCAGGTAGTCGGCGATGTAGTCCACCATCTCCTTGCCTTGAATGTCGAGCCCAAGTTAAAATTAATACCAAATGTAAAACCGTTGATTATGAGAGTGTTCATATGGGTTGTCAAATTGTTTAGTTCTAAAATAAAATATTTATTATTTTACCCCTTGTATCTAATTTTATTTGAGACGCAAAGTAAGCAATCACCCCTTACTTCCTGTGTATCATTTTATTTGAGACTTAAAGTAAACAATCGCCCCTTACTCCCTGTGCCTCATTTTATTTGAGTCTTAAAGTAAACAATCGCCCCTACTCCCTGTGCCTCATTTTATTTGAGACTTAAAGTAAACAATCACCTCTTACTCCCTGTGCCTCATTTTATTTGAGACTTAAAGTAAAACAATCACCTCTTACTCCCTGTGGCTCATTTTATTTAAGGCTCAAAGTAAACGATCGTCCCTTACTCCTTTTGCTTAATTTTATTTGAGACTTAAAGTAAACAATCACCCCTTACACTCTGTGCCTCATTTTATTTGAGACTCAAAGTAAGCAATAACCCCCTACTCCTTGTGCCTCATTTTAGTTGAGATTTAATTTAAACAATCGCCCTTATTCCCTGTGCCTCATTTTATTTGAGAATCAAAATAATCAATCACCCCTCTTTAGAAAGAGAAGATAATCTTTCCCCCATAACCTACAATTCTCTCAGAGGTTCTTGCTGAGTTTATATCAAAACTTGAGATGATCTAAATGTGTTTTCGGTTAAAAAGTTACTATTCAGTATAGACACAAATGATGAAACTCTATGTTAATTCTAGCATACATTATATTATATTCTAATTAATTTAAAATACGTACCTCGCTTTCTGTACTCATCGAAGTCCATGTGTGACCTTTAGTATGTAGGAACAGAAACAACCTAAAACAACAAACATTGTAGTCAAATAATGTCTGCTATAGGAATGGTACGTAACTTGTCAAAACATTAATTGAAAAACATTTAGGATCATTTGAAAATTAAATGTAGCTTTGCCAATATTCACAAATATAGCAATTTTTTATTTTTTGCCAACCTTGTAGCCTACTACTTACCTATTTGGGCTATACGTAAATTACTGTAGTGTAGTAAGGATGAGGAAGGCAGAAATTAGAGGAAATAGACCTGCTTTTGTTTGAAGATCGAGGGGTATACCATTTAGTAAAATAAATAGAGATTGGTCATATCCACCATACTAAGAATCTGAACCTTAAGTTTTACCCCAGATCATTTAATTTCTTTTTCAAATTTGAACCTCAGACAAAATAAGATAAAAAGGGGAAGTAGAAATATAGTAGAATAGCATAAAGTATAAACAGTAAAAAATTTTGTATAGTGCATTCATGCTCACATTAATACATCCAGTTAGGTGTTAAACTAATGACTTGGGGTTTGGTTGTTAAGCTTTATCTATAATTACGCTGGGGTTGAGCTACCAATTAGCGGTATTAAAGCTCTAAAACTAATTCCAATTCAACATATTGTTGTATTTTTTACTCGCAAATATTTTTAACAATTTGGGGGATTTGAAGGTCCGACGATTCGGGGGTTCCATAACTAAAAACAACACCTCAACCCAGCCAACTGGGATTTAATCCCAACATTACGTTACCAGCGTACCAGATAAGTCTAGACTGACGCCTTTATCCATGTGCTCTCCGGTGCGGGTAATAGCAACAACAAACAACATAGAAAATATTGTACCTGTCCAGTGAGGGCGTAGCTCTAAAATATTGTCACGACAAGTCTGAAAAGAAAACAACCAAAAAAACACACAGCGTCTGTCGTGGTCCTACTTAGTTGCGTGTTCCCCTTATCCAATCAGTCGAATAATGAGCCGTCTCTTGACTCTCCCACGTCACGCACGACTCTACAACGAAAACAGTTCACCTCTTCATTCACAAGTTGACGAGCTATTGTACGTGGAATAAGGCAGGGGTTAGCCAACCTCATCTAGATACACTTTGGCGACCACTACTTTGGCCCTTCCATTCGGCAGTTCATGAAGTTACTCTAACCAGGGTCGTACCCAGAGACATCTTCTTTAGTTTATATCACATCTTACTACCCGTTCGGGTTATACACCTATGCATTAAGGATACTCAGTAGCCCCGTGGCTTCTTTGGTGCTGAGTGACAGCTGATGGCTTTGAAAAGCTACCAGACCAAATTATGTATCCTTACGCCGAACCTTATAATTTGAAAAAAAAAAACATGTGTTCAGCAGCTGTCACTTCNCTGACAGCTCACAGCTGACTTCTGTCTGTCAACGTTTAGGTATATACCTAAACGTTGACAGACAGAAGTCAGCTGTGAGCTGTCAGTCAGCACCAAATAAGCCAACGGGCTACTGTAATTGGTTAGGAATTAGGAATGTTTAATTAAGAGGAAGTGTACCTACATTTGCGTGGAGGGATAGTGGAAAACCATCTAGAGAAAAATCACCCTCAGTGCACTCGAATGGGATCCAACCCTGATCACCTCGTCTTCGGCAGTCTAGTCCAACACTAGATTAGCGCTTTAGTTCTCTTGGCCATCGAAGCGGGTAGCGGTATTTTCGTTGGAGGGATCACCTGAGGTATCTCGTGGTTAATTTCTTTCCCCATTCCCCTCTCCGAAATAAGATTATTACAAGCTAAAGTCTAATTCCGATCGGCAGAAACTTTTTTTTTACAGTTATAAACGTTACTAGAACCATTTTCATGTATGTTTGTTTGTACACCAAGTCATGTTGTCTGCAGCCGCAACTTTTGAAATCCTATTATTAACACCTATTATTATTATTATTATTATTATTATTATTATTATTATTATTATTATTATTATTATTATTATTATTATTAGCACCGCATCTTACTACCCGTTCGAGTTATAAGCACTTACGCTAATGTGTAATGGTAGGGTGATTGTGAGATGAAATGAAGGACCTACAGTTTAACGTGGAATTCGAACCACGGTGGAGGCCTGGCATTCCTCACATTCACAAGATGTCTTGTCAGAGGTGAAGGAAGGGTTTGGTAATCATATAAATCTGTGCCGGAACCGAGGATTGATCCCCGGCCGACAGCACAGAAGTCTGACACCTTACTCTTAGACCGCCAGGTCACCCTCAACACCTATTAAATAACACTATTATTCTTTTCCTACATCTTTTCCCTCTAATAATGGGATCGACGTTTTCCACTGGAAGTCACAAGGACTACTACCATTCTCGTGGTCAAATCCGACTGTATTATTGAGTGTTATTTCTGTTCTAGCTTACTTCATAAATACAGCCTGCAAACTATTGGTGTGATTTTGTTCTTGCATGGGCTCAGTAGCACATTATTAATATTACTACAAGTTGGAATATAATTACTAAACAATCAACTAAGATGCTGATTTTGAACAGTAGATCAACTAAGCTGCTACTATAGATTGGTAGAACAAACTGTTATATCGATCGGTCACTATAGAAACTGAGTTATTGATATCAGTCAGCATTTCAACTTAATTGTTTCTGTTTATCAATAGATTTACTGAGATATTTCGATCGATCAATATATCATTAAATCACCAAATTTTGATCTGTTGTAATCGGTCATTAGATCAACTGAGCTGTTATTATGGGTTTGAGCTGTTATATAGGTGCTATGGGTTAACTGATATGTTACTATTGCCTCTTAAACCAATTGAGATGTTGTTATTGGTCAATATATCAACTTTGATGTTGCTACTGGACAAGAGATTAACTGAGCGGTTTCTGTCAAGAGTTTTTGACATTGGTTGATAGATAAACTGATTTTATCACTCTCGGTGAATATATCAACTATAAATTGATCCATTATCCACTGAGTTGTTATAATCAGTCAGTGGATAAAATTAGATGTAGCTAACTGATGGTAGTTGTTGAGTTGTTATATTCAATCAGTGGAGCAATTGAGCTATAACTAATTCTTTGAGAGATCAACTATCAATCAATAGATTCGCTGATTTTTTACTATCAATTAGTGAATAAACTAAGTTGCTACTAACTATCGATAGTCATTTGCGCTGTTACCATCGATCTGTAGAGAAAATGAGCTGTTTCCATTGATCGATAAATCATCAGAGCTGCTGCCATATATCGGTGAGCTGTTGTTATTGACCAGCAGATCAAAATCCACGTTTTGGCCACCCATGTCAATATGACATCATATAATACACGAGTTTTCAAATGTATATCAAATGAAGCTAATTACATGTTGGGCATGTCTATTCATTTACGTTTTACGGCTAGTTTAAACTTTTGTTAGTGGAACTATTTGTTTGAGTTGTATTTTTAATGGTCATGGTGTTAGTAGACCAAATATATATATATATTGCTTGGGTCTGAACTTAACAACAGGGAGGTGACCTGGCGGTCTAGGGGTAAGGTGTCGGACTTCTGTGCTGGCGGCCGGGGTTCAATCCTCGGTCCCGGCATATATTTATCTGATTACCAAACCCTTCCTTCACCTCTGACAAGACATCTTGTGAATGTGGGGAATGCCAGGCCTCCACCGTGGTTCGGATNCTGTAGGTCCTCCATTTCATCTCACAATCACCATACCATTACACATTAGCGTAAATGCGTATAACCCGAACGGGTAGTAAGACGCGGTGCTAATAATAATAATAATAATAATAATAATAACAACAATAGGGACAAGAGTGCTACTATCAAGGTTTTTTTAATGGTCAAATTACATCCCCTTCTTATTTACCTTCAAGTGTTGGTGTAATCCTATACTGTTTAAGATGAGGTTCGCAAGGAACTCACTTGTAAAACAGTTGAATGATTGTTAAACCTCTCGTTCAACTGTTTTACAAGTACGTTCCTGGCAAATCTCCTCTTATATTTCTTCTTACTAATAGTGAAAATGAATATAATTAAAACTATACTTTTTAGCTTCCTCATAGTTTATCTCTTGATTTATATATTTTGAAAAAATTGTGTCACCAGAATTCGCGGTTAGCAGTAGATCTTACGAGTTATTTTCTGCACCATATTTGGATAGTCCGCATATTAATACTAAATTAGGTAGGTATGAGGCAGGTAGAATTTAAAACACATGTAACGGCATATGAGTCTAAGAACATTAGGAAGCTATTTAGAGAAAATCCTCCACAGTATAACAGGCCGGAGTAGAAACCCTGACATTCTTGTCGCTGACGATCCTATATTTCGTGCGTAATGATACCCCCAAATATACGTGATTGATTTCATAGGCTACGCGATGCATTAATGAGTTTTATTAATGATTGAATATATTTTGAGAGTGTAAGTCTGATAAACAAATTAACATAAATTTTAACATGGTTTTATGTATTTTAATATACCTTTATTTCCCTCTGTCACGGATTTGTTTAGATTACCACTAAAGCTTTATTAAAATCTATAACGACCATTTATATTTTACACTGTGATATATATTTTTTTATGATGCATTTGAAGGGGTACTTTAATCTAAACAAAGCCCCGATAGGGGTACATGAGGTCCCCGGAAAAGTGTCCGAAAATCAGATGCCCCAAGAAGTTATCTAAAATGATCCTCGCCTGATAATATTTAGAAAATTAAAACCCTCTAGAAGGTTTTAATTTGGAATAGTACTCACCCGTATTCTATTTAAATGGTTTTTCTGTTAAACTGAGATTTATTTGAAAATTAGGTTACTCTAAATTCTAAAATGTATTTTTATTTGTCCCACACTAAATATTTTTAAAAATCTTGATTTTCTCGGAGGTTAATTTAAGTGATCTTTTTTTTTAGCAAATTTTAGAAAATTAGATGCCCTTATAAGCAACTTGGAATTTGATTAATGGTGTTTTTTCATGTTCATACTCGATAATATCAGAGGGGAGTGAAATAAATTAGAAGGGGTGCAAATTTACTCAAGGGGGGAATTTATTTCAGGAAATTGGTTGAATTTTCTTTAGAAGATAGAAATTTCTCACTATTCCCCCTTCTCAGTTCCATTACTACTGTTTCAAATACCTATATTTATAAGTTTATCAAATATTTGTTTTTGTAGTGATATTCTTTATCACAATTTTTTATTTTTTTATTTAGCACTGCGTCTTACTACCCGTTCGGGTTATACGCCTATGTGCTAGTTAGACCTACACTAACGGGTTAGGGATTAGGAAGGGTTAATTTAGAGGCAATGAGCCCACATTTGCTTGGACGGATGGTGGAAAACCATTTATGAAAACCACCTTCAGTGCACCTGACTGGGATTGAACCCCGATCTTCCCGTCTTCGGTGGTCTAACCCAACACGATATTAGCGCGTTAGTCCACGTGACCACACGAAGCTGGTTTTATCACACTTAATCTAAGGAGAAAGGATGGGAAGTTATCTTATATGAGGGTTTCTAAGAGGAAATGCAACCGCACTAGTGGGTAGAGAATATGGGAAAACCAAATTCAAAATCACGCCAGATAATTAATACCCTTAGAAAACCTACCCCTGTCTCAAAGAAGATGGATTGGAGGTGTATTCAATTTCCATAGGAAGGGCTTATCTGACAACTAGAAAACTTACCATAGCTAATCCTCTTCAGTGGCCGAATGGTCTAAGTCGTCACTCTCGTATTAGACTGACCTGTTGATGACGGGGAGATCGGGATTCGAATTTTGGAACGGTCTATAGAGTTTTTTTTTAAATAAATGGTTTTCCACTCCCCTTCTACGCAAATGCAGATATATTACCTCTAAAAAATTTATTTCTCATCCTTACCCTATTAGAGTAATTATTATTATATATGAGTACGTAACTAAAAATTTAAAAAATACTATAGCTATACTTAAAAGTATTAATACCACAAATTATCTGACCTGAGCTATTAATTTTGATATATATTATCAATACCTATTAAATAACACTAATAATTTGGTAAAATAATATTAATTTTGGCTGCAAGAAACATGTTTGTATTTAATAAAAGGCCCTTGATATGAAAATTGGCTTCAGCAAGGCCACTCAACAATCTTTACACGAGGTATAGTCGAAACACTATGGGCACCCCAAATTTATCTTTTCATTGGTTGGGTATTTACTTTACATCCATTACCGTTTCCAATCTGTGACCTAGGTCAGTTTTCTATTAAAGCCATATATTTTCCACTACCGGCTTGCTAGACCTGTCGTAGCTTTATATTCCTGATAATCTAACTTAAGACTAGGACAGGCACAACACCCATGCCCTAGTCGTTAATTTATCACTGTGAAAGGGTAAACCCACATTTCACCAATTATAAATTTTAAGCCATACTGGGAATCGAACCCAAAACCCTTAGTTCAGTAGATAGACACGCTACCGACCGAGTGAAGATATCAAATCGGTTAAGTATTACTGGTCATTAATCAAATACACAACTAGAGTTAGATTGAAAATAAAATAAATTTGGGATAAAGTTACAAAATGAGATACAACTAAACTATTCAGGTATTAAAATAACTCTTCAAGTAATTTTGGAGGTCAGCTGCTAGTTCCCGAGTAAGCAGCAATGTAAAAAAAAAAAATCACAACAATAATTAATATAGCTTTCAACAAACAGTTTAAATGTTAGTTATTATTATAACAAGCAACGCGTCTTACTACCCGTTCGGGTTATACGCACATACGCTAATGTGTAATGGTAGGGTGATTGTGAGATGAAATGGAGGACCTATAGTTTAACGTGAAATCCGAACCACGGTGGAGGCCTGGCATTCCTCACATTCACAAGTTGTGATTAATACACGTCTTGTCAGAGGTGAAGGAAGGGTTTGGTAATCAGATAAATCTGTGTCGGGACCGAGGATTGAACCCCGGACCCCTCCCACAGAAGTCCGACACCTTACCCCTAGACCACCAGGTCACCTACATAAATATTTGTTATTGCAGTTAATTATTGTAATATGTATCAGCCTATAGAGGCGCTATCACTATATTAGTAATTTTTTTTTGGATTAAATAGACAAGCTATTATGGTTTACAATTACGGTTATATTGTGAATGTGAGGAATGCCAGGTCTCCACCGTGGTTCGGATTCCACGTTAAACTGTAGGTCCTTCATTTCATCTCACAATCACCCTACCATTACACATTAGTGCAAGTGCGTATAACCCGAACGGGTAGTAAGACGTGGTGCTAATAATAATAATAATAATAATAATAATAATAATAATAATAATAATAATTTCGGTTATAACCTCATCTAAATATCATATTATTTAACTAGATAAATGACACTTGGACACGGGAATAAAACCAAGAACCTTTGGCTTAGTATGCCAATGCTCTTATCTCTAAGCTATCCAGGAGTCATCCATGGGCACGAGACTATTCTTGGATAGCTCAGTGGTAAGATCATTGGTGCACTAAGCCAAAGGTTCTTGGTTTTATTCCCGTGTCCAAGTGTCATTTTTCAAGTTAAAGAGTTTTTTGTTTGTTGATGTTCCTATATTAATGCTATCACAATGTGGTTTTATCTGATGTTTATGAGTGTTTTTGTGTTCTGTTCCTTGTATGGGAGCTAGTTAACACGATTCTTCTCTGAGAACTAGTTAAGGTGTGCCTTATTTGAGAGCTAATTTACCTGTGGGCTAATGTCTTTGTTCCTAGTAGTTGAACTAGTTTACAAGTTCCTTGCATGAGAGCTAATTTTATCGTTCCATTTGTTTGCAATCTAATTTACTTATCCCTTGTTTTAGAACTAATTTATTTTGAGAGCTGGTTCACCTAAACCTCACCTGAGAACTATTTTCCCTGTCCCAAATGTATCCAGTAGTAGTTCACCTATACCTTGTTTGAGAGCTAGTTTACCTGTTCCAATTGTAGTTCACCTATTCCCTGTCTGAGAGCTAGTTTCCTTGTTCCGATTGTAGTTCACCTATACCCTGTCTGAGAGCTTGTTTCCTTGTTTCAATTGTAGTTCACCTATACCCTGTATGAGAGCTAGTTTCCTTGTTCCGATTGTAGTTCACCTATACCCTGTATGAGAGCTAGTTTCCTTGTTCCAATTGTAGTTCATCTATACCCTGTATGAGAGCTTGTTTACCTGTTCCAATTGTAGTTCACCTATTCCCTGTCTGAGAGCTAGTTTCCTTGTTCCGATTGTAGTTCACCTATTCCCTGTCTGAGAGCTTGTTTCCTTGTTTCAATTGTAGTTCACCTATACCCTGTATGAGAGCTTGTTTACCTATTCCAATTGTAGTTCACCTATTCCCTGTCTGAGAGCTAGTTTTCTTGTTTCAATTGTAGTTCACCTATACCCTGTATGAGAGCTTGTTTACCTGTTCCAATTGTAGTTCACCTGTATCCTGTATGAGAGCTTGTTTACCTGTTCCAATTGTAGTTCACCTATACCTTGTATGAGAGCTTGTTTACCTGTTCCAATTGTAGTTCACCTATCCCCTGTCTGAGAGCTAGTTTTCTTGTTCCAATTTTAATAATAACAATAATATTTAGCACCGCGTCTTACTAACCGTTCGGGTTATACGCTTTAAGTACCAATTACTTTAATGGATTAGGAATTGGGAAGGTTTAATTAGAGGAAGTGAACCCGCATTTGCGTGGAGGGAGAGTGGAAAACCATTTAGGAAAAACCACCCCCAGTTCACCCGACCTATATTCGTTCTCAGCAGTCGAGCTCAACACGACAAGCGCGTTAGCCAACTACGCCACCGAGGCGGGTTGTTCCAATTGTAGTTTACCTGTTGCTGGTATGAGAGTAGTTTACCTGTTCCTGGTATGAGAGTAGTTTACCTGTTCTTGGTATGAGAATGTTTACCTGTTCCTGGAAATGGAGCTAGGTGTTGAGGGTAGAGCACGGAACTGGAGGCTAGGGTGACCTGGTCAACACTACTCGCTGTGTCCACTAAAACATATCACTCTCTATATTACGCTGCGTGATACTCCGACATGTCATGGCGCTTTCATAAATTAATTGCCATTTTCAAAGCGAGTTTACTCGCGTTCAATACTTATATGCCTCTCGTGTTTATATATATATATATACCACATATCATGTTTCAACAAAATATATACGTTATCTACTATACCATCACGTTTTATGGACGAGTTTTATTCTCTACTTTAAGCGTAGGTCACAGGGGTTGTATACAATATAGGACTTTAGAGGCCGAAAGTAAAAGTTCCTGTTATTTTTAATTTGTAATTAGGTTCCGGTTCAGGTTAAAATTAATATATTGTAATATAGCCTACACATTAATTATTAATATTAATAGGAATATATATGATACGTATTTATATATATATTAATAATGAATATATAATTATATATAACCTAATGTATTAATAATTAGTGTATATATATATTAATCAAAACCAGAACCGGAACCTAAGTAAGAATATATGTATTTATTTGTATTCTGATTAATATATTAATAACTAGTATATAGCCTATTTATAAATATATATATATATATATATATTCCTATTAATATATTAGTAATTAACTTATGTATTTTCCGATTATTATGTTAGTAGTTAATATACAATCATTAGAACCAGAACCGGGACCTAATTAAGAATACATATATATATATTCCAATTAATATATATATATTTCTGTTAATATATATATATATACATATTATATCTATTAACTGGAACCGGAACCTCAAAATATTTACTAGAAAAACCTAAGCCAGATATATAAATACATATATTTTATATAAAAGAAATACATCTGACCTTAACAAAAAATCCAGAAAAGGAACTATAAAATATTTCAAAATAGGATTAAGTTAAACATGTAAGGGCAAAAAATACATTTAAAAAAAAAATCGACGAGAACATTTATGAATCTAGATATTTATCGATTCCAATTTCGGTTCCGGCTCTTAGGCAATTTATTTTTAGGGTTTCTATACTGGTTCTGGCCCCTTAAATATAAAATATATTAAAAATATGAACTTAGCTCACTTTCAGCGGCGTTTCACGTGAAATAGGACAATTCTGAGATCATAACAAATGGTCGGAAACATAAATACTGCTTTCTTCCTCTAACAACTAAAGTAAGTTTTAATGGAGTCACAACAGAAAATTGTAGTATAATTGAGGATTATTTTAGAAGGTTTGATGATTCATGCTTCAGTGGCCATATGGTCTAAGGAATTACTCTCGTAACAGACTAGGCTGCAAATGACGGGAAGGTCGTGGTTCGATCCCGGTCTTGTATATTGAAAGTGTTTTTTTTCCCCTCCTAAATGGCTTCCCACTTTCTCTCCACGCAAATGAGGGCTCACTTCCTCTAAATATAACCATCCTCATCCCTAACCCATTAGCGTAATTAGTACATAAGCGTACAACGGTGACCTGGTAGTCTAGGGGTAAGGTGTCAGACTTCTATGCTGGCGGCCGGGGTTCAATCCTCCGTCCCGGCAAAGATTTATCTGATTACCAAACCCTTCCTTCCCCTCTGACAAGACATCTTGTGAATATGAGGAATGCCAGGCCTCCACCGTGGTTCGAATTCCACGTTAAACTGTAGGTCCTTCATTTCATCTCACAATCACCCTACCATTACACATTAGCGTAAGTGCGTATAACCCGAACGGGTAGTAAGACGCGGTGCTAATAATAATAATAAACATAAGCTTACAACCCGAATGGGTAGTAAGACGCGGTGCTAATAAACTGACGTTCTCTTGAGAAATACAAAGGTTCGAGGCTCCTCCCCTTTTAAATAGGGGATGATTTTAAGATGGGAGGGAAAGAAACACGAGAAAAGGTCACTGTGTTTGCAGTTTTCAAAGCAAACAATTTATCTTGGAAAAATAAATCAAATATTGCTACATTGTAAATATTTTAATGAACCTTTAGTTTGTACTTTTTTTAACACGAACTTTTTGTTTGTTTCAACAAAAATAAATCTTAAATTCTTATAGTACTGAAACCACACCATTCCCTAAACGTTGAAGAAACAAGATACTGTTTAAATAATAATAATAATAATGTAAACATTCTAAAACATGTTTAAACTTTGTCCATAGTGTAAATAAATATTCTAAAACTTGTTTATAGTCAAAATACATATTCTGGAACTATTTTGTATGAATTTTAAGACTACACCCAAAAGCCCCTCCAATTCTCTAAATACTTGGTCAACTAGTTTATAATCTCAGTCGTGAGGTGGAAAAAAATAGAGTTATTATGCCTTATGGCAACCTGGGTTTGAACAAGACAGGCCAGAACCTCGTGTTATATTCTGTGAGGGCTCGCCGGAAATGGATGGCAACTGTAATACCTAGCACCGCGTCTTACTACCCGTTCGGGTTATACGCTTAAGTACTAATTACGCTTATGGTTTAATTATAAAGGTAGAATGTAGAAGAAGTGAGCCCACATTTGCGCGAAGAAAGAGGGGTAAACCATTTATGAAAAGCCACCCCCAGTTCACCCAAGTAGGATTCGAACCTCAATCTCCCCTTCTTCGGCAGTCTAGCTTAACACTAAACTAGCACGTTAGCTAACTACGCCACCAAGGTGGGTATAACGACTGTAATAAAACAACTCTACTCAGCTAACACTTCCCTCCAAAATGGGGAGTGTCGTGTGGGACGCCTTTCAGTACATTTTCTAATTAGACGTAAACCTCTAAGTTAGCAAACGGAAAAGGGGACAGAGCTCACGTCATCTCTCGTGCGGCAACTTATATGAAAATAGGTCGTGTATTACTACATCGCCATTGATTCAAATGGGAAGGCTAGCATCGTGGAACGATTCAACAGAAATACAAAGAGGCGCATGTGGCACTACTTTACAAAACATAGCACGTATTGCTATGAAGACGTCCTTCTGGACCTCAGTGATGTCTACAATGGGGAAAAAAAAATTTCGTTTCAGAGACCAACGTGCTCCAAGTCAGAGACAACTTTATACGGCAACCGTCGCACAAAACGAAGTAGTAAGTAAACCAATATATAGTCTATATATAAATAAATATTATATATATTCCTAATAGTATATTAATAATCAATGTACATATATTCCGATTAATACATTAATAGTTAATACATTAATTAATATATTAATACAATAATTAATATTTTAATATATTAATTAGAACCAGAATTGGGACCTAATTAAGAATATATATTCCAATTAATATACATATAAAGAAATATTAGATATATTCCTGTTAATATATTAATAATCAATGCACATTTATTCCGATTAACATATATCAATAATTAATATATTAATTAATAATTAATAATTAATATAATTAATACATTAATCAATATATTAATACATTAATTAATATATTAATACATTTATTAATATATTAATATTTAATATATTAATTAGAACCAGAATTGGAACCTAATTAAGAATATATATATATATTCCAATTAATATACATATAAAGAAATATTAGATATATTCCTGTTAATATATTAATAATTAATATATTAATATATTATATCTATTAATTGGAACCAGAGCCGGAACTCAATTAAGAATTAAAAAAGACAGGAACTTTTATTTCTCTCTTGGCGGAACCAGAACTAGAAACGCTAAATATTTACTGGAAAAACCTGAACCAGATACATAAATACACGAGAGCAATGGAGAAAATATATATTCAAAGTCACCAACGTTGGGCTGTGTCAACCCGTTGTGTATAAATTAGCCGATCTTGCCGGAGATGAGGTGGAGGGGACATTTGACAAAAAAAAAAGTTTTGGCACGTACTGTACTTCTCCCCCAAACTTTCAAATGGTCTTGTATCCATACCCGACGTAAAAACCTCACTAATAATAAGAAGAAAAAAAGAGGTGGTAAATATTTTCACTTGAAATACGAGTATATTTTATACACCCTGGTCCTAGAGCTAGGCTGCCGAGGACGGGGAGACCGAAGTTCGAATTTAGCTCAAGTGAACCAGGGGAGGGGGAGTTCGGTTTTTTTTCCTTAAATGGTTTTCCACTCTCCCTCCACGAAAACGTGGGTTAACTTACTCTATACTCAATCTTCCCAATTTATATCCCATTAGCGTAAATAGATAGTACTTAAGCGTATAGCCCGAACGGGTAGTAAGATGTGGTGCTAAGTGTATAAGGGAAATATAATATCGTTCCTGACTCATTATCACGTATAAATAAGGGTCTTCTTCCCAATGCTGCTCGCCCTGAAAATGGTGTCAGTGTTATCCACACCATCCCCGAATCGTTTATCTCAATAGCCCATTACCAGAAAGAGGACACCTATTGTAAGGAGATCATGGAGTGTTTGGAGGTGGAAGAAAGCTTAGTCAACTTCTGATTATTTCAAGGTCTCTCATGCTGTGTAGGAACTAAGAATAAGGTAAGGAAGATTTTTCTCCCCATTAAGCTAAGATCTATGATTCTGAATTATTTTTTCAATTCTGTGTTTGGAGGACATTTGAGGATCTACAAAACCCATACAAAATATATACAGTTTTTCTTTTTTCTGAACCTGTATCGTGGGGTAGGACACTGGATTAGTAGGTGTGAAGACTTTTGGGGGGCCAAATCCCACAGAACACGCAGCATGAGCTAAATTCTGCAGAAGTATCTCAAAAGCCGTGGGAGAAAGTCTTTATAGGGCCAGGCCCACCAGCGGTAGCACCTATATTCTTAGCTTGCTAGATGGTTTATCCAAATTCGTTAATAATCCCACTTTGAAATATAAGGAGTTTCACTACTGTTAATGCTTTCTCTAAAAGAGTGTTGGTCATTCTTGGGGTCCCCAGGAAGGTGGTAAGTGACAATGGTAATTGCTTTCGTTCGAAAGCCCTTAAGGATCAGTTGGTGAACTAACAAATCCCCACCAACCCTTATAGCTCTGCTTCGAATCAGATAGAAAGATTCAACCGAGATCTTAACATTGCTCTTACGATTTATCATGGTGGCACCCAGGCTTTATGGGATAAGGATTTAGAGTTTTTGAATAGCTTTTAATTCAGCCATACATGAATACACAGGGGCGTCGCCTGCTTCTTTGCTGCTAGGACCATCCCTTGTTGGCGTGTTGGAACGTTGACCCGTTGGTAGGAGATTGTGGGCACTCCTATGCTTAAAAATATGAGCTTGCTTTTTAGTATCTTAGAAGATCCCGGAATAAGGTGGCCGTGGTTTGCAACCGGAGTCGTTTTCCGGTTCACATCTCTGTGAATGATCGTATAACGCACCGTTGTTTTCCTTTTAACTCAGCCACCAACAGGATCTATGTCAAACTCACCCCGAAGTAGGGCGGTCCATGGCTGGTTGAAGCATTTTTTACTCTGGTCTGGGTAGGGTTAATAAACGTGGAGAACCCGGATGGCACTCGCAGAGATCATTCATGCCACTTAAAAAGGTGCGAGCATAAAGTCATAAAGATTTGCGTAATAATGACAAAATGTAGTAAAATCCGGTTTTTTGGATGTAGGTGGGAATATTATATTGTCTCGCTCTTGATCATTGGACTAAATCGCTAGGTTTAGCAGATTAAAAAAATATTATGTTTAGTGAGTACTGCCTGGCGAATCTTAAAAAAAAATGTAATGAGTAAAGCTAAGTCGATTTAAAATTATGATAATATCATTACATATTATGTAATGATTAATTATTAGTTAGCAGATTTAAAAGGGTAATTTATAATACTTGTTATTTAAAACCTTAAAAGTATGATCTACGGTGATAATTATCCTGTAAATTTAATTATCTAAGATAATTTAGTTTAAGTGTTATCTAGGTCATTTAAACATTTGATATTATTTGACTACTGTCTTGCAATCGTTTTTGTTAGCTTATTTTACACTAAGATGGATTTCAATCTGTATGGTGTTGCTCAAGTGTGTTAAGTGTGTGTAAAGTGTTAAACTGACTGCAGTTAACCTCCAGGATGCTATGTCTGGTCTGTATCTCGGACTAGAGTAGGGTATCTGAATTATATGATCATTGACCTCCTTGTTTCTTCCGTACCTTGTTATCCCTTCCTGCGGCTCCGGGGGTAACTGGTTGATGTCACGACGACGGCGATGTTGTGTTCTGACCCGTGTGGGTAGGGGTAGGAAAAAGGTCGGCAAGATTGTTCCGGCAACATGAGTCACGATGGGAGGTAGAATAGAGTCCCAGCAATGTGAGTCGTGTTTGGAGGTAGGATAGAGTCCCGGCAACGCGAGTCGTGGTGAGAGGTAGGATAGAGTCCCAACAACGCGAGTCGTAGTGGGAGGTAGGATAGAGTCCCAGCAACGCGAGTCGTGGTGGGAGGTAGGATAGAGTCCCGGCAACGCGAGTCGTAGTGGGAGGTAGGATAGAGTCCCGGCAACGCGAGTCGTGGTGGGAGGTAGGATAGAGTCCCGGCAACG